>OY856371.1:9939546-10027046 GCA_963693495.1 Malacosoma neustria
TCGTCCCGAGGCCCACTGCTGCGCATCGCTAGTGCTGCAGCCGGCTTCTCCAAGAACGACCAGATCAATTGTACGAGGTCCACTGCTGCGCGCTGTTAATGCTGCAGCCGACTTCCGCAAGAGGAACCATACCCACTGTCCCGCATAAACATAGTGCTGTGACCGGTATTGGCCATCCGGCGAGCGAGATCCGACACGACGTCTCAACGCGCGACGCTTATCTACATTCATCCTGCCGTACGAGAATTCCGAGTAATGATTGCCGCCGTCGTTATCACTCTGTCCGTAATCAAGTAAGCTATTCTTGGTCATTGCGATTCTCAAACTTTTATTCATTATTTCTATATCCTTCTTATTAATTTTGTTCTATTTCATGTATTTTTGTTCTATTTCGTGTATTTTTTAAATAAGTCACATTTTGTATTTATTACTTAATCTTAGCCTATAATATTAACAATATGTCTGAAAGTAGAGCACCAAGTCCTAAGTTAGGGAAACCAGAACTCCAAGTAACAGACACAGACGACGATGGTCTTTGCCCTCCGCCTTCTGGCCCATCCACAAGATCTCACGCTAAAAGGAAACTCCCTGTTGGGAACGGCAAGGTCGAACTTGACCTCTCAACCCTACTAAAATTCATAAAACCTTTTGATGGCTGTAGAGAAACCCTTAATTCCTTTTTAGTAAATTGTAATAATGCTTATGAGTTAGCCACAGAACCTCAAAAAAATATCCTATTTAAATACATCCTTTGCCAACTGCAGGGCAAAGCACAAGTTGCTTGCTCTGTCAAAGAGTTTGCTAATTGGTTCCAACTCAAAGAATTTCTCAAAACCCAATTTAGTGAGAGAAAACACTATGCACATTTACTCACTGATCTTCAAGAATGTAAACAACAGACCAATGAAACCGTAAGCCAATACGCTTTAAGAATAGAATCATGTCTCTCCCAATTACTTACAGAAATTTCCATTTCACATGGACATAAGAGCCGCGAAATGATAGGACGCACAGCGGCCATGGAGGAATTAGCCCTCCATCACTTCCAGATGGGACTAATACCCCGAATATCTAATATTGTTAGATGTAAAATGCCTAAAACCCTTAATGAAGCTGTTAATATGGCTATTTCTGAGGAGAAAATCCAACAGTTTCTATACAAACCGAGTATGTCCAGCTCACGTCAAGAAAGGCCAAACACATCGAAGCCAAATTTCTCAAGGCCTAATTTCCAACCAACGCGTCAGGACGAAAACCGACGTATATCCGGAAACGTTAACCAGCCTAAACCAAATTTTCCTCCTAACCGATATATTAATAACACCAATGCGCCGACTGTCTGCAGATACTGCAAAACGCCAGGACATACCCTGGAGCAATGCCGCAAACGCGAGTATAACAACAACCGCTTTAAACTTAATCAAAACCAAACAGGAACTCATCTTGGTAAATCTTCTTTAAAATTACACTTCCATGATCCCGCATACATAATACCTGCAAGAAGCGAAACAGTTATAGAATGTTCTGTCCGAAATCCTAAAATAAAAGAGGGGATAGTTTTCGATCAACACCTATCCGATACACTATTAATTGCAAACTGTATAGTACGAGTAAAGGAAAACAATAGAATCAACATATCCGTCGTAAATACTTCCGAAGAACCTGTAACAATAAAATCAGACCTTAACCTAAAACTTATTCCCGTTAATCCCTTAGAATTCCATGAAAAACCCATTGCTTCCGTTAACCATATATATACAACAACCAATATTGCCCTACGAACAAAAGAAGTCCTCAAACAGTTGCGTGTCTCGCACTTGAATAGCGAAGAAAGGGAAGCCCTCTTCGAATTATGCTCCGAGTTCTCTGATATCTTTCATCTTCCTGGTGAAGGTTTATCTTATACAAATGCCCTAAAACACGAAATCAAAACAACTACTGAAACACCAATCCATACTAAAACTTACCGATTTCCAGAAGTTCATAAAGCCGAAGTCCGCAATCAAATCGATAAAATGCTGAAGCAAAATATTATAGAGCCCTCTAATTCCCCTTGGTCTTCACCCATATGGGTAGTTCCGAAAAAACTAGATGCCTCCAACACTCAAAAGTGGCGGGTCGTAATTGACTACAGGAAACTCAATGATGTCACAATTGGTGACACCTATCCTTTACCTCAGATTACAGAAATCCTAGATCAACTTGGTTATAGTAAATACTTCTCAACCCTAGATTTAGCATCCGGGTTTCATCAAATATTACTGAATGAAGCTGACAAAGCCAAAACAGCCTTCAACGTCCCAGAAGGACATTTTCAATTTCTCCGGATGCCGTTTGGGCTAAAAAATGCCCCTGCCACGTTTCAAAGATTGATGAATTCCACCTTATCAGGGTTACAAGGCATCAAGTGCTTTGTATACTTAGATGATATAGTCTGCTACGCATATGATATGCAATCCCACATTTCAAACCTTAGATCCATTTTCCAAAGAATCCGAGATTTTAATTTAAAACTACAACCCGATAAGTGTGAGTTCCTAAGAAAAGAAGTCTGCTATCTTGGTCACGTTATTACCGAACAAGGCGTTAAGCCAAACTCTGACAAAATTAAAGCCGTTACCGAATTCCCAGTTCCTAAATCCCCCAAGGATATTAAATCATTCCTTGGATTAGTATCCTACTATCGCCGTTTTATCCCAGACTTTTCAAAGACTGCAAAAGCCCTTACCAACCTTCTGAAAAAGGATATTGTTTTTAAATGGCAAAATGAACAACAGCTTGCCTTTGATACACTGAAACATAAATTAACAACTGCCCCATTACTAATTTATCCTGATTTTTCTAAACCCTTTATCCTTACCTGTGATGCCTCAACATATGCTGTAGGTGCCGTCCTCTCTCAAGGTCCTATTGGTAAAGATCAACCAATTGCCTATACGTCACGAACCCTCAATAAAAGCGAATCCAACTATAGTACAACTGAAAAAGAGTTATTAGCTATCCTTCACGGTTGCAAAACCTTCCGACCTTACCTTTATGGAAATAAATTCCAAATCGTAACCGATCACAAGCCATTAAAATGGCTTTTTAACCATAAAGATCCCAGTAGTAAACTCCAACGTTGGCGGTTAAAACTGGAAGAATATGAATACGAAATTATATATCGCAAGGGTAAATTAAAGTGCCGTGTGACCCCGGCCAGTGAAAAGAATAGGGTCACCCCAGGTCATTCCAAGGGAGTCGTAAAAGGCGACTGATGGACTACTCCTTTGCCAGCTTGCATGCGGCAAAGGAAGTGCATCTCTCGGTTTTCCTCTAGGGGGTTGGGAGGTCAGACGGCAGTCGCTCCCGTAAAAACCAAAACCTAGCCAAACAACATGGTCGTAACAAGAAAGGGAATTGTCACGGATAGGGCGTCGCCGCATAACGACGCGCAGGAACTTCGCCCGACTCCTGTGACAAGTGGACTAGGGCTGCCGTGCCGTGGGCGAGCACGGCTAAAGACACTAGCCCCATCCAAAAGGAAACTCCGCTTCGCAACTTGGAATATTGGCACGCTGACTGGACGCGCGAGAGAGTTGGCCGATGTACTCTCCAGGCGGAGGGTGGCCGTGGCGTTCCTGCAGGAGACTCGGTGGAAGGCCAGCAGATCCCGGTTCATTGGGAATGGCTACAAACTGATCTACACGGGTGCACCTGGTGGGGAAAATGGGGTCGCCATAGTGCTCTCGGAGGAGCTCCAGGACGACATTTTAGAGGTGAAGCGCTGTAGCGATCGGCTTATGGTTGTGAGGGTGCTTGTTGATGGGGTAGTCACCCACTTGATAAGCGCCTACGCGCCACAGGCCGGTTGTAGCGACGCCGACAAGATAGCGTTTTGGAACCTACTCGGAGAAGTGCTTCGTGGGATTCCATTGTCACATGGGATCGTTTTGGGTGGTGATCTAAACGGTCATGTGGGTGATGAATGTGGGGAATTTGAGCGTGTTCACGGTGGATTTGGGTATGGTAACCGCAACGCGGAAGGGGAGGATATCCTCAATACGTGTGCGGCTGCCGACCTTGCCATAGTGAACACGTATTTCAAAAAGAGACCCGAGCATCTCATCACCTACAAGAGCGGGAGGAATGCTACCCAAATCGACTTCCTACTCACTAGGAGACACCACATCAGTAAAGTAGCCAACTGCAAGGTCATACCCGGTGAGAGTCTCACTGCACAACACCGTCTTCTTGTCATGGACCTCTGCGTGAAGCCCAAAGGCAAACGTGTCGATCGCCTTCAGCGTCGAATCAGGTGGTGGCTGCTCGATGAAGTCAAGTCCCAGGAGCTCGCCTCTTCCATCGGCGACAAGTGCGCCGGTGGTGAGGGCGAACCGGTTCAAGCTTACTGGGACAGGATTCAGGCGGCTATCCTTGGGTCGGCGAGGGAGGTGCTTGGTGTGTCTAAGGGTGGTCGCAAATGTGACAAGGAGACTTGGTGGTGGAACGACACAGTCCAGAGGGAGACTAGAGCGAAGAAAGCCCTCTTTAAGAAGTGGCAAGCGTCCAGATCTCCTGAAGATCGCGACGCATATAGGTCTGCCAAGCGCGCCACTAAGAGAGCTGTAGCCAGAGCCAGACGAGACCACTTACAACCACTATACGACAAGTTGGAATCGTCTGAGGGGCAGAAGCTCATTTATAAGTTGGCGCGCTCCAGGGTCAAAGCGGCACAGGATATTTCCAAGTGCCGCTGTGTAAAAGACCCTGTGGGCAACCTGCTATGCGAGGACCTCGCGGTGAAGGAGAGATGGCGCTCATATTTCCACGAGCTGCTGAACACGCAGCACAAAGAGGTGCAGCCGCCAGATCTTCCTCCGAATCAAGGACTAGTGCCACTGGTAACGCCTGCAGAGGTCCAGAATTGTCTTCGCCGCATGAAGAATCGGAAAGCTGTTGGATCCGATGGAGTCCCCATCGAAGCCTGGAAGGCGATGGGCTCTCGTGGTGTGGGCATCTTAACCGACCTCTTTAATCGGACACTCCTCACCGGTACGATCCCGAGCCAATGGAGACTGAGTATCATTACTCCAGTCTTCAAAGGCAAGGGGTCGGTGCAGGAGTGCGGTAATTACAGGGGGATTAAGGTCATGTCCCACACCATGAAGCTCCTCGAGAGGGTTATCGACTCTCGGATTCGGCAGGAGTGCACTGTCTCGGGATGTCAGTATGGGTTTCGCCCTGGTCATGGGACTATGGATCCGGTTTTTGCCCTAAGGATTGTCGCGGAGAAATACAGGATGAAGAATACGCCTCTGCATTGCCTGTTTCTTGACTTGCAGAAGGCCTTCGACTGTATTCCTCGCGCGATAATCTGGTGGGCATTGCGATCTAAAAGGGTTCCAGAGGCCTATATTGACATCATCCAAGACATGTACCGTGACTCTGATTCTGTAGTTCGGACCGCTGTTGGCGACACAAAACCTTTCGCTATCACCGTCGGGGTGCACCAAGGATCCGTCCTTAGTCCGTTTCTGTTTAGCGTGGTATTAGACGTATTGTCAGACAGCATCAGAAACTCACATGAGCAGCCCCCGTGGCTGCTTATGTATGCTGATGATATCGCGCTGGCAGACTCGGACAGGGGTAGGCTGGTGCGACGTGTGAAGGCGTGGAAGGAGTCGCTTGAGAACGGTGGTCTGAAGCTCAATGTGGCGAAGACCGAGTACTTGGCCTGTAACTCCACAGATCCCACACCCGTACGCATAGGCGGCGAAACGGTCGAGCGCACGGACCAAGTGAAATACCTGGGATCTGTGTTTCATGCGTCTGGTGACATCGATTGTGACGTCAAGGCACGCATTGCTGCCGCGTGGGCCAAATGGCGTGAGGTAACTGGTGTCATTTGTGACCCCAAGATGCCGGTAAAGTTGAAGGGACAGGTCTATAAGACCATCATTAGGCCTGTCCTTTTATACGGATGTGAAGCGTGGCCGCTGCTAGAGCGACACAGGCAAGAACTGCGTGTCACGGAGATGAATATGCTGCGGTGGATGTGTGGAGTGACGCGGAAGGACCGCGTTAGGAACTCCCGCATTCGCGGCAGTCTTCATGTCCGTGACATTGCGGATAAACTGCAGGAGTGTCGGCTCCGTTGGTACGGCCACGTTTTACGGCAACCGGATGATTACGTGGGAAACAAATGTCTGGCCATGCCGCCTCCGCCGGGCCCCGGCAGGAGGGGTAGACCCAAAAAGTGCTGGCTTGACGTCGTAAGGGGTGATATGCGTGCCAATGGGCTCAATACCAGGGATGCTGAAGACCGTGCGAAGTGGAGTAGAAAAAGTCGGAAAGCGGACCCCGGGCACTGAAACGAAAGTTTAGGATGCAACCGGGATAACGCTTAGATGATGATGATGATGATGAAGGGTAAATTAAATTCCGCCGCCGACGCTCTCTCCAGATATCCTGTAAACCCTATATATCCTGAAAACAAAAGTAATTTGAGCCCGAATTCTATGAATGATACTAACCCGAATGAAAGCTCCGTAACCCCACTGGTATCACCGCTACCTGAAATACCTCAAGAAATCCTCGATGACGTGATAGGAACAGACTCCAATCCCGTAGATAACAGTGACTTAAGTCTTACCTTTCCAGATGCTCCTACTCCCCCAGAACGTTTTGTTCCCATGATCCTCTTCTCATACAACCCGGACAATGTCCTGAAACACAATCAGATCCTCAACCGTCAATTAGCTGGAAAAATCCTGAAACCTTACCTGCATCCATAGCCGCTCGTTGTGATCCTGAAACTCCTTCTCCAGCACCTGAAAACTTGCCTTTATCCGACGAAACCTACAACAAATTCCTAAAATCAGCTACGAGATTATATAACACTAATATTGTAGAACACAACGAAGACCTTCTGAAAGGGACACAAAAGTTAATTATAATACCAACCACAGTAGACATGGATGAGTCCATACCTTATGTTCAAGAAATACTTGGCAATTGTCCAAGCCCTCAGCACGAAGAATTCCTGAAAATGGAAAGATCCCTTCACACCTTTTTACCCCTTACAATTGGAAATAAAACTTACCTTTTCCTATTCACTAAAGTGCATTACTTCGACGATCACTCGTATCCCGACATATTTAAATGCCTCAAATATGCTCGTGACCAAATAATCATGTCATATCCTACTATTAATGAAATAAGTATTTCAGATTTCAAAAATCCTTTTGATAAGCACTCCTTTGCCAAAATTTACAATATGTTGGCTTATTTATTTGATGGAACCAATATAACAATCCATATATACCATAATAACATCATATATCCTTCACTTAGTGAAATCCCTAAAATCCTAAAAGAAAATCATGACATTCCAATCGCAGGCCATTTAGGATCCGCAAGAATGCTTAGCCGCATTAAAGAAAGATTTTTCTGGAAAAACATGCGTAACGATATCGAAAACTATGTAAAAAATTGTTCATCATGCCAAACCAATAAAGCGTTGCGTAAAATAAACAGAGCACCAATGGTTATAACATCCACTTCTACATCCCCGTTCGAGAGGTTAGCTCTCGACATCGTAGGTCCCTTACCTGAATCCGGCACGGCCAAACTTAAATATATCCTAACTATGCAAGACGACCTAACTAAATTTTCATTAGCTTACCCTCTTCGCAGTAACACCGCGGCAGAGGCAAGTGATTGTCTCCTTCATTTTATATCAATATTCGGAATCCCCAAACAAATACTCACCGACCAGGGCACCAATTTTACGGCAGACTTATTCAAGAAAACGTGTGAATTCTTAAAGATAAAACAATTATGGTCATCACCCTACCACCCACAGACACAGGGTGCACTAGAAAGATCACATTCTACTCTTAAAGAGTACCTTAAATGCTACGTCAATGAAAACCAAGATAACTGGCCTCAATATGTGTATACTTCTATGTTAGCATACAACACCGCTGTATATTCAACAACACGTTATTCGCCCTATGAATTATTATTTGGGCATAAGCCCCATATCCCAGATTCAGTATATAATGATAACGCCAATAATACTACCTATCCCGAATATGTGAAGCTCTTGCAACACCGCCTGAGACATGCGCGTGATAAAGCCCTAGAATACATTCATAAATCCAAAGAAAATTCCAAGTCTTACTACGATTTACATACACGACATGTTCAGTACAAAGTAGGCGATTATGTCCTATTAAAAAACCACCTTAGAATGCGCAAAGCCTTATCACCTATATGGAAGGGCCCTTATAAAGTCGTGAAAATTCATGGTAATCACACTTTATCCCTACTGATAAATAGACGCCATGTGAAGCATCACTATGACGAAGTTAAACTCGCGGAAGTACCTTCCATACAATAAATAAATAAATATAAAATATATTTAAAAAAAAATTGTTTTACATTCGTTAAAGTTACGTCAGTATCAAACTGATCACTAGAAATATATTATAAATAACCTATATTCTGATATTATATTATATAATTATAATATAGAAAGATTATATTTTAAATAAACCTAAATAAAAAGTTAATTAAATAAGTTAAAATAAATAATATAAAATTAAGTAAAACTAAACATAATTTAAGTAAAACTTTATAATTATAAATAAGCGTAATTAAATGTTAAGTAGGTTAATATATACATTTCTATGTAACTATTCTTAGTTAAAAGTGGCTAAATTCAGCAGTTGGTAACTCCAATACCCCTTTTCTTGCAGCGTCTTGGCCCAAGTTCAAAGTCATCGAAACTATGTTCAACCTATCAGCTCGAGCTCCGGCATATATTTTGACCCAATTGGCGAACTCAAAATTAACGTTGGATATTTAGATGTAGTAACCCCGTTTGATATTTCCCACATTGGACCTCATATTCAAAACATCAATTCTGTATTAGGTACAATACGTTTCTTATGTGGCCAAATTGAAATTGAAACCACTAGTGAATTGGAATGTCATAATATGTTGGAACCACTCACTGTCAGGTACCAAGACATGGTCTCTGAATACTCCTCCATCGCTCATCTCCTAAATAATAACAGATTCAAACGTGGAGCCTGGTTAGGAGGTATAGGCACACTATCTAAGACCATTTTCGGGACTCTGAACGAGGATGATGCTGTCAAATATGACAATGCCATACAGCTTATACAAAACAACGAAAAAAGCCTGGGTTCATTAATTAAGGAAAATATTTTAGTTACGTCTTCTACTTTATACAAATTTAACGAAACATTACATAAAATAAAAATTAATGAAGCCAGACTTAACGAAGGTATCGACAATCTCTCATTAAAATTAAAAAACTTATCTATAATATCCAATAATCTAAATACAAAAGCAAATATAAATTCAATATTAAACAGTTTGGAAACCTCTGTCCTTGCCTTATCATTTCAATTAGAAGACATAACAAATGCAATTATGTTTAGTAGTCAAAACATACTTCACCCAGCTGTGCTACTTCCCACGCAGCTGTACCAAGAGCTTGTCGATAACTATAGATACTTACCTGCTGAACAAAAATTACCTGTTACTTTAGAATTAAGTCATATTCATATTCTAATGAATATATCTAATGTAGTTTGTTATAGTTTAAACAACAAGATTGTTTTTATATTAAGAATACCTTTAGTATCGCCCAGGGAATACAGTTTGTACCATAATATAGCACTTCCTACCCCACATAACACAGTAAAACCAAATTCATTCAGTTTTATTATTCCTAGTAGTAAATATATCGCAATGACCAAGGATAAATCAGAATATTGTAACCTCGAATCACTGAAAGAATGCAGAGTGATAAGCCCTCGCGAGTACATCTGCGACGTTATGACCGTGTACCCAACCAGTGCAAATCCAAGTTGTGAAAGTGAGTTAATCTCTAACGTAATAAGTGTCCTACCAGTGCAGTGCCAAACGGACTTCATTTACGGAAATCTAGATTTATGGAAACCACTTAGTAATAATAACTGGATTTATGTACAATCCCAAAGTAATAAACTATATATAGAATGCCAGACACAGAAAAGTTTAGAAATTAATATTGTAGGAACAGGAATTGTAAATATACCGATTAACTGTTTTGCATACTGTAAAAGTACTAAATTGATACAAATTTAATAACATCAAAATAAATGTCATTGTAACTCATTCCGACTTCAATATAATAAATGACTCTTGTTGTACCTTAGATAAGTTTAAAAAGGAGATAAATAATGAACCTCGTATAAATCTACAGAATATCGATTTAGATATTTTTACTCAGAAAACTAAATCAAAATTAGAATCTATGTCCCATAAAACAGACGAAATTATAAACCAACACCAAATTATTAAATACGAGACTCATTATACAATCCTGTTAATTTTAATATATTTTATTGTCTTTTTATTTTGTACATTTAAGTTTATTTTATACATTAAATCGCACAACCGTCTCTCCTACCGAATTCCTCTATTTACCCGATCCGTTCCTGTGAACTCACCCGAACCTGTAATCCAGACTCCAAAACCCGAACCTGTCATTCCTGTTAAGATTAATAAACAACACCAGAATCCGGAGATTATTCCATCTCCCAGTACCAGAAGAAATATATGACATCTTTAATGTTCTTCTCCTAAACTTCAAAATTTCAACCCCGAAGTTTAGTCTACCCCGGGGAGGTGTTATAGCTGCTCTATGCACCCTATTCTGCTTACCGCTCCTCTATTCTGTTTAGTCATCATTTCTATACAGTATCATGTGACTCGTCTATCCGTTTAGTCATCATTTTTCTATACAATAGCATGTCACTCGCCTACCAATCCAACGCCAGTCTCTATCCAGCTCCCAATGCAGACGGTTGTCTCAAAAATATATTCTTTTGTTTTAATTTTCCCCTTTTTAAAAAGGCTTTACCGAAGAGCCTCATAACAGTACGGTAGCCGCAACGCGGAAGGGGAGGACATCCTCAATAGGTGTGCGGCTGCCGACCTTGCCATCGTGAACACGTATTTCAAAAAGAGACCCGAGCATCTCATCACCTACAGGAGCGGGAGGAATGCTACCCAAATCGACTTCCTACTCACTAGGAGACACCACATCGGCAAAGTGGCCAACTGCAAGGTCATACCCGGTGAGAGTCTCACTGCACAACATCGCCTTCTTGTCATGGACCTCTGCGCTAAGCCTAAAGACACGCATACCGAGCGCGTTCAGCGCCGGATCCGGTGGTGGCTGCTCGATGAAGTCACGTCCCAGGAGTTCGCCTTAGCCGTCGGTGACAAGTGCGCCGGTGGTATGGGCGAGCCAGTTCAGGCTTACTGGGACAAGATTCAGGCGGCTATCCTTGGGTCGGCGAAGGGGTGTAAGGGGCCCTACCAACATCTTCGGGGCCCAAGTCAACCTCACCTGCAAGTCGGCGCACCCTGCTGAATAACGGACGAGGCTCTGACGACGGCTTTCCTTTTGGGGTTGGGGGGTCAGACGGCAGTCGCCCCCGTAAAAGCCAAATCTGCCAAATCAACATGGACAGAGAAAGATTACGAGATCGGCTAAGGGCTAGGGCGCCGCCGCATAACGGCGCGCAAGAGCTTCGCCCGGCTCTTGTGAGAAGTGGACAAGGGCTACCGTGTCATGGGCGGGCACGGCTAACGACGCTAGCCCCAACTCACGCAGCCCAAACATCTCGAAAGATCCGCTTCGCAACGTGGAACATAGGCACGCTAACCGGACGCGCGAGAGAGTTGGCCGATGTGCTCTCCAGGCGGAGGGTGGCCGTGGCGTTCCTGCAGGAGACTCGGTGGAAGGCCAGCAGATCCCGGTTCATTGGGAATGGCTACAAGCTGATCTACACAGGTGCACCTGGTGGGGAGAATGGGGTTGCCATAGTGCTCTCGGAGGAGTTCCAGAACGACATTTTGGAAGTGAAACGTCATAGCGACCGGCTTATGGTCGTTAGGGTGCTTATCGATGGGGTAGTTACCCACTTGATAAGTACCTATGCGCCACAGGCCGGTTGTGACGACGCCGATAAAATAGCGTTTTGGAATCTACTCGGAGAAGTGCTCCGTGGAATCCCATTATCACAGGGGATCGTTTTGGGGGGTGATCTGAACGGTCATGTGGGTGATGAATGTGGGGAATTTGAGCGTGTTCACGGTGGATTTGGGTACGGTAGTCGCAACGCAGAAGGGGAGGACATCCTCAATGCGTGTGCGGCTGCCGACCTTGCTATCGTGAACACGTATTTCAAAAAGAGACCCGAGCATCTCATCACCTACAGGAGCGGGAGGATTGCTACCCAAATCGACTTCCTACTCACTAGGAGACACCACATCAGCAAAGTGGCCAACTGCAAGGTCATACCCGGTGAGAGTCTCACTGCACAACATCGTCTTCTAGTCATGGACCTCTGCGCTAAGCCTAAAGACACGCATACCGAGCGCGTACAGCGCCGAATCAGGTGGTGGCTGCTTGATGAAGTCACGTCCCAGGAGTTCGCCTTAGCCGTCGGTGACAAGTGCGCCGGTAGTATGGGCGAACCAGTTCAGGCTTACTGGGACAAGATTCAGGCGGCTATCCTTGGGTCGGCGAAGGAGGTGCTTGGGGTGTCTAAGGGTGGCCGCAAGTGTGACAAGGAGACATGGTGGTGGAACGACACAGTCCAGAGGGAGACTAGAGCGAAGAAAGCCCTCTTTAAGAAGTGGCAAGCGTCCAGATCTCCTGAAGATCGCGACGCATACCGGGTAGCTAAGCGCGCCACTAAAAGAGCTGTTGCCAGAGCCAGACGAGACCACTTACAACCACTTTACGATAAGTTGGAATCGTCTGAGGGGCAGAAGCTCATCTATAAGTTGGCGCGCTCCAGGGTCAAAGCGGCACAGGACATTTCCAAGTGCCGCTGTGTAAAAGACCCTATGGGCAACCTGCTATGCGAGGACCTCGCGGTGAAGGAGAGATGGCGCTCGTATTTCCACGAGCTGCTGAACACGCAGCACAAAGAGGTGCAGCCGCCAGATCTTCCTCCGAATCAAGGACTAGTCCCACTGATAACGCCTGCAGAAGTCCAGAATTGTCTCCGCCGCATGAAGAATCGGAAAGCTGTTGGATCCGATGGAGTCCCCATCGAAGCCTGGAAGGCAATGGGCTCTCGTGGTGTGGGCATCTTAACCGACCTGTTTAACCGGACACTCCTCACCGGTACGATCCCGAGCCAATGGAGACTGAGTATCATTACTCCAGTCTTTAAAGGCAAGGGGTCGGTGCAGGAGTGCGGTAGTTACCGAGGAATCAAGGTCATGTCCCACACCATGAAGCTCTTCGAAAGGGTTATCGACTCTCGGATTCGACAGGAGTGCACTGTCTCGGGATGTCAATATGGGTTTCGCCCTGGTCACGGGACAATGGACCCTGTTTTTGCCCTAAGGACTGTCGCGGAGAAATACAGGGCGAAGAATACGCCTCTGCATTGCCTGTTTCTCGACTTGCAGAAGGCCTTCGACTGTATTCCTCGGGCGATAATCTGGTGGGCATTGCGGTCCAAAGGGATTCCAGAGGCCTATATTGACATCATTCGAGACATGTACCGTGACTCCGATTCCGTAGTTCGGACCGCTGTTGGCGATACAAAACCTTTCCCCATCACCGTCGGGGTGCACCAAGGATCCGTCCTTAGTCCGTTTCTGTTTAGCGTGGTATTAGACGTATTGTCAGACAGCATCAGAAATTCACATGAACAACCCCCGTGGCTGCTCATGTATGCTGATGATATCGCGCTGACAGATTCGGACAGGGGTAGGCTGGTGCGGCGTGTGAAGGCGTGGAAGGAGTCGCTTGAGAACGGTGGTCTGAAGCTCAATGTGGCGAAGACCGAGTACTTGGCCTGTAACTCCACAGATCCCACACCCGTACGCATAGACGGCAACACGGTCGAGCGCACGGACCGAGTGAAATACTTGGGATCTGTGTTTCATGCATCCGGTGACATCGATTGTGACGTCAAGGCACGCATTGCTGCCGCGTGGGCCAAATGGCGTGAGGTGACTGGTGTCATTTGTGACCCCAAGATGCCGGTAAAGTTGAAGGGACAGGTCTATAAGACCATCATTAGGCCTGTCCTTTTATACGGCTGTGAAGCGTGGCCGGTGTTAGAGCGACACAAGCAGGAGCTGCGTGTCACGGAGATGAATATGCTGCGGTGGATGTGTGGAGTGACGCGGAAGGACCGCGTTAGGAACTCCCGCATTCGCGGCAGTCTTCATGTCCGTGACATTGCGGATAAATTGCAAGAGTGTCGGCTCCGTTGGTACGGCCACGTTTTACGGCAACCGGATGCTTACGTGGGTAACAAATGTCTGGCCATGCCGCCTCCGCCGGGCCCCGGCAGGAGGGGTAGACCCAAAAAGTGCTGGCTTGACGTCGTAAAGGGTGATATGCGTGCCAATGGGCTCACTACCAGGGATGCTGAAGACCGTGCGAAGTGGAGAAGAAAAAGTCGGAAAGCGGACCCCGGGCGCCGAAGCGAGAGTTTGGGCTGCAACCGGGAATTAACGCAGAGATGATGATGATGATGATGATCCTTGGGTCGGCGAAGGAGGTGCTTGGGGTGTCTAAGGGTGGTCGCAAGTGTGACAAGGAGACATGGTGGTGGAACGACACAGTCCAGAGGGAGACTAGAGCGAAAAAAGCCCTCTTTAAGAAGTGGCAAGCGTCCAGATCTCCTGAAGATCGCGACGCATACCGGGTGGCAAAGCGCGCCACTAAGAGAGCTGTTGCCAGAGCCAGACGAGACCACTTACAACCACTTTATGACAAGTTGGAATCGTCTGAGGGGCAGAAGCTCATCTATAAGTTGGCGCGCTCCAGGGTCAAAGCGGCACAGGACATTTTCAAGTGCCGCTGTGTAAAAGACCCTGTGGGCAACCTACTATGCGAGGACCTCGCGGTGAAGGAGAGATGGCGCTCGTATTTCCACGAGCTGCTGAATATGCAGCATAAAGGGGTGCAGCCGCCATATCTCCCTCCGAATCAAGGACTAGTGCCACTGGTAACGCCTGCAGAAGTCCAGGATTAAGGATAAGTCCAGGATAAGTCCAGAATTGTCTTCGCCGCATGAAGAATCGGAAAGCTGTTGGATCCGATGGAGTCCCCATCGAAGCCTGGAAGGCGATGGGCTCTCGTGGTGTGGGCGTCTTAACCGACCTCTTCAACCGGACGCTCCTCACCGGTACGATCCCGAGCCAATGGAGACTGAGTATCATTACTCCAGTCTTCAAAGGCAAGGGGTCGGTGCAGGAGTGCGGTAGTTACAGAGGGGTTAAGGTCATGTCCCACACCATGAAGCTCTTCGAAAGGGTTATCGACTCTCGGATTCGACAGGAGTGCACTGTCTCGGAATGTCAATATGGGTTTCGCCCTGGTCACGGGACAATGGACCCTATATTTGCCCTAAGGACTGTCGCGGAGAAATACAGGGCGAAGAATACGCCTCTGCATTGCCTGCTTCTCGACTTGCAGAAGGCCTTCGACTGTATTCCTCGCGCGATAATCTGGTAGGCATTGCGGTCCAAAGGGATTCCAGAGGCCTATATTGACATCATCTGTGACATGTACCGGGACTCCGATTCCGTAGTTCGGACCGCTGTTGGCGACACTAAACCTTTCCCCATCACCGTCGGGGTGCACCAAGGATCCGTCCTTAGTCCGTTTCTGTTTAGCGTGGTATTAGACGTTTTGTCAGACAGCATCAGAAACTCACATGAGCAGCCCCCGTGGTTGCTCATGTATGCTGATGATATCGCGCTGGCAGATTCGGACAGGGGTAGGCTGGTGCAACGCGTGAAGGCGTGGAAGGAGTCGCTTGAAAACGGTGGTCTGAAGATCAATGTGGCGAAGACCGAGTACTTGGCCTGTAATTCCACAGATCCCACACCCGTACGCATAGGTGGCGACACGACCGAGCGCACGGACCAAGTGAAATACCTGGGATCTGTGTTCCATGCGTCTGGTGACATCGATTGCGACGTCAAGGCACGCATTGTTGCCGCGTGGGCCAAATGGCGTGAGGTAACTGGTGTCATTTGTGACCCCAAGATGCCGGTAAAGTTGAAGGGACAGGTCTATAAGACCATCATTAGGCCTGTTCTTTTATACGGCTGTGAAGCGTGGCCGGTGTTGGAGCGACACAAGCAGGAGCTGCGTGTCACGGAGATGAATATGCTGCGGTGGATGTGTGGAGTGACGCGGAAGGACCGCGTTAGGAACTCCCGCATTCGCGGTAGTCTTCATGTCCGTGACATTGCGGATAAATTACAAGAGTGTCGGCTCCGTTGGTACGGCCACGTTTTGCGACAACCGGATGCTTACGTAGGAAACAAATGTCTGGCCATGCCGCCGCCGCCGGGCCCCGGCAGGAGGCCAAAAAGACCCAAAAAGTGCTGGCTTGACGTCGTAAAGGGTGATATGCGTGCCAATGGGCTCACTACCAGGGATGCTGAAGATCGTGCGAAGTGGAGAAGAAAAAGTCGGAAAGCGGACCCCGGGCGCCGAAGCAAGAGTTTGGGCTGCAACCGGGATACAACGCAAAGATGATGATGATGATTGCAGCGTTTCTTTTCAATTTGTATATTTATTGAAGTGGATACACAATATTTCTTATTTTTCCATCTGGAGCGTAAACAAAAAAAAGGTTTTACGACGCGTGAGCAGGCCACATAGAGCTGCCAACTCAGAAACCTTTGTGAGCTCATGCACAACACTTTGCTGAAGATCATGACATGATCAAATGCATAGTTTACGATTCTATAACGGACATACAGACAAACATTCATTTTTATAGATATAGAAGAAGATAGATAGAAGATAATTTACACAAACACTCATAACCCTTCCAGGCTTTCTGACGTACGAAAACCACTGCTTTAAAAATGTTATTTTAAAATTGATTGTCAAAACAAATGTATGTTGTGTATTATTTTACATTAAAATTAAAACAGTAAACTCACACATATAACTAAAAATATATAAAATAAAGACAAATCATACCACCGTCTGAACTCCATGTTACATTTCTCAACTCATTTATCATATTATCGTAGCTGTAGTCCATACAACTCTGATTAGATTTCTCCAAGATAATTGAATTGAATGCCGCTAATTTTTTATAAGCAGGGACATCGCCACTTTCGGTGAGCATATCACAAACCTGAAAATATTAATTGTAAGTTTACTTTAAATATAACATCTAGTTATACTTCTTTTGGTACGTTTGGATAAAATATGAGAGCATAATTTTTAAGATGCGCGCACACATCAACAACTCAAAGGCGACGTGATGAAGTTAGCATATAACTCTCTGTTAGGTTTCCGTGAAAACTCATAACTAGATTCTCAGTAGTTTCTCAAATATTCACACATGTTTTATATCAGCTGTGATAAAAAAAATAATATACAGGGATTATTGATAATTCGACGAATTGCCGTTAGGAGGTGATAGGGGATTTGTGATAATTTTAGCCCCCATATGCATTATGCACAAGTGAACTATTTTTGAGTGTTTCATCATGTTTTTTAGCTTTTGAAAAAAGCTAAAAAACGTGATAATAATATAAATGTTATCTTAAAAATGTAGATTTTAACCTAAAATCTATATTATTTTTGTATACATTATAAATTTAATAATTTATCATTCCATCTACAAACAAAGAGTTGTGGCATACGAGATGAAATCTTTAGCTATTTTTGTTCTGTTACGCCAAAGAAGTATAACTTCTTACGTGCGTACGTAAGTATACACACACACAAGATTTTTTATTTATAACTCCTTGTTTGTTTTAATTTTTATTTCACTTTTTTATTTATAAATTGAAATATTTAATTGCTTATTGAAGTTTGTGTAACAAAGGTATAAAATAAAGATATTTTTTTAAATAATACAGATACCATTCTTGGGTAAATTTTATGCTACCACCAAGCTTTGAATTGAGGACTACATTTAACTAAATAGCGACTGCTACTAAACGACTTTTATACTTTTATTTTTGGTGATTTTCAGCAAGCTGTAACTCAGAGAAAAATTTTCGTACAGCAATAAAAAAGAAAGCAAACTGTAGTTTAAGTATCTAGTTTTCAAAACTGGTCATGAATTCATTCATTTTTTATCATATTTGGTTCTGGAGTATTCCTAAGGAAATTACCGACAAAAAATTCCAAATATTTGCTCGTATTAAAAAAGATCTATGGGCTTAAAAAGTGTTTTTATTACTTCACTAAAAAGCTGTTTTAGGAAATTTTATGTCCTTTAATTTGACGTAATCAAAAAGCCTGTATGTTTATTTGCTACGGTTTTTTTTATTGCTGTAGGACAGCATACAGGCTAACGGCCCGCTTAGAATTTAGCAGTCACCATCGCCTATGGATGTTTGCAACGCCAGTGGCATCGCGAACACGCTGCTGTCCCATAAGGGTACAGGAACTTGGGTCACTAATGCCTGAACACAACACAAGGTTATTATGGCGGCATACTTAAGACCAAAAGTGGTCGCCATCCAGACGGGCTTGGGGCCCCACCACATAGCTAGAGTGGGTTGTTTTGTCGCCTTTTACGACAGGCCGACCCCGGCCGCAGAGGTTAGTATTCTTTCTCCGCCCCTGCACGGATAAAAGTCAGTTATCGTCAATCAAAATACAAAGTTCTTAATACTACTACTAGTACTTAAATTTAGTAATCAATAACTCTAGAATAATGATCGCATTGGAAATCAAAGCAAAATATCGGAAACTGCACGACATTCCTTATAAGATACCATGAATGGCTTTTGACGAAAACATTTTTTTGAAAGCTTTGACTGAAAAAAAGATAAAATTCGCGTATTTAAAGATATTTGAATAACTTGGTATAACTTTGAATAAAATAGATGAATGATGAATATCATCTGTAATTATCCAAGCTTAAAGTATCCTAGAAATTCCCTGAGAATTCTAAAGCGCTGCATTTTTTCTTAGTGCTACAGAGCTTCAAATTTATAGTTTTCGCAAAAAATCAACATTATGAGCAATTTTTCGATACTTATTCAACTATCCAAAAAAAATATTCTCAATGATCTTTATTTCTTTCATCAAAATATTGATTTTTGAAAACATAAACAGTTTCACTTCTTTTTTGTTACTATACGATTATTTTTCTCAAAATTGCAGCTCGTTAAAATTCACCCAAAAATAAATAAAAAGACGTGTGGCACTCGGGGACTGCCGCGGTAAAGCTATTGCATAGCATTTTAATCAACTTATGCAATTATAATTATTTATTTATTTTTTATTTATGCAGTAATTTTTTTTCTAAAGTATTGATGTTTTCTATCGATATTTTTGGACAAGACATATCGATACTCAATAATAAAAAACTAAAACTATCGATGTTACGATATCGATGTTTTTATTGTCGAGTATCTTGTCTAAAAAATATCGATAGAAAACATCGATACTTTAGAAAAAACATCGATAGTTGAAATATCGATAGATATCGCCCATCCCTACGTACAGTCGTACCATATACATACACGTTAAGTGAACGCTCGGCCGAGCTACATGGTAGGCGGAGTGGGGGGTGTTAGGTTTTATTTTCGTTACGGAATTTCTTGATTCGGTCGCCGCGCTCCAAGCCCGGGATAAAAGCTATATACAATAGCTTAAAAATCATATCCCTTAATTTTGGGACGAGAGTATTACACATGATATACAATAAACGAGTATACTTACAGTATTAATTGTGATATTTTTGTATCTCTCATCGGCACTTATTCTATTATCTTCATTATACTGAACTAGGTCAGCAAAATCATCAGCAATAGAGTTGTAGAAATTTTTCATATCATTGGTCGATGCTTTTGAAAATGGTTTACAAACTCTGAAATGAAAACATATACTCATAGTATTTAATATTTTGACATAAAAAATTTTCAATCCACATATCTTTTTGGATAGTTTGACAACATATAATCCATTTTCCAGAAATCATGCTTCAAATAAGAAATAAAATGATGATTTTTATTAATTGTAAAATAATTATAAGTTAGTAGCGACATCTGTGAGTGGCAATTGCAAACTGTTATAAGGCACTTAGTTCTAGAATGCCAAATACACGAGCGTGACAGGTGTGACCTTGAGACCATAACAGACTAAACTTTCAGAAAACACAATTAATGTTCCTTTCAGGCGTATTCAACATCCTGAAACGCGATTACTGTCTGCGACTGAACAGAAATTGTAGTCAAGATCAAAATTTGAACGTTCCAGAGTGCAGTTCCATATCCGAATGTTGGGATGAATTCATTTCATACACAATATCAATCCAAAAGTATCACCGACATATCCCAGTCTTATTGTTCCTTTCAGGCGTATTCAACATTTATTTCCGACGACTTCTGTAGCGTAACGGATAACGTACTTCAATACGCTTGCGGAGGCCACGGGTTCAAATCCCGTCTCGCGTCTGGGTGTTTATGTATAATATGTATTAATTTGCAAAAAATAAATAATGTCTATTACCCATAACACAAGTACTTCTTAGTTTGGGACCAGATGGCGCTGTGTGAATTGTCACAAAATATTTATTATTATTATTATTTCCCACACAATCTGTAAGTTTCACCATGATTTCCCAGTGTTCATACCAGGCGTATTCACATCCTGAAAGCTATTTCTGTCCGTTCGAACATTATGTGATCATGTAATGATGACGCAAATTTTTGTGCCAATGTAAATACATTGTAATTATGTTATAATATGCACATTAGGTGAAAACATATTATTAATAATAATACAGTAATTAAATAATTGAATATTGCTTTTGACTGTAATGAGATAAAATATTAACCTGAATTCCTTTTCTATGACCTCGGGGTGTATACCCATGAGCGTCATAATCTGTTCATGAGCTTCTTTTATTTCTGTTACACATTCTTCACCGCCAGTCTTTTCTCTGAGCGCATTTACAACAACTTCAAAATACTCTGTAAGGAAGACAACACTTAAATATTTCCACAACTATGGGCATCCAATTTGTTCCTAATCTATCTTCATCATCTTTCTCCTTCTAAACATTATTTAAAGTTCATAATCATATTTAAAAACAAGATTAAAAAAAGTTCATTAGCCTATATTTCTTTTTCCGCACTATACTTTAATTCTCTTATGTTAACCGCAATTTTGATATTGACCACCATTTTGATATTGACCATTGCTGTCATTCAACTTTGATACCCTTCCTTATCCATGTTATCTATTAAATAATCCTGGGGTTGGTCTATTAGATAATTAATCTTGCTACATACTAACCAATTAATACCTAGTCAGGTCATAAATTCTGTCACATGTTTAATGTAAAATAATTGTAACAAGTTTATTCATTATGTAACCATTCATATACCAAAATGAACTTAACAAAACATAGATTCTTATGACATTAAAGTTTATTCAAAATGACCTCCGTGATTTTGAATACAGGCCTTCAATCTGCGCGGCCAGTCGTCTATCGCAGCACGAACGAGGTCCATGTCAATATCGGCGGCTGCCTTAATCAAGGATGTCTTGAGTGACTCCAAATTGGGATGAGGCTTTGAGCACGCCTTTTCCTCCAAGTGTTGCCATATCTTGTAATCTAACGGATTCAAATCTGGACTGGAGGAGGGCCAGTCTTCGTGCCGGATGAAGTCGATTTCACGCGCCGCCAGCCAGTCTTGTGTGCTCTTCGCTCTATGAGCTGGCGCCGAATCTTGTTGGAATACCCAGTGCCTGTTATTGAACATGGTATGAGAAACAGGTTCCACAAGGTTCGTCAGGACTGTATTTTGATACACAACAGCATTCGTTTTTACACCTTTCTCACAAAAATGTACCTCTGTTAAGCCCCAATAAGAAACTCCCAACCATACCATGAGCGAGGATGGAAAATGACCTCGTTGGACACGCGGAATACGGTTGCTCGCTTCTTCACTACTGTGTGCGTACACCTTATCATTTTGTTTGTTGTAGCTCTCTTCTACGGTAAACATTTTTTCATCCGAAAAAAGAATTTCCCGATATTTTTTTCTCGCGTACCGCTTCAACAAAGCGCGGCATCTCTTCAGTCTCAGGTCCATTAGACGAGCATTCAAACGATGTCCTGTTTTTCTTCGATATGCCCGAAGCCCTAAGTCTTCATTTAATACCCTTTTCACCGTGGTTCTGCTTAACCCCATCTGAAGGGCCAACAGTTTCTGCTTACGTTTGGGATTTCTTTGAATTCGTGCCTTCACAGCTTTTATCACTGCTGGAGTCCTAATAGACCGAGGGCGACCACTTCTTGACCTGTCATCTACACTAGAGTCTTCATTGTATCGTTTGATGGTACGATAAACGAATCTTTTGGTTATATTCAAATTTTTCAGTATGTTAAAAATTTGAATTGGCGCGTAACTGCAACGATGCAACGCAATAACTGCAACACGGTCTTCTTTAAGCGTCCACTCCATATTTAAAAATGAGTAAAATTCTAAAAGTATACCTTTTTTATTTTCATGAACAATTCGAAATTCGAATTCAATAAACTTTTTTGTGGCCAGCATTCTAAAAGAAAAGTTTTTACTGTGTGACAATACTTATGACCTGACTAGGTATAATGCAAAGAGTAGAATATCAAGTAATAATTGAAAATGCTGGAAATGAGAATGTATAGATACCAAAAGTGGGGTAGACCAAAGAAAAGTGGGGTAGACCAAAGAAAAGTGGATAGTGTAAAAGATGGTAAGGCAAAAAAATTTTGATGTTGAGATAATGACTAATAGAAGAGGGTAAGTAGAGAACATGTGATGCCGACCCCACTTAGTTTGGGATAAAAGGAGGGAAGACATAAGGACATGTTCTCTCTCTAGTCTGTCCCTCATGTCTGAGGATCGTGGTCAGCATCGGGTTGACATCTGGAGCGGATGATCTGCCTCCACCGGTTCCTATCCAGATAATAAGGACATGTTAACTAATTAAAATAATCTGATTCCATCATCCTAGGATTACAATCCTTCCGCTTTGGTGCCCCGGGTCCGCTTTCTGGCTTTCTTTTTCAATTCATACCGTTTTGGGATCCATGGTAGTGAGTCTATAAGCATGCATAGACTTTATGACATTTCACTTCCAAGATGTCGTTCTAGAGCCTTTGTAAGAAATGCACTATGACAATACCATTCTCCGCACCAAGTGCACCCATGTAAATCAGCCGCTCCCAAGAAACTGGTATCTGTTGGTCTTTCACCGAGTTTCCTGTAGGAAAGCTACAGTCACCCTTCGCCTGGAGAGTACATCGGCCAACTCTTGCGCGGGTCCGAGGGTTGATTAGCGGTCTAATGTTCTACATTGCGAAGAGGATCATCCGTGATATTTGGGATACTTAAGACTTTTTAAGTTGGACCAAATTACAGATAGTAACAAAATTTAAGTAGAACTGGTTCAGTTTTGGAGTTTGTCTTGAATATACACCGCACAAAAAGCATTTTATATATGTAAGATTTACAATGATATACAATGTATTGGGTATACATATTGTAACTATGAAAAAATGATTATCTGAGGTTTTTCAGACTAATATAATATTTATGATAAACCATAATTTCCCACTAATGAAGTCCATCCAGCCTTACTGTACATCAGCATATCATTTCATAGGTGATCTCATCATAAAGGCTGCCTCACAATGTTTCTTTATGTAACAATATTTAAAAAATAACCATATATAATACATGGTAATCGGACCCGTAACCTCGGCAAGCATACCAAAGTGCGTTAGCCTTGCGCCACTGAGGTCGTCAATATATTTATGTCAGTGCAATATATAATTATGTAAAAATTGATAAGAAACATGCCTGTTTCCTACAAATAATATTATCATTAACAAATATAAATAATATTTAATTATCTGAATGATAATGAACACAAAGTTTTTGTGTTTCCTTGGTACTATTAAATGTGTGACAAGATTTAGGAAAACAAATAATTTGCACAAACAGGAAACTTTTATGACATTTAACAACCTCAGAATAAATAAGGAGTTTATAAGAATGATTCACATTCCAAGTGTATTTATTCCAGTATTTATGTATCATCATTTGTATTCAAACCTGCATGTTTATCTAATATATAAAATTCTCGTGTCACAGTTTTCGTTGCCATACTCCTCCGAAACGGCTTGACTGATTCTCATGAAATTTTGTGAGCATATTGAGTAGGTCTGAGAATCGGCCAACATCTATTTTTCATCCCCCTAAATGTTAGGGGTGACCCACACCCAAAATTTTTTTTTTAATTTTTTGACATTTTATTATTTATATGGCAGAACAACGTTTGCCGGGTCAGCTAGTTATTTATATAATCAAAGCACTGGCATGTTTTAAAAGTATTAAAATATTCTAGTGGCTTTTACATAGTAATTTGTTTTTTTTTCTTCTTACTTCTGTCATGTCTTTAAATACAGTTTTTTAATCGGCATCTTACAAATTTATTTATTTTAAAGAACTGCTTCTTAAACAGGAATTCTTTTCGGGACTCTGCCTCTACAATTTGTATTTATTTACAAAAGAAAAGTATATAAGTAGTATATTAATTATCTAATACCCATAACACAAGTGCTTTGCAGATTACTGTAGGAACAGATGCTTTGTGAATTCTCACAATATATTTTATATGTAATTGAAAATATAATTTTCTATTATGGTTATGGGCTGATATAAAAAATATATTTGCATTTTCTCATCATTTTTATTTTAGGGCACAGGCAACGTGTTGATTAAAAATATATATCAAAATTAAAATACCTTACCCATAAAATTTACTTTGGCTAGAAGAGGGCCACTTGAAGATACAGCAGCATGGACAAGATGCGGGTACTTGAGTCTAAGCCAAGCAGCCAAAGATCCTGGATATGATCCACCAAATGCTATCCATTTTACATTTTTGTTTAGTCGATATTTCACATTCATTGCTGTTATGAAATTTGCCAAATCAGCAAGAGCTTGAGTTGATGATAAGTATTGAAGGTTCTTCACGCTCATATCACTGGAAAATAGTGGTCAATAATACATATTAAAAGATGACATAAGCCTATAATAGCTAATTATCATTATCCAAGAGTGGAATTCCCATTGCAATCCAAACTTCCCCTTTGGGGTCTGGGATCTGCTTTTTGACTTTTTATTGTAGTAATTAGCATATTTTCATGCATATCACCTTTTCAGATGTCAAGTCTGCACTTTTTGGGTCTAATTCCTGCCAGGGTCCAGCACTAAAATGCCTATGCAGGGAAATAACCTTATGTTTGAGTTAAAAAGTCTAAATAATTCGAGATACCGAGTATTTAGGGATTTTGTGGAAGGGAATGGCATTTTTTTTCGACTTAACAAGATTCGAGTTATAGAGATTCACTGTATTAACTAAATACATGTTGTCTTATAAGACAACTATATATATAGGTATGCTATAGCATACCTTAGTTAAAATGTTTGGCTAGGTTACCTCATAAGGAAAGGGTAAATACCCCAGTGGTTATATGATTGGTCAAATACAGTCATCTGCAGGTTTGATAGCCACAAAAGACAATTAGTATGTATAAATATTAGCATGAAGCAATAGTTTGTCAGTCAATCATATGACTGTGATACAGGTTTTTATCTGTTTCAAGGAGCAGTTTAAATAAAACAAATACAGAATCATCACATGAAAATATATCATAAATCATGTATATGAAATAAGTAATCTAATAATTATAACCACCTCCAAAGAAATTTACGATTAAATATATTCACAGTGCCATGTAATCCCAGTCTATATGAAATATCTATTTATATACTTTTATTTTGTAAATATATATTGTATATAAACACGCAGATGCTGTATGGGATCTTTTATCTCAATAAGAAACTTACTTTGTAGGCTGACTTTCCCCATAATAACGATGTTCTAGATTAATGCAGAGAGCTTGAAATGTCTTTGCATAATCGATCCAAGCTCCTGTTACCATCCACCTTGGATCAGCTGGACCTTCTCCTCCAATCATTAGAAAAACAGGCCCCGGGTTTGTGAAATTATAGAAACTATCATTGACATAATAGCGCTGGAACACAATATTATAACTTTAGTATTTCATAGCTGGAGTTGTAAGCAGCACATCCATTGGTTACTAAAGATGGCAAACATCCAGAGTCATCATCATCTGAGCGTTAAATCTCGGTTACAACAGAACCTTCGCTTCTGTGTCTAGGGTCCACTATCCCAGTGCGTACACAATATTTTGTAGTATATTTCAAAACTATTTCGGTAGGTCCACACTACTTAGCAATGTTATGGCAAAATTCTTTAATAAATTATAACAATTTTTATTTAAACACCTGTTTCCAAGTTCGTAAATCTGAAGGACTGAAATGATCTAACTTCTGTTTAAACCACTGTGCCGGTGGTAATTTTTCGCCATTATAATTACCGGGCCCGCCTAAATTGCCACCTTTACTGCGACCAAGTCGAAAGTTTTTCCAACAATATACTTGGGAAATTAAGAATAGGACCAAAACCAATCTTGCCGACAAAATCTTCATTTCGACTTAAAAAAAATTAAAAATGAAGATAAAAAGTTAGTTTGATTTGAACTTTGAACAAACTCATACTCATAGTGCTATGCTATGCTAAATCAGACAACAAAACAAATTACTGGTCGGATACTATCGATAGTATCGATGGTGATATACAATCGATGACTATCGATAGTTTATACGATAGTTTTTCTTTGTATTGGATTAATTAAAAATTAAACTCTATCATTTTCAAACGGAAAAATTGAGTACCACGCGTGGGATATGAACCCACATCTATTGGAGATCCTTTCCAATCGCGCCTATCAATTAGGCCAGTCACCCCAGTGGAGTATCTATGCGTCGTACCCAAAGTCGTTCGCATTCTCGTCCTTATTCCCATAGGGACGGACGTTCACGTTCTTTATTAGACAACGTTTACACACTTGTTCTTCCATTCATAAATTAATTTTTGTTATTATCCTAGCATGTTAAATGAAAAATCATTAAGAAGAGATCAATAATTTGGACATAATAATCTTTATTTGATTTGACTTTTATATGTAATTAATAAATGGAATAATTTGTACAGCTTAAAAATCATTGAGTACTTTCTAGTTTTATTGTTATTTTTTGATTATGTCATCAAAAATGTTAATAACTTTTATAACCTATGTATATCTTCCATGGAAGTATTATGTACTACGTACAACTTACTACTTCCATGATAGCTTCACTTTTCGATGGCACTATCGATAGTTAAAAAAATATCAAAAACTATCGATAGTCTTCACTAGAAAAGTATCCGACAAATAAAACTTCCAAATAAAAATTTTAACCAATTTTTTAATAAGATTTTATGGCCTGGTAGATTTCAACAATAGAAATAATGTTATGAGATGGCTTAAAGGTGATAGTTTAAGATATGGACTTCTTCATTAATTTTAAACTTGTGCAATTAATTTTGGCTTAAGTTACAATGAAAAAATAGCAGCATAAACCAGTAGGTAGTTTAAATACTGAAACAAAACAAATGAAAAATATGAACAAAGTCACATCATAAAGATTATTCTAATTTTTCTGAATTTATAATCATTGCGTTGATTGTTTCAATGAGAAACACACTGTTGTCATTTAACGATATGAATGTAATAAATATCTAAAAAAATTAGCTCTTGGCATATGACTTGTTACAGTTGTTACCACGTCATAAGCATAAAAAGTTATACTGGTACTGGCAACTTTGAGTAAAAAAAATTCCATTACCAATTTGCCACTTGCGAATGCGATCGATCGCTGGTAAGGAGTAGTTGTGTGGTAGTTAGCGCTCAAGTGAGATAAAAAAATGGCACTTTTCAGGATCAGTACTTCCAGATTAGTTGAAATTCAGGTAAATGCAATACTAGTTTTATAGTTTCTTATCTTTATTTGTTTTACAGTGATTTATGATCCCGAATTTTTTATAACCTGCCCTTAAAAATTTTACTTGGATGTTATGTAATGTGAATAAAATACTATTTTGAGATTTTTGGGACTATCCATTGTCGTTAGTATAGTATATTATATTTTATTGGTTGCTGTTTGCCGCCTGTTAATACGTCAGCGAATGCAAAAGGCGCCCAGTTACTGCTATCGCGCGGCAATTCGTAGTATTTGCTACTTTACGCAGTAATAATAACTAGTATTATCAAAAAATATTATATCATTTATTCCTGACAGAAATAACACGTAATAACGAGTGTTTGAATGGAATACCATTATGAGTATTTGAAAAAAAAGTAATTTGCATAAATTTATATGTGTCTAAGTGCTTAAATACCACGTTATCACATGTTTTTGAAATGTTAATGATTAACTTTTAAACGAACTAAGTTTAATACTACATACGTTTTATTCACATTATTTGTTACATAATTATAGAATATATAAATTATCGCTATTGCAGTTAACTTACACATTAAAATATTTTTTTAAATTATAAATATATTTATTTTTAATGTATTATTAATAAGAAGTAATTCTTCTTGGAATATAATCATAATTATAAAGAGTGGATTGTTTGTTGTATTAGACAATCACACAATATGTCTTCACATTTTATAACCTGGTTGAAGACACAAGATACTTTTTTATGAATTAGATGACTAGATGACATTATTAATTAAATGTTATGCCTGAAATGTGTACAGAACCAAATTCAATAGATGGTGCTAGAGGTAATTTCAGTAAATATTTTTGGTGTTGGGGAATGAAGAATGATTTATCTATCAGGCGCACGCTCTTTGTATGACAAATGAAATAATTTAGTAAAATAACTAATTATATAAAATATGGTACTAGTTAACCCATATTACAGCCATTACAGCCATATTAAAACCAATATTACATATCATGTATATTTTTATTTTAAATATAATTATTCCATATATTTATTTTAATATGTAGCCCCTGAAAACCTTACAATTTCATTAATATAATCTTTTTATAAACAAACAGAAACTAATATGAAACTTCTTAAAAGATTCAGTAAAAAAATCCAATATTTCTCATAGTTTTCTATTTGTACAAATGTAATTCAGTTTTGCTTCTTTAATGTTGCCAGTCTTCAAATTTGCCTATTTTCTTTTAAATTTTGATTTCATAAAGTCGCTCTTTTAGACTATTTTATCTGATCATATGACCTGTCCATATCTATATTAGTCTTTGCTGCCAGTATGAATATAACCTATATTTATTTCCTCAGTATTTCTATTTCCACTTTTTATGTCCAGTATCTCAGCCCATCATTTTGACATATTCCTTTTCTTTAATGTCTTGTAAGAGGCCACTTTTGGCATCACACAATCCAATAAGTTAAGCCAGCTGTTATACATGTATGCTATGTACATAATGAATAATTTTGTTTGTAAACATTTTATTAATAATATTATTTGCTGATATAAATCCATGGAAATCAGAACTTTTAGATCCATTAAGAGATCTAGTATTTCTTTTTTTATTATGGAGTCATATCATTATCTAAATAATACAGGGTCTATCCATGCAGGGGCAGAGAAAGAATAGTGACCTCTGAGGCCAGGGTCGGCCTGTCATAAAAGGCGATAAAACAACCCACGCTAGCCACGTGGTAGGGCTCCAAGCCCATCTGGATGGTCTTAATTATGTTATAACTTTGTGTTGTGTTCCGGCATTAGTGACCCATCTGCTGTTCTACAGCAATAAAAAAATTCATCTTTAAGTTAATTATGGTTCCTATTAATTAATAATATTACATATTTAGAGAACCTGAAAGCTGAAAAACATTATTATAATTTGATCACATTATTTTGTGAAACAATTATTATAATTCCAATAAACTAATGAGTACAATAATTATATTGGCTTTATTGTTTCCTTGAATTTTAATATTGGCATAAATCTAAGTTAACTAGTTGAGTGGGACAGTGGTGACAGTTACCTGTTCTGTTTACATTTACATACAAATCACAATAAATTATTATTATAGATATATGTCAGTATATATAGTATGATTTGTGTCAAAAATTTTGAAATGTGTATCAGTTGTTTCACTATAAAAATGATTGCTTAGCATATAGTTAAAATTATTGATAAAGTAATCAGTTGTAAATGGTGTCCTAATATATTATGTTAAATGATAAAAAAATTACTACTACATAAAATAATAAAAAATTATATTTTCAGAATTAGAGATTTCTCTATAGCCACATTTTATAATCTTATCAAGTAGTTAAAACAGATGTCAGATCAGGATTACTTGGCTTTAAACAATATGATTGATTTTCCATGTTACTGTGGTCACGTGAGATTGCAGTGGCAGTAGCAATGACCTTGAATCATCTGTGTCAGTGTCAACCATGTTAACATTAGTTGGCGTGATAACGATACAGACGGCACAGCTGGACGTGTACACGCACAGATAATTTCGCGCCATTTAACCATGCTCATCACGTGCATGATTTCGTGCGTGGTTTCAGAAATATATAAAAATATATCGTCCATTTTTAACCGTTCTTATCAGGCCCCCTTATAAGAATATAAATAATTTAAGGGTGTTAAAGCTATGACATCTTTTACTACTTTAATTATATATGAAGTTAATGATAAAATTTGACAATAAATATAATTTAGAAAGTATGAAATCTTTTTGACTACATTTGAACACTAACGGTAGCCTTGAACTTGATTAGTAATAGATAAAGATTGGATAAATGTTATCAATCATTTATCAGTACAGCGAACAAATATCGCCACTTTGACATTCATGTCATTTATCCTAAAGATAAAACACGGATTAACCCCGAGTACCGATAGAATCGGGCACGCACCAAAAGTCTACGGGCGCGCTGCATAGATACAATGCGTGATTTGATGACTAGGTTTTATTTGAATTTAATACTAGACCAGCATCATGACACCGTTTAGTTAAAGTATCAAAGTCAGACTGTAAAAGGTCACGAGTTATTTATAAATTATTCCCTGAAATGACTAAACAGGTGTCGTCAGCAAATTGATAATAGCTTGAGTTTTTTATACACTTATGCATGTCATTAACAAAGGCCAAAAAGTGGAGGGGCCCCATTAATGAAACCTGGGCTGTGCCTATTTTCGTTAGCACAGATTCACTAAAGGAACTATTATTTACTTTAATTTGAAATTGATAATTAATTAGGTAATTCTAACACAGATTTCGTAATTTACCTTGAATACCACACAATTCAAGTTATATAATAAACATACATATTTGCTGCATTGAAGCCATAAGTATAGATTGCGTAAAATTTTATTATGTAACTCATTTTCGAATCTGGCTTCACAGAGGGCTGTGACGTATTCATTCACGGCCACGACTTACTATGGCTTCAATAACGTAGATTCATTCGTTTATTTTATACATGATTAGTTAAGCTTCAAATGTTATGAATTACAGTATATATGATTTTTAAATGGATGGAACTGAATGCAATGAGACTGTGTTCTGTGGCATGCCTGAGGAGAGGCCTACGTCCAGCAGTGGACTTCAATACAAAAAATATGCAGAGCATACCGCACTATATCTCTGAACTCTGCTCAGGACTCCTCCCACTTGATCCTAGGATCAAAGAGGCAGCCACACTATGAGTCAAGAAATAGTTATGTTAGTATTGTTGAACATCTACATATATGTTTAACATATTTATTTAAGCCAGTATTAGCTTTAATTTATTGTAAAAATGCTATTGTTAAATTAATTACAAATAAATGTAAATAAGGTTTGTAAAACTAAGTATGTGTAAAAAATATGGGAAAAGAAAAACGCAGTCAGCATTAAAAAACTTATGTCAGAAGGAAAAGACATATAAAAAAATAGGATGACGACGACGATTTTTAAAATAACCATTTTAATAGTAATATAAAAATTTCAGTGTGTTTTTACGATTTGAGGACTTTCTTTATTAAATCAAATAGTCTTTAGGTTTTTTAATAACTTTAATTTAAACCAAAATTCCTATGAAAAAGTTAAAATTCCAAGCGGTTTACGCTGTCTCACCCCACGTTTTTGTTTAGATGCTAGCTAGAGGCTTTATTGTCATAGGGAATTATTTCTTTGCGATTTAACGTCATACGTTGCGTTCCTTTCCATAGTGTTCATCTAAAAATATGGGTATTTACTATAAGAGGGAACAGTTACTCAAAAATTTGCTTCATCCAAGGTCACTACTCTCTTATTATTACATATTTTTAGAAATGTTAAATATATAAAATTTTCGTCAAGAACATTGAGACGTCTGTGTGATTGAAAACAAGATTTTTCGCTTTTTGTATTGTACTTTTTTAAGGTTATTCGTTCAACTGCGTCACTGTATATATAACATCTAACCATACCAAATTTCCTTTTGTGCTGCTATGACATCAGCATTCTAAACCATATTCAGAGCGGCAAAATATATTATTTCTAAAATAGATGTATTCTTGGTTTGCCAAGATATTTATCAATAAGAGTATTTCAATCGTTGAAAAACCATGAGATTGTTTTCGTGAGAGAAAGGGACCCATTGGAATGCAATTTCGTTATAATTTTCATAATTTAGTATTTTAATTGCGACATCGTTATGTGCTATTCATATTCAGAATTATAAAGTAAATTGAATGTCTCCTTGCCTCGTTTAAGGAAAAGTGGTGAATAATGCTGGAATTTTTTACATAAATAGCGGTACGACCTCAGTTACAGCGTCCTTTATGTATGTTGTGTCCTCATTTGAAACAGATTACTAAAGATTACAATATTTAGAAGGAAATAGGGCTTTTGCGTCCCAGTTAAAATAATAACAAGGTCGACAAAACTAGAATATTTTTTACTTCGAAAAATATTATAGAAAGTTGCCTTATGTTCTATAACTTGTAGGAATTTTAATGCTAATGGTGGCTCCTCAATTGATAACAAGAAAAGTTTTTAGATAAACATTTTTCCTAATGAAACGTTTTGGTTAGATAACCATCGATCGTAGATCGTTAGATAGGCCCTCACGCGTCGCGGAATTGTCATTAGTTTCGCACGTTGGGTACGTCATCACCTGTACCATCAACCTGTTTCCACAAATCTTCGGTATATTTTAGAAACCGTAGACTGGTTTAAATTTCTACTAATCGTTCGTTGATCCAAGCCCTCCCGCACCAATGCTACAATTTGAGCCGCTTGTTCGGACAAAGTATCCATATTATGGCTCAAAAACTCTCGATGAGTTAAAAAACTAACCCAACAATTCTGCTGGTAACAATAATTTAATTGACAAAAGAATAAAAAATCAATGAGAATCAATTTAAAACTTTGTTATAAATAACACGCAAATCTGATACTACGAGTAAATTTTCTTTTCTCGGCTATATTCATTTGTTTTACTGCAGTTCTATTTTTAAAATTTCCTTTTATTTGAGATTAAGAGCCAGTCTCTCCATATTTATATAATTTAATCTAAAAAGTTTGCATACTTATTAAAAAAATAATTTCAAAGTAATCCTGAACTTTGATGCAGTTTATGAGTCCGTCAGTTTATAATATAAACAAAACAATATGTGAGAAATTATTATGCACAGTTACTTAATCACCTTAATTAAATCAAAGTACTGTATAAAAATCTAATGATACTAGTCACTCATAATGAAAGTTATTATTATGTCATTGCTATTTTAAAGTAAATATAAAAGTATTCAATTCCAGTTTTACAAAAAGGAAAAGGAAGAGTGGTGCGTGCACCTCTTTGAGTAATGACATAATATTGTGCGCCCTTTAGTATGGAGCGGCCTATCTAACGATCTACGATCGATGTAGATAGCATACTTTATGTTTATAATGCCATATAACAAGGAGATTGTGAGAGAGGATGGATACAAGAGTAGAGGTAGACGAAAGAAAAAAATATGGATGGATTGCGTAAAAGATTATATGGTAAAAAAGGGTGGGAATGTTGGGATGACGGCTAACAGAGGAGAGTGGAAGGAGAAGAAGGAGAGAACATGTTGTGCCAAACCCATATATCTCATAATGTCATTTTCACGTTTTTACAAAAGTAAGATGTTTTAACTAACTAAAGTTTATTAAGTCTTCTCTATTGTAATATAATAGATTAAAAAATTAACAGGAATATTTTGAAACTCTTTAAGAAAAATTTATTGAAATGTCTTTCAAATCGAATCAAAATCAATAATATAAATCTTACGTAACTGCACCATAAAAGAAATTGTACGATGCCGGTCACGGACCGAGATTCCGCCGTACAGGGATGAAAAGCAGCTCGATAGCAGTGGACTGTATGAGAGAGGACGGGATAGGAGCGGTGGCTCGAGAGACGCGATGCCCTGCAATGATCAAAGAAATTCGCACTGACCTTGATTCCACCCCTTCCCGGTTTTATTACTTATTAGTTCAATTATGTAAAAATGTAATTACCAAACTTGATTCTCCATATTTATTTCGTTGTCTAATCGACCTTGTATTGACAAAGCTTATTTATTTTTTATAAAATAGTTAAACCTTTGATGATTTTATACAAGCAACTCAGATTCTGGCGCCCGAGACAAGCTATTCAGTATATTATTATACAGTCAAACTTATGTGTGATTGATATGATATAGTATGTTTGCGGAACATTCCCTTCCTCGGAGCGAACGGAGAATTCCCTTGTATTCATTTGTCGCTTTTTATGACTGTCGAGGAAAATGATGCCGCCTTTCAGATTTCCGATTTCATATTCAGTTCAGTTGTTGTCACTTGTATCGATTCTATACAATTTACCGATTTCCGCTTTGGAAGACTCAGTGCTATAAGCATAGAGTCATAGAATATAACCGCCATTAACAACGTATGTGTGAGTTGCTATCATTACGAAATAGCTGTTATACGTGTTTCAAGATAGTTTTTGTTCTAACACATCACAAGGTTGAGGTTAACGCTATTCAAGTTTTATATGAAGCAGCTCTGACTTCAATCGTCGATTTAAAAGAACTAATATTATAGAGCTTCTACTTTTAAGTGCGCTACTGAATATACTACCTACCTATTATTCATAATAATTTTAGTATACCTATTAAATTTTAAAGTGAATTTGTATAATTTAATTTTAACGATTCAACTTAATATTAGCATGCCAATTTTATTGGCAAAACATAACGTTCATTATAAGTTTATAAGATAATTTTACCACATTTTGTATGGTAATAAAGATATTATTATTACGTAAACAATTACGATGAACTAGTCTGTCGCGCGCGTTCAACGAAACTAGGGACTGTTCTAAGAGACGAAATCCCTAATAATCCATATTTTGTATAAATGAGTCATGTGTAACGGCATTGACTGTATGTTTTGCGCATGCGTGGCGCACTAGATATATACATATATTCGCGAACTTTATATATATATAAAGACGTAAGATGTTAATAGGAATTTTCCTTAAACAGAAAGCATGTCCGACAACCACAATCCTCCTCAGAGGTCTGAGTGCAGAACCGACCAACCTCAAAACAGTTCTGCAAGAAAAGATACCAAAAGAACAGGAGAAAATCCGTGAGTTCCGCAAGAAATATGGTGCCACCAAAGTCGGAGAAGTCACCGTAGATATGGTAAGTTTTTTCTGCTTAACGTCATTTTTGATTTCCAAACACGGTATCGCTATTTCTATTTATATTCTAATCTAAGATATTCAATGCGTATCATGTGGGTATTGACCCGTTTTAAATGAGATAACTAAATGGAGATCATTGAACGCGCATACGAAAGGGTCCTCGATTTAGTTCGAGTGGATCTTTTTTTATATAACTACTCTAATTAGATTTTAGATTACTTGCATAAAAATGGAAACTTTGTACCAAATTACGTAGTTTTTTTGTGGGACTGGCTAAGACTTCTCATGTTTTGACTTATTTTTTACTTATCTGTTGCTAAAATAACAATAATAGCATTTCATCAGCTGGAGAGTAATCTCTGTGATCATTTCCAGAACACTCATACTTGAGTATACACTGAATATGTAGAATAAGCTAAAATATCAAGATTTCAGTGTTACATTTGTTTATGTATATGTCATTAGAAGTTGTGAGTCTGATGTGTTTTATACTTCATTCTTTTATTTTAACACGTTGAACGCCATGACGGACACTACGTACCCAGGGCCACATCAATATGTTAAGAATCGTCCAAAAACAGTTGAGGTGTTTATTGCTAATTTTTTCTGAGCGTGTGTTTTCTTTTTAGTGTTTTTTTCAGAAAATAACTTTATAATAATAGGCGACTGACGGAAACAGTCATGTACTCATTATTTTCCAAGATATCAATTCGCCGAAATTTTTTCAAAACAACTTGTTGAAAAGGTCATAAATTTTCAGTTCTTTCGTTTTTTTTGTGTCGGGCTGAACTGTGGGGTCGCGCGGGTCACACGGTGTTCGCCGCTCCGTGCCCTCTGGTCCCGACGTATTGTCGGTCACAAGATCTCCGCCGCGGCCCACCGGGGTAGACATCGTTTTTAGTCTGGCGTTCAACTCGTTAAATAATCTACGCGTATTAAATATATTAAACTTTGTGTATGTAGATGTACAGCGGTATGCGTGGCATCAAAGGACTCGTCTGGGAAACATCCGTACTTGACCCTGATGAGGGCATTCGTTTCCGTGGCCTATCAATCCCTGAGTGCCAGCAACAGTTACCCAAGGCAAAAGGTGGATCAGAACCGCTACCCGAAGGCCTATTCTGGCTTCTTGTCACTGGAGAGATCCCCACCGAGGCCCAAGTTAATGCTCTTTCCAAGGAATGGGCACATAGGTGAATATTTTTATATTGTAATTTACGTAAACAACATCTGATCTCATCTCTTAGATATGCCACTTTAAATATGAACGTTGCCCAGTTTTATTTCATAAGGTCCTGACTAAACGAATTGGCGGATGTATGACACTTGTGTGAGTTTTTATGCACTTGCCAGAGAAGGAAATATTCAACATGTTTCATCGTCTCTATTGCAGATTACATTGGATTTTTCTGCACATTATTGGTACACACTTATTTCAATAATATGAAACATTGTACCTATCCAATTCATTATGCAATGAAATCTGTATGTTCTAGTTGTTGTCAGATATATTTTATTTCAATATTTTATTATATATAGTTATAATATATTCCTATCCTTATCCTGTTGGCATCTTGTCACGCGGGATGACACAACATGTAACATACCTTCTTAGAGTTACCTTTTATTAAGTATAATAAAACACCATGTTGGTATGCACAGGTTGTATCTTTTATTGTGTATCTATCTACAGAGTACAGACAGTATTTTACTCTCCTACCCACACTATATTAAAAATATATGCAACACCTTTCTTAGTCATATTGAAGTTTCTATACTTCTCGTGATGAATTGACCCCCGACTAACAGCGTTTGAACTCCGGAATGCGCAAATGCTATTAATCCACTTTTAATCCGTTGTCATTTGCTATTTAAACCTCGTAAACAGTAACATTGTTTCTCCGAATAGGGCTGAGCTGCCAGCTCATGTTGTGACCATGTTAAACAACATGCCCAACAAGCTGCACCCCATGTCTCAGTTTTCGGCCGCCGTGACTGCGCTCAACAGCGAGTCCAAGTTCGTCCAAGCTTACACCGAGGGTGTACACAAATCCAAATATTGGGAGGTAAGGGTTCTCATATACATTCTATTTTCTTTTAATACGCAATGTCAATAGCATAATCAATATACGGTTATAGTTTGTCATTCCTAATTAGTATTTAATGGTATGGCCACGTTTTACCGCAACCGGTTACTTTCGTGGGGAACAAGTATCTTGGTATGTCGTCTCTGCCGAGCCCCAGCTTAAGCGGTAGACCCAAAAAGTACTGGCTTGACATCGTAAAGGGTGATGATATGCCTACCAAGAGTGCTGACCTGGCCTGGCCTTGGCAAGTTTGGGTTGTTACCGGGATCTGGAGTAAGAATACTAACCCCTATAGCTGGGGTCGGCCTGTCGCAAAAAGAGACAAAATAACCCTAGCTACGTAGTAGCGCCCCAAGCCTGTTTTTTTTCTTAAGCAATTCAAGTAAAATTATTCTACTTCTCCAAATTTCATTAATTAAAAAAAAATTAATATGATACAATATTTGCAAAAGGCAGAATAAAGTGTAGATAATTAAATCGAAATGAAACTAACGAATTTGTTATCAGTATCATAAATGAATTAAGCAATAAATTCCTTAAGTATAGGTTCGGTCGCGTATAAAATAATGATAATGAAAATTAGAAAAACTTATCGGTAATATAGAGGGTAAAACTAAAATTGATTTAATTATTTTTCGTACATATGTACAAAAAAATTAGTGTTAATTAATTCAGAACAACATTACACAGGAGGAACTCCTTTAAGATCATTGTTTACTGAATATTAAATATTCATATAGTATTATTAAGCCACTGGGTTTTAAAATATATATTTGTGTAAATACACACAATTATCTTGCACATTCGAATGATACGACTATGTGGAATACTTTCATGTTTTAGAGTATGTACATTGGTAATAATTTCGTTTAATAAGATTCGATTTTTAACTAATTCTGATTGTTACTTGTTTCACACGAGATAAATTGAAGATATGAAGTCATTGACGACCTCGGTGGCGTAACGGATAACGCACTTCGGTACGTTTGCGGAGGTCACGGGTTCGATTCCCGTCTCGCGTCTGGGTGTTTATGTATAATATGTATTTATTTACAAAAAAAAAGTATATAAGTAGTATATCAGTTGTCTAGTTCCCATAACACAAGTGCTATGCTACTTAGTTTGGGACTAGATGGCGCTGTGTGAATTGTCACAAAATATTATATATTATTATATTATTGTGTTTCTATATATGCGTTTAACTAACGTCGGTTATTGGTTCGTCTGACATTCGATTGAGCGTGAATAAATTATTTGATAAAATACCCCTGTTCCGTGAAAGACGCAACTCTGTTTTAGCGCTTTTTTTGGTGGTTTTAAGCTGCTTCATAAGCCATGCTTAGCAGCAGTGATGGATTTCATTTGATGGACAATATCTGTTTTCTTGTAGTACGTGTATGAAGACTCGATGAACTTGATAGCGAAACTGCCCGTGATCGCGGCGACTATATACCGCAACACGTTCCGCGACGGCAAAGGCATTGGCGCTATCGATGACAACAAGGATTGGTCCGCTAACTACTGCACCATGCTTGGTTTCGACGACCCCCAATTCACAGAACTCATGCGCCTCTACCTCACGATCCACAGGTAATTATCAAGAATTTGATGAATTATAAGATTTAACACCTTAGACGTCAGAAATTGCTCCCAATAATATATATTTCATTATACTCCTCGTACTTCAATAGCCGCATCCTAATTAGTAGGTCACAATCACAAAGATTTTGTTGTTAGCTTGATGTTTACAGATTTTGATTGCTGATGTGTTAAATCTTATGTGATGTATATAATAATTAAAGATTCATTATATATAATGTGCTAATCTTATATGAAATGTATGTATGTATATAATGTACAATGCGTCATTCAATAACCGTACTAGAAATGTGTCAGACGAAGAGATTTTTTTCTATAGACACTTATGTAACTTGACCGTTCCGACGCTGACTATCCACATGTCGCCGGAGCTACATTCATATGTTCTCGGAGTTATTGCAGTCCGTATTATGATAATTCCCAAACGAGATATGTTTATAGTATGGTCATGGTGCTAGAAATGGGGAGATCCCTCCCAAAAAAGGAATATCACGCGCAGGCTTTCTGTTGCTTATCAATATTTGTAGTGCAATTATTTACTAAACTCTACAGGACCACTAATGTGCATGTAACATTCCTTTTTTGTTTCTTAAATTGTTTTGGTTGTACTGTGTTTTAAAATATCTTGTTGTTAACATCGTACGTAACTTTATTTCGGAGAAAGTCTTACTTGATTTTTCGATCTAAGCTTTGCGTTATTATAGAAGTATCAGCTGAAAAACTATTTACGATATGCAATCTTTTTTAATTCAGTTTTAATTAACAATTAACCACTGAGTTTCATTCCATTTTATATTTATTTTCACACCAACATTGTATTTGCATGTAAAGTATATATAGAAGCAGAAGTTTTAGTTTATAAAATACTTCATACAATTTATTTGTTCATTAAAATAGTTTAGTGCTATATAGCAGATTATACTTATCACGCGCAGGCGTCTTGTACTAAATTTAGCCAAACCGCGGCGCTCTGCATGGCAATACGTACAAATTTATACGGTGACGTCAAAGAAAGGCAAAGTGTGAAAATGTAAATATATTCGTATTTTAATTTAAATTTATTCAATTTAAAGTATTGAGAATATTGTTAGATTAGAAATGTACGGTTAATTTATAGGTTTCAATGTAAAATAAATAATACGCTATCGAATGTTCGTGAATGTACATATGTATCATTTCAGCCGGAAGACGCCCACTGCTGGACAAAGGCCTCCCCCAAAGATCTCCACGATGATCGGTCCTGCGCTGCCCTCATCCAACCTATCCCGGCGATCTTGACCAGATCATCGGTCCATCTTGTGGGGGGCCTACCAACACTGCGTCTTCCGGTACGCGGTCGCCATTCGAGGACTTTTCTGCCCCAACGGCCATCAGTCCTTCGAGCTATGTGCCCAGCCCACTGCCACTTCAGTTTTGCAATCATCCGGGCTATGTCGGTTACTTTGGTTCTCCTGCGAATCTCCTCATTTCTGATTCGATCTCGCAGGGAAACTCCGAGCATAGCCCTCTCCATTGCTCTCTGAGCGACCATGAGCTTTCTCATAAGGCCCATAGTTAGCGACCACGTCTGCGTTCCGTATGTCATCACTGGCAACACACATTGGTTAAAAACCTTCGTCTTGAGACACTGCGGTATTTGGGACGAAAAGATTTTACGGAGCTTCCCGAACGCTGCCCATCCGAGTTGGATTCGACGAGTGACCTCTTTCGCGAAATTGGACCTGCCTAACTGGATCGTTTGACCCAAGTAGACGTATTCGTCAACAATTTCGAAAGTACAGTTCCCAACTGTTACGGGGGTAGGTGCGACATGGACATTAGACATGATTTTCGTCTTGTCCATGTTCATTTTGAGACCTACTCCTTGGGAAGCTGTATTGAGGCCATCAAGCATATGGCTTAAGTCTTCCATGGTTTCAGCCATGATTACGATATCATCTGCATAAGTCATACGATATCATCATAAGTGACGCGAAGTCCATTCTATTCTTATTATTTTTCGCTCTAACGCTCAGGGCATTGATTTTGCCAATGTCGGGGTAAGAGAAGGTCAGTTTCGTTGAAAAACAAATTTGACGACATTTCAGCATACAGACGATTGATTTCAAAGTGGACATATGTATGGTACATTTAAAAATGTATATTTATGATTAACTGTATAAAAAATAAAGTCATCATCATCATTATCTTTGCGTTAAATCCCGGTTGCAGCCCAAACCCTCGCTTCGGCCCCCCGGGGTCCGCTTTCCGACTTTTTCTTCTCCACTTCGCACGGTCTTCTGGATCCCTGGTAGTGAGCCCATTGGCACGCATATCACTCTTTACGACGTCAAGCCAGCACTTTTTGGGTCTACCCCTCCTGCCGGGGCCTGGCGGAGGCGGCATGGCCAGACATTTGTTATCCACGTAAGCATCCGGTTGCCGTACCAACGGAGCCGACACTTGCAATTTATCCGCAATGTCACGTGTATAAAAAATAAAGTATTTGGAAGAAATAAAGAGCTAGCAATAAAATAATTCACTGTTTAATCAGCGATGTTCTAGTTTGCTTGTGTATCGCAAAGTAATGGCACGACATAAGTGACGCGAAGTCCATTCTATTCTTATTATTTTTCGCTCTAACGCTCAGGGCATTGATTTTGCCAATGTCGGGGTAAGAGAAGGTCAGTTTCGTTGAAAAACAAATTTGACGACATTTCAGCATACAGACGATTGATTTCAAAGTGGACATATTAATTAAGAAATATTCTGAGCAGACACTTTATTTTGATGTCTTCCGAGGCGTAACGGCAGTTCGGTGTGCTTGCGGAGGACACGGGTTCGACTCCCATCCCGCGTCTGAGTGTTTATATATCATATTAATTATATATGTAGTATATTAGTTATCTAGTACCCATAACACAAGTGCTATGTATATAAAGCTTAGTAGACATAATTAAGGCGCATATTGTTTCTCTTTGACGCTGTAGGAAATGTGTTGTGAAGATTATGTAAAACACCCCCTATAAAATCATTACTATAGTGTTTCAAGGATGGCAAAAGCTTGTTTGATCATTTCAATGGCATGTCTTTTGTGTTTATGTGATAAATAAAAATTAAATTAGTTTTTTTTTCTGCTATTTACATTAATAAGTGTTGTTTTTTGTGCGATTGTGATTAACTACGGCTGTGCGATTGTAATGTATTTAACTAACTCACCCTGAAGAACTCTTTAACCTTATTGAACCTTGTAGAGGAAAGATGCTTTACTTGTATTGAGAATGGAGGAAAAACCACATAAATACAACTTCCGGTTTCTAAGGCGGGATGCTAATGTGAGCGTAAAACACTCATGTCACCCTTTTGTCTTTATACTAGTGAAAGTTATAATGCAAAACGAAATACAACTGTATAGGATCTGTTGCCCGTATATTGTATTATGTCACATGTTACTAGACCGAAGCAACCAAAACAGTGCGTGTCATTTTTGCAACTTCCCTTTTATGTTGAAACGATCACAACAGTATAAAACATTATCACAACAGTATAAGTAGATGGTTAACTTTGGAGTTTAAAAAGGCGATTACTGTCTGATCCCGAAAATAAAGCCTTTTGTTAAGTCCTCGTGATATCTAGCAGGTTGCAATAGCTAGCTTAGGCTTTGGTCTTGATGAAACCCTGTACCCTGCATAAAAACTAAGAAATGTTGAGTTTTCATCACATACTCTGTTATTATCTGAATGAAACACTTGTGCATAATAAAACAGATAAGATAGGAATGTTGGTATAGGTATTACGAAGGCTCTTGTAAAAATTACCAAATAGGCATGTTAACAAAAGTAAGTTTTGAATTGTATATTTTTAGTTGTGTAGTCATAGTGCGAATGTCATTTTGAAGCAATTCTATGCTTTGCGAGTTATAATTCTCGATCAAACAAAAATTATGACAACTTACAAATAACAACAAACAATAAAGTAAATAAATTTCATAGTTTTTACGATAATATGGTCTCTCATTTTGGTTTAAGAACAAATTCATAGAATAAGGGGAATCATAACATATGTATTAATAGAATAATGTATTCTATAATCAAATGTCTGTTTGTTAACAGTGACCACGAGGGCGGCAACGTATCAGCCCACACCACTCACTTGGTGGGATCCGCTCTCAGCGACCCCTACCTCTCGTTTGCTGCTGGTCTCAACGGTCTCGCAGGTCCTCTCCATGGTCTTGCCAATCAAGAGGTATGTAATCTATGTTACGTAAAATTTTGTAAAAATGTCAAAACGTTTGATAGCATATAATTTTATTTACTTACTTGAATATGTAATGGTATGTAGAAAAAAAATTTAAGTTGATTGTGTATCTATTACAGATGTTTATGTTTTATTACAAATGTTTCGTTTTCAATAATGCATTAAGATCAAAAGTTGACTTCGAATTCAGTCCTCTATTCACTGATAAATTGAATCTCTACAAAAGGCTATTGGCCTGTACCTGATAACTTTTGATTGTTTTTAATATTGCGATCCTTAATTGTAAACTGACATTAATTACGTATCATCCCAGGGCAGAGTAATTCTCAAGAGTGTATTGTATAATAATGAGAGAGCAGACGAGTTGGCCAAATTCGCAGCACTTAACCAAAAATAGTAATGATAAGTGCCCGATCTCATTTGTTAAGCGTCAAATTAGCAAGAAAACGAATGGGTTCGATGGTACAAAGAAAGAACTACTGGCGTCATAACTAAGCTATTTTTTCCTGATGTCCCACGGGCGTTCGGAACAGTCAGACAACTTCAACCCACGGGCGTTTTGGAAATGACCCAAATATTGACAAGGCACGGGGCATTCCTTGAGTACTTGCTAATTTCAAGTATAAGGAGAATTTCTAGTGTATCTGTCAGGAAGGGATGCCAGAAACGTGTTGTATATCCTGTTTGTGTGCCCAGTTTTTGGACACGAGAGATATGATCTGGGTAACCGCACTGGAGTAGACATAAGAGTAGAAGGCGTAAGGGATCTTATGTCAAAAGCACATCGCGAAGTATTTATTGAGTACTGTGTTAATATGGCAAGGAAAGTGGTAAATCAGAATAAGTATATAGATAAGGAATGCTGAAATATGTATAATTATCATATATAATGATATATAGCTGATATACATAAAAATAATTAATAAAATCAGTAAATATTTCATGAAGTTAAAGGTTTTTATATTGACCATTTCTAAAAATGAAGCGCCATAAAAACGCACCCGCAGGGTTCTCTTTAGGGAAACTATTACGCAAGTCACTTCCGCAGACAAACGGTCAATATATTTTATCTCGCACATCGCAGTATTTAATATTATTTTTGTAGGCTCTTGAATGATGTTTGATTCAGGATCATTAAATTTGTTTGTAAAATATTAGCGACAATTTGTTGGTGATGTGTTTAGTTGTCTAAAACCTATAGACATTATTTTGGTGACAACATTAAAATCAATATAGAGGTTTAGAAAATTAACTGTAATGATCTTTGCTTAATATCTTTTACACAATATAGTACAAATATTACATTCATAACATTTATTCAGATCATAATGAAAGTTAGTCACAATTAATATTGCACAGTTACCCACAAGATTAGACAAGCATTAGAAAACAAAGAATATTGCCCAGTTGCATTCTTGGATGTACAGCAAGCTTGTGATAAAGTCTGGCATAAGGGTTTGATTTGTGAACTAAAGATCAACCTCCCTCATACGTTTTACACACTTCTAAAATCATACCTGGAAAATAGAGTTTTTCAAGTAAAACATGGGAGTGACATCTGCCGTATGCGTCATCGAAGCAGGCGTGCCGCAGGGATCCATATTGGAACCTATATTGTATACCATATATACCTCAGACTTCCTTAAAAACGAAAAAACGCACACGGCCACATATGCAGATGACACTGCAATCTTAGCTAGCCACACAAATGCTATAAAAGCTTCCGAAATGTTACAAAAACACCTAAATGACGTACATGAATGGCTCAATGGCAAATGGCTCAACGCCTAACTGATTGCCAACAACCCTTCTGATTATAGCCGATAATAATGGCTGATTGCAGAAAGAATCAAAAATGAAGAAAAAAAAATTAACATTGTAGTCGAGAAATGTAGTTATATTAAAATGCACTTCAGAATGAAACTCTTGTAATTAAATGATAAAATAATATTATGAGTATATAATATATATTACACCAAAATGAACTTTGCCTGTATTTACTCATTTACCGATAGTGTATACGTGTTAGTTCATTCTAAGATAAGCTAATAAAATTTATTTTCCACACATAAATGTTCTCGTATACAACCGTTGCGCCACGGAGGTCTCCAATGTTCTTTGGGTTGTGTTTTTTCGAATTATTAGCATTTAAAAGTTTTACATTTGTAGGTGCTTGTTTGGTTGGAAAAACTACGCAAGCAAGTAGGCGATAACTTCACCGAGGACCAGCTGAAGGAGTTCATCTGGAAGACCCTAAAATCTGGTCAAGTCGTGCCCGGATATGGACACGCTGTACTCAGAAAGACTGATCCTAGGTGAGTTCAGTGTTTGAATTTGAATGAAAAGTGTTTATTAATGAATTGAAAAAATTTTTGTGAAATCAAACGGGCGTATTGTAACGTGTTGCAGCGTATCAGTTTAATCGGCGTCATAAAGCCTAATACAGAACAAATATATCAAAAATATTATTTTATTTTTAATAGCTGTAGGACAGCAGACAGGCTGACGGCCTGCTTAGAATTTAGCAGTTACCGTCGCCTATGGGTGCTTGCAACGCCAGTGGCATCGCGAACACGCTGCTGTCGTATAAGGGTACAGGAACTTGGGTCACTAATGCCGGAACACAGCACAAGGTTATTATGGCTGCATATTTAAGGTGGTCGCCATTCCGACGGGCTTGAGGCCCTACCACGTAGCTAGGGTGGGTCGCCTTTAACGACAGGCCGACCTCGGCCGCAGTGGTTAGTATTCTCCGCCTTTGCACAGATTATGTAATAATAATAGTAACAGCCCGTAGTATCCCACTGCTGGACTCGGGCATCCCGCTAGAAGGAACGCACAGCATATACCCACCAAGCTTGTCCAAGGCGGACTGGCATACAATTTCCTCAGGACGTGTTCTTTCACCGTCGGTACATTTGTACTATATGCATGTATGGTAAGAAAAACTGTTGCGGTGTGGGCTACCATGGTATTTAGAATCGGGACCTCTATGTTGGTTTTCGAATGGAATACCACGGAGTTATCAGATCATTTATTAAAAAAGTGTATGTGTGTGCAATTCGCATATGGCAGAAGTGAAACTTCAGAAAAGTAAATTTCATTTAATATATTAGTGTAAAAACCTAGTAAAGTCCGAACAAAGAGGAGACGAAGATTATACGAAACACTGTATACATATATTCTCGCAGGTTAAATCATATTTTATGAACGTATTTGTTTCATTTTGGTGTCGCTTCTTCGCTTCATCAAATTTTCAAATCGCAATCGTGCTAATATTTTTTTGCTAGTATATAAATATCATAGTTATCATCATGAGGGTATAAATGTTGCTTCCTTCCAGGTACACGTGCCAGCGTGAATTCGCTCTGAAACATTTGCCCAACGACCCACTCTTCAAGCTGGTTGCCGCTGTTTACAAGGTGGTGCCTCCAATCTTGACCGAGTTGGGCAAGGTCAAGAACCCCTGGCCAAATGTGGACTCCCACTCTGGTGTGCTTCTACAGGTAACATATCAATTTTTACTAAGTCATTGTAAGTACGTACACCTTTCGAGTAATTTTTATAGTTGTAACTAAATGAATGTCATGTAATGCGTATGTTAAACACATTCTTAGTGTATTGAAATTTAAATAAATCTGCTCTAGGAAGGCTAGACTAAAGAAAAGATGGATCGATTGCTTAAAAGATGATTTAACGAAAGTGGGTGTGAATGGTGAGATGATGGCTAACTGAAAAGAGTTAAGGCGAGAACATGTGCCGACGTCATATAAGGGAACGTACCTATACCATGAACCTGTGTTTGTCAATTTATTATCCCCCTCCCTACTTTGGTGACGATCCGTAGTATATGAGAAAACATTTTCACCGAGTCAGCCAAATTATTATTTATTAACTTGCCAGCCAGATAAATGTCTTTATTAATATAGCGCTTGCCGCGTGACGCCAAAAGTGCATGCATACCTAGTTACAAGAAGAAGAAGTTAAAAAACCAAGCGCTAAACGCGCCGTAATTGAATATAGCTCGAAAACGTGCGAGATTTCTTTTAGAGGATATTGACTACGTAACGAAAGACTAAACCCTACTCCCTGAAAGGGTCACGTAGCATTCAAACTCAATCTCATAACAATATACAAGCTCATTATAAAAAAGAAAATAGATTGTTATTTTCATAGGATGGAGGATTTCAAGGATGGAACTCCTTACCTCCTAAGAAGGAGGTAAGGAGTTCCATCAAGGTCAAGTTTCATTCAATCTCACTGCTGCGGTTTTCTTACTGCAAAACAGACAAGGGTCATGTACATAATTATTTTTCTATTACCTTGTTGTTACACTAAAGTAATGTAATAATTTCGTTTCAGTATTACGGTTTGAAGGAGATGAACTACTACACGGTGATGTTCGGCGTGTCTCGTGCCTTAGGTGTCCTCGCCCAGCTGATCTGGTCGCGCGCCCTCGGCTTCCCCATTGAACGACCAAAATCCTTCAGCACTGAAATGCTTATCAAACAAATCGCCAAGTAACATGCGTCACTCACTTAACGACACCTTTAATACGAGTTTTTGTAGTTCAACCCCAGTAGCTTGGTAACACAAGTAATTGGCAACATAGTTCGTCGCTAGAATAGAATGTTAATTGGAATGTGGTAAAACAAATGTACAAAAATTTGTTTTAAGTAGAAGCTCTAATCACATATTGTATTATGTGATGTTTCAGAGTTTATGATAGATTTAAATATTTCTTAATTGGAGAATTGTAGGCAAATATTATTGAAAAGTAGATAGTAACTGAGGCTAATAGCTTTTACGGCATAAGAATTCACACATATCTAGTTCACTTTTTAAAGGGAGGTTAACAAACTTGTTTTTGTACATTTTGTCCTTTTTTCTGGTTCACTTAATTTCTGGCTTATGACTGGTATACAAAATTTATATTATGTTCTGAATTCAGAAGTTTAATTATAAATTTGCTGCAAATTAAAATAAAAACTCGCATTAAATGTGTCGAGTAAAAAATAATGTTAGTTTAAGTTGAAATGATTCACAGTTCTATCGATCGGATAATCTAAGACGACCTAAACGTTAATTTGTATTTATTCGTTAATTAGTCTGTTGCAAAGGGTAATTTACTTTTTAATAGTAAAATGCTGGTTTTGAGGTATATTTTATTAACATTGAATTACATTAATTCATTCGCACATAGTTTTAAAGAGTAAAATTTCGTAATTTATTATACATTTGATTTGTACTTATTTTGCTGTGATTATGGGCAATAATGGTTTGACCAATTCGGTTATATATTTTCAGTTTATTAATTTATTCATTCAAAAAAATTAATATAATTATTCCATTGGCCATAAAGGTTGTTATATTTGTTATTGAGTTGGTATCTATTAATTGAAATTGTTCTTAAATATTCACACTTTTATTGTATTTATGAATCATTAGAACATTTCAATGTATTCAGTATTCTTATTAATTGTACTTGGATACCATTTTAAGGTAATAAAAAATTGGGCACGCAGTAGTCGTTAAGTTTAATATATAATTTTAGAAGAAGTCATCCAAATATTACATCTATAATTATTATTCCCCCCCCCCCCCCCCCCCGTTGTTTAAGCTTTTACAAGTTACCAAAGTATATATATCTGTAGGCGAATATTTAATAATTTTAATTTATTTGTCGAAAAACAAATCGAACAATGAATACTATTTTTACTGCCATTTTGAAGCATATGTGGCCCAATTATTTAATAATTATTTTCCGTATGACTTGGAATTTTTATTATTTTGAAATTATTTATTATTGATTTCATTGGTGCATCTAAATTTAAGATGGATTAGGATTGGATGTGTTACAATATATTTTCAATGCTGTTTGCTTTGCAAAACAACAAATTTGACAATACTAAATTAAAATAGATAATATGGTGTAGTATTTTTGTTTGTTTTATTTATTTACCGTTTCAAGTAATCAGCATAACGAATCAAGAATCGACTTCCTACTCACCAGAAGACACCACACTACCAAAGTAGCCAACTGCAAGGTCATACCAGGTGAGAGTCACACTGCACAACACCGTCTCCTTGTTATGGACCTCTGCGTGAAGCCCAAAGACGAACATGTCTAGCGGTTCCAGCGCCGAATCAGGTGGTGGCTGCTTGATGAAGTCAAGTTCCAGGAGTTTGCCTCTGCCATCGGCGATAAGTAAGCCGATGACGAGGTTAAATCAGTCCAAAATTGCTGAGACTGCTAGGATTCAGGCGGCTATCCTTCGGTCGGTGAGGGAGGTGCTTGGCGAGTCTAAGGACAGACGCAAGTGTGATAAGGATACTTGATATTGAAACAACACATTCCAGCGGGAGACTAGTGTTAAGAAAGCCCTATTTAAGAAGTGGCAAGCGTCCAGGTCTCCTGAAGATCGCGACGCATAAAGGGCTGCCAAGTGCGCCACAAAGAGAGCTAGCCAGAGCCAAACGAGACCTCTTACAACCACTGTATGATAAGTTGGAATCTTCTGAGTGGCAGAAGCTCATCTACGTGTTGGCGCATTCCAGGGTCAAAGCGGCTGAGGATATTTCCAAGTGCCGCTGTGTAAAGGACCCTGGGGCAATCTATAATAATAATAATAATTTATTTTAGAATCATGTCCCATACATTATACAATCATATTAAAAATTCAGTCAAAATCAATAAAAGTTACCAAATTAGGAATGTGATTAAAAATAAAACAAAACAAATATTAATAAACTACAAAATAAACCAAATAAATTAATAAACTCTAAAATCATTGAATATAAATCTAATTTAAATTTAAAAGGGTTCAGTTTCAGTGAGTTTAGTTGGGATGTCAAATTTTTAATTTTGAAGAATGTGACAATGAACCCATTTACTTAGCAATGGAGAGTCCCATCTATCAGAGAATACTCTGAGGATTGCGTTGTGCTATCTCGAACCCGTGCCAGTAGAGAAGCGCATCTTTTGCGGACAATTGCAGCAAAACAGTCTATCCGAGCTTCAGCAAACATGCCGGACGCACTATGTCTCGACGGTAGCCCCAACAGCATCCTCAGGCCATTGTTATATTGGACACGTAGGTTGCTGTATGCTCGGCGAGTGTAGTTGACCCACAGGCCACACGTATAAAATGATTGACAATAGGCTTTGAAGAGAGTTTTCTTTACATCTAATGTACATCGTGCAAACCTACGAGCCAGCATGTTACACCGAACAGCCAGTGACCTACGTTCCCTATCTATATCCAACACATCACTTAAATTTTCTGTGACCCAATGTCCCAGATATTTAAATTTATAAACTCTGCATGGGTTTCTCACATAAGTTAACATCGGGTATGTCTAAATATGTTCTACCACCAGCCTTAAAAATCATAACCACACTCTTCTTAACATTGTATTTGAGGCCATGACTTACCGCATACCTTTCACATATAGACAGCAGACGTCTCAGACCTCCGACCGATGGACTCAGCAGTACCATGTCGTCAGCGTAGCTTATGTTGTTTATGCATACCCCATCAATATGACATCCGACAGGAGTACTGCTGAGTTCACTGATCAGCTGGTTCATGTAAAAATTGAAAAGACGAGACGAAGCGCGACCGGGGGGACCTGCCTCACTCCGTATTCCAACCGATACACATCCGAGTACGCCTCCTTCCATCTAACTCGGTTTTGGTGGTTGTGGTGCCAGTATTTTAACAAAGATACAATTGATGGTGATACAGCAGAGTCACGCTCTAGTTTCTTCCAAAGTATATCATAATTTACGAGATTGAATGCCCTCGACAAATCCAAGAAGCAAGCAAATACTGGGGTTTTTCTTACGGTATAATAGTATACAGTTTGTTTGAAGCACATTATTGCACTTTCTGTTGATAAACAGATTTGAAACCAAACTGAGCATCGTGTGACTTTAGGTACCCTTTAAGTATGCGAGGACCTCGCGGTGAAGGAGAGATGGCACTCGTATTTCCACGAGCTGCTGTACAATCGGCATAAAACTGTAGCCGCCGGATCTTCCTCCGAATAAGAATAAGTCCAGAATTGTCTTCGCCGCATGAAGAATCACAAAGCTGTCGGAGCCGATGGAGTGTCATATCCCACACCATGAAACTGAGCTGGTTATCGACTCTCGGATTTGACAGGAGTACACTGTCTCTGAGTATTAATATGGGGTTTGCCCTGGTCACGGAATCATGGACACTGTTTTTGCCCTAAGGACTGTCGCGGAGAGATACAAGACCATGAATACGTCTGCATTGCTTTTTTCTGAACATGCAGAAGGCCTTCGACTGTATCCCTCGAGTGATGGTCTGGTTGGCACTGTGATCTAAAAGCGTTCCAGAAGCTTATATTGACATTACCAAAGACAGCCGTGATTCCGTAGTTCGGATCGCTGTTGGCGACACGAAACCTTTCCCCATCATCGTCGAGGTACACCAATGATCCATCCTCAGCTATTCTATTCTGTTCAGCGTGATATAAGACATAATGTTAAACAGCATTAGATACACATAAGCAGACCCCGTGGCTGCTCTGTATGCTGATGATATCGCGCTGACGGATTCGGACAGGGGTAGGTTGGTGCGACTCGTAAAGACGTTAAAAGAGTCGCTTGAGAACGGTGATCTGAAGATCAATGTGGCGAAGACCAAGCACTTGACCTGTAACTCTACCAGCCTAATTCCTCATCCGTACGCATAGGCGATGACACGGTCGAGTGCCCTGATTAAGTAAAATATATGGGATCTGTCTTTCATGCGTCGGGTGACATCGATTGTGACGATAAGGCTGAAAAAAAAACTGCTGCCACATGGGCCAAATGACGTGAGTTGACTGGTGTAATTCGTGACCTCAGGATGTCGGTTAAGTTATTAAGTTGAAGGGAAAGGTCTATAAAACCATTAGGATTGTCCTTTTATATGATAGTGAAACGTGGCCGGTGCTAGAGCGACACAAGCAGGAACTGTGTGTCACGGAGATGAATATGCTGCGGTGGAAGAGTGGACTGACGCAAAAGGACTGCATTAGGAATTCGCGCATTCGTGGCAGCCTTCATGTCTGTGACATTACGGACAAACTGCAGGAGTGTTGTCTTCGCAACCGGTTACTTTAGTGGGGAACAAATGGCCCCGGTGGGAGGGCTAGACCCAAAAAGTGCTAGCTTGACGCTGTAAAGATTGATATGCGTACCAATGGACTCACTAACAAGGACGCAAATGCAGAAAAAGCCGGAAAGCGAACTCCGGGCACCTAAGCAGAAGATTGGGATATAACCTGTATTTAACACTCAGATGATCAAGTAATCAGCAGAACTACAGCAGTACTAGGCAACTGATATGCTTTTTTTGGTAATTATTAATTATTTATATGCAATGAAGCGATGCCGTTCGTTCCTATGCTCTCCCTTTAACAGAATGAAAGCAGAGAAATTAATTTCTCGTCCTATTTCTACGAACGGGATGATAATAAACTCAATATAAGAACTTATCTTCATTTAATTTGTGGTGGTTATCTGGAAAAAGGGCACTGAGAAATTAGCGTGCAGATTTTTAGTTTCCTGCCTGTATTCAAGTGTACCCTGAGCTCTAGTTGCAACCGTGAGAAGAACTTAGTCAACCAGCTAAACGTTGTTGTTTTGAAAGCTTGTTGTTTATGCATGTGGATTATGAGATATTTTTTATTTCAGATCCATTTCACATATGACAATTGTGTCCATATATCGCGTTTTTAAATGTTGGAGGTAAGAATGTTAGCTATCCTCGTATATATGATTAGTTTTACGGCTACTTACGTGAGAAATGTCTAGTCGTGCCGGCTCCACCAGAGCCCGGCAGGAGGGGTAAGCCCAAAAAGTGCCGGATTAACGTCATAATGACATAATAAGAGTGGCTAAAGACAGTAACATTGACTCTGTACTGTATGAAGAAAGGAAGAGGGAATGTTATAATCATTACGACATTACGTATTGCATACTTGTATTGTGTTGTATTGATGTGTTGTATTGATTTACGTAAAACGGCTACTATCAGAAGATTTACGGTTAAATTATACATAGAGATAAACACTGTGAAAAAACTGGCTACTCCATTACTTCCGTACGGGTTTTCTCTTGTGGTTGGGGATCGATCTAATAATAACAAATCTGTGACCGTTTTGCCCTTCTCCAGTAAGTTGATGTAGATTTTGAATCCCAGAAAACAGTGGCCATCATCTTTCTGGCAGATGGGGCAGTCTTCGCCTTGTTCGGAGCACGTTCGCCGGGTGAAGTCCACAGTTCCTTGATCTCTGGTGTGTACCAATGTATCCATATTGTCGACGGTCACGAAACAACGCAGAAACGCCTTCGGGTTACGCTTTAACATCGTCAAACAATGCTTTGAAGTGGTCTCACGGTTGCGCTTGTTGTTCCGGAGAGAGCAAACACGGCACCCACCGCGCCGATAGCTTTCTCGCGCCCAGTACTTCATGCAGGATATGCGGTCTCACGGTACTCACGCGGTCTTTTGAGATGCCTACTGTCCCAGCTATCTCGCGCACCTTCATTCAGCGGTCTGCCAATACGAGATCGTAGATTTTCCTCCGTGTTATCAGTTTTCGGGGCACCTGGGCGTGGCTCAACAAAAACCGACGTGCGACCACGTTGGAACCGGTTAAACCAAGTTTTAAAGGTTGAAGATAGAATAGAAGGAGAAGAGTCACCGTACACAGCATCCAAACGCTCTTTCGATATCGCTGCGTGATCTCCCTTCCAAAAACAAAAATTGATTCACCGCCTCTTTTTCCATTTCTCTCAAATCCGCACACACTGGCTTCCACACTCGCACACGGTCTAAAGAAAACTACGCGTTTTATTCAGCTGAAATTTTAGTCTAAGAGAATGTACTACGCAATTTAAAAAATGCTCTTACGATAGTGGTGCTATCGGGCGGGGAGGCTAAGTACTTATCGGACCCGCCTCGTAGGTATAATTATAATTCGAACCTATAAAATCTCTTTTTCCCATGAGGTTATCTTTCTTATCGTTTCGTTTCAGGGTTCATTCAAGGAATGATAGTAAACTCTGTATGTATTTTGACTTATGAAATAAAACACTATTTCGCAATGTAAATACTATTTATTTGTAATTAGACATTAATAAAGTAGGAACGCTTACATATTACTTTAAAATTAAGAGGTAATCACAATGTAGTTGACAGTTGTACAGTATTGGGCGGTAAGTATTGCACATGGACCTTCGGAATGAAACATTTGATTCCAACTTGAGAGCATCATTTTCGTTGCACGAAGCAGAGGTAGACTAATGATATGTATTTTTCTTACAGTTTTATGACAACTAGTGTGTGTATATATGTATATATACATATGCCTGAGTGGCCTTTTAATTTTCAATTGTTTTACCCCTAACATTATATACATCCTAAGTAGGTATAATTAATATTTTGATACCTTTCTCACTACACTAGTTGGGTAATTTTAATTAAGCTTCTCGAAATAATTAGGAAATTTGTATGGAAGATTTCACTGTAACAATACTATTGATATTCAATAGATTGCCATATCGGAAAATACATTTAATATAAAATATTATATTTTATTACTTACCTTAGAACACTTTTTTTCATAAGAAGTTAATGCATAATGTTATGAAAACGTAATTCTATTTAATTATAAATTATATCAATACTAAATAATAAGATTTGAATTTTGTAATGGAATTTTTAATATATAATTTGGTCTTTATATTGCAGTAACAGAGCTTTTTTGAAGCACCTGAGAATAGAGACTACACAAACTAGATATACAATATCTTTAAATGACCATTTTAACATAACAGTCATGTCTCAGATTGTAACAATCCCCCGGATGGACCGCCTTCGCCTTCAGTGGCCGGAGACAGTTCGCCTTCAGTTCGCGGACGTTACAGTGTTACAGACGGGGGCTACGACAGTCTTCTAACGCCGCAATGATGGCACCCTGACGTACACAACACAGATACGAAGCAACTCTAGATAAATTTCTTAGTAAGCAAAAGAGCATTTTTGTTTCCAAGTCCCATAGTTAGAGATGTCCAAGAGGTAGACTGACTTTAAGTACAACTCATGGTATCTCCTTATTGCTTTAAATGTGTTTTTAAACCTCTGGGTCGCGACCCCCTAGGGGGTCTAAGCCTCTTTAAGGGAGTCGCGAACATTTGAGATTTGTATCAAATAAACAAAAAATAACTTATGAGGAGATCTCTTCCATCTTAAACATTTGTATAAAATTAACAAAAAATAAAAGCAAACTTATGAGAGAACTCTTAATGCGAAGGTTGCGCTTGTTTTTCATTAACCAATTTCTCCCATCGTGAATCCGTTTTTGCTACATTGAGAAATAAATCGTTTTCCAAATTTAAGCGATTTCTTTCCTTACTTTTTATTTGGGCCATTGATAAAAATGTCAACTCGTACAAGTACGAAATGGCAAATGGAATCAAACACTTCAAAGCCTCTATTGTTAATTTTGGGTATTCTGATTTCCTTTTTAACCAAAAAATATCCAAATTGACAGACTTAAATTCCAAGCGCAGTATCCCATCGGCAGATAAATCCAGCAATTTTCTTTGAGCTTGGTTGCCAAATTTGCCACATTTATAGCTGCATTTAAAAACGGATTTAAGATCCACCTTTGCCCAGTATTCTTCGATATATTTTGCATTGCATGAGTTCTGCAGCATGATTGGTGAGTTTGCGGACGGGGAGTTCACCAGATACTCGAGTTTTATACTTTTAATTTTTTTCTAGAGAACTATTTTAAACAATACCCGTTATAATCCGTCCGCAATAATATGTATATAAATACAATATAATCTTAATTTATATCATTAACATAATAACATAGAAAACAATTTAGAATATAACAATTCTATTTTCTGTAGTCTCTTTGTCACCTTTGTTGACTATACATATACTTAATTTTTTGCATTGGTATTTTATTGTTGACGTTAAAAACATTTCCAGACCTCAAAGTTATTATGTCAAAATAAAGTCGTGATACAACTTTCATTCATTGAACATAGTTCTCATAACATTATGTATATCAATTTAATTAAAAACTAACTACTTAAAACTATTTATCCAAATATTTATTAATACACTCATTAAAATATATTTAGGTGATATAATTGCATTAATTAATTTAATATAAATCCCAATAACAATAATAAATAAATTTTATTGTATTATCAGCCCTCAAACAAAACATTGTAAATATCATTTGTAACACGTCAAAATATCAGAATATTCTGTCAAATTTCGATCATATATGTTTTATATGGTTCTTCGGAAAATAGTTTCATTTTCCCCAACTTGGTTGAAGGCTTAATTGCTTATAGCAAGGCTTGTTGCGAAAAAGATTGATTCCACGCAGTAGTTTTCAGGTGCCCTTTCAAACATGGAGGATGAAAAGCAGTATTTACGGTATAATTTAGTTTTACTATTGAAAAGGTAAAAATGCTGTTCAAGCAAGAAAAAAAAAACAGATGTGTATGGAATATATGGAATACACCTTGTATTGACAAGCACACCAGTGCCTGAAGTTTGAAAACTGGTTTTCAAAATTTTTAATCTGGCAACTTTTATGTTGATGATGCTCCACGTTCTGGAAGTTGAAGCTGATAAATACTAACTAATTTGCAGAGCTTCTTCCTGCCGGAGATCGGCCCGCATCCGGTGGTTGGCGTCTGCCAACCGTTCTACCTCTTCGGTAATCTAATCTTTACATAGTATAAAAGGAAGTCGCTTCCGCTGTCTTCGCTTAGATCTTATAAACTATTCAACGGATTTTAACGCAGTTTTCAGCAATAGATGGAGTGTTTCAAGGGGAAGGTTTATATGTATAATACATACATATTACATAGTACAGAAAAGCTGAGAAATTCAAAGATTTGTAATGTGATGTCGTAAGAAACATATTTTTGTGCGCTTAAATCGCAAACTCTGGCTAAACCTTACAAGATAATTACTCAAATTAATGTACTACGGAATTGTATATCTTAAAAATATCGATAAAAAAGTCCGCGATGGGTGAACCAATTTTGATGAATTTTGGTATAAAGATAGAGTAAAATAAAATTTGCCTATGTCCTTCAATGTTCAGAGGCAAATTTTTTATAGTTTTTTTTTTAATTTATATGGCAGCACAACGTTTGCCGGGTCAACTAGTTTTATATAAACAGAAATATAAACCTAACCTAATTTTATTATGAAAAAAAGCGCGCATCCTTGTGCTTTTTTTATATGCGCATTTATAAATGAGTTTTTTCTTGTGCAATTTAATCCATGTGTGCGATTTTCTACGTGTGAATATTTCTTGTGGGTTTATGTAACATTGCACTTTTTTGTGCGTTTATTTCCTTTTTTAATTGCAATTTTTTTCGTATACTGATAAAGACACGATAATAAAAGTTTGATAACTCGCTAATAGCTTTTACAACTTGAATGGGATGTACTGCCACACCCACCATATTATCCAGATCTGGCACCTTCTCATTATTGTTTGATCCGGTCTCTACAAAATAATTATTTACCAGCAAAGAACAAAAATTTTATGAGTGTCAGAAAGTTGGCAGACAGTATTAGACCAGAATGGACAGTATATAATAAAAAAATATAATATATATCATTTATACAAAATCTGTTGTTCGTTTTCACGAAAACAAACGAAATTACTTTCCGAAGAACCCAATATTTACTAAAATTACTGCCTTAATTATATGAAAAACGAGCACATCATCAATAAGAGTAAAATTATTTTAATATAAAACAATAACACTATGCCTGATTCATATTATTTACCCATCATTCTTGTTTTTTAACACTTTGTTTTGACCCAATTTTAGGTGTATCTAATGATGATTCTTTGTTAAATACTTGCGATTTCTGGGGCTCAGGCACATCTATTATTTTAACACCTGGCACATAAGGATCATTTGAAACGGATTGATGACCATTCACATCATCAGAATCTGTATCTTCGATCAATTTTTCAAAGGTTATTCTGGGTGTTGGCTCAACAATAGAATCAATATCAACTGTGTCATTTTCGTTTATATTCACAGGATTAAATTTTGAAGTAGATATACGCCATTCGTCAACTATAAGTAGGTGTTTACTCAAATCCCAACCTAAAATAATCAAAACAATGTACATACAATAAACATGTGATAATTGACAGTGTTTTTAGTGCAAAAGTAAGTAGCAGAGCGTTTGTGTTATGACTACTAGATAACTGATATAGACAATTGTATTACTTTTTTTGTAAGTAAATACATCTTATATGTACACAGTACACACTCAATTGGAATGGAAATCGAATGGCAAAAGCGGTTGCACCATGAGTCATGTCGTAGTGTTACGCACTACATAAATTTCAATTAGAATAAATGATAATTGATCAGTAGCAGTAGCAAAAGTGAAATATTTAATTTGTTGTCATAGAATAGCAGATGGCCCACTCAACAGTTACCGTCGCCCATGAATGGTTGCGACCGTAGGAGAATCACCAACATACTGCTGTTAAGAAATATTGACGGCCTTTTAAAACTACCCTACGGAAAACTTCAGCTGAAAGCTCCTTCCACATCCTCACTATGCGCAAAATAAACATTCTGGAGAACCTTTGCTTGAACGGCCGTTGAGAATCCAGCTAATTCAGCCAGCGACACAGTTATTACCACAGTATGCAGATGTTATGCGAAGGAACGCGGACCATGTTCCCAGAAGAATTAAGATTTTGAAAGTGAGTGCAATTGAGTTTTAATCACAAGAAGTGATTGAGAAGTAATATGAGGAATGGAACAAAAAAGACTGTTAAAGTCATATAACTGGGATAAAGTAAAACTCCCTTGCACTCTGTGCAGAAGCAATACTGACCCCTGTATTCGGAGGCATCCTGTCATTATAGGCGTCAAAACTATACTAGCTAGGTGGTTGAGCTCTAAGCCCCTCTGGATGGGAACATCCCTTAATATCTAAACATACCGCCATAAGATCCTTCTGTTGCTTCCTGGTATAAGTGGTATCAGTTTCACAACGTGAAGAGCAGCATATTAGAGAAGCAAACATTCATTCAAACATCTATAGGCGAAGGTAACTAACTGCTTACTAAGTGGACTGTCCACCTGTCTACTATACCACAGCAAAAAAAAAATTAAGATTCTTCAGTTCCAGGAGTATTTAAAATTGTTTAAAAGTATTATCTATATCTGTATATAGCTATTCAATTGCAATATTTTATCTTACATACTGTCATCAGATAGGCAAATGTTATTAAAAGAGAGGTATTTGTGCCCTAATTACCTGTATGAAGTAATCCAGCGTTCACTCTGTACCACTCTCGATCCACAATTTTGATAACATACTTAATTAAATCTGAGGACGGATTGTATGTGAATCCCATACATGTTGGAGACCTTTCAACAGGCTCTCGGCTCCACTCCACAGCTTGTAATGTATGACAGATCCTTGTGAACGGTCTCGGATCCAATGAACTCGAGCATATTGCCTTAAAATGTTAATATTAATAATTAATACAATGTAAACTCTATATACTATAAACTAAGCTCTTTTCGGCATTATAGAAAGTAGTCGTTAAATAGGGAGAAATGAGATATATTTTACGATTCTGTAATAATATGTATGTATTTACTAATATAGTCTTCGTCTGTTATTTGCTGCTCCAACATTTTAATTGTATTTCCTTATGTATTTTATTCATAACTTAAGATACTGTCTGATCAACTTGATTATATGAAAAGTATTTTCTAATAGTTATACAGTAATATATACAAGATATTTTCGAAATTGTGACTGTCATCTGAACTAAAGACAACATATATTTGAAAGAAAATAACAAATATTACATTTCTTTAAGTTGCTCGAAGTAGAAATAACTATTTGGCCCCTTCTAGCAAAGCTAGTGGAGGCCTTATAACAAGACATTAGATTCCTATACGTGTCACACAAATGAAAATATATCCAAATGTGAATTCATACTGCGATTTTTCCACGTCTAAGAGAATCGATTATTAATTGACACTTACCAGTGGAATGTCATTGATTGCACAAGTAATTATAGACAACAGTACTGCATGGAAGTAGGAACATAATATATCATCTGTACTAGCTTCATCCAATATCAGAATATACATTTTTCTATCATAAATATTTGGTAATATAATATAGTTCTTTCCATTATATAGTTCTTTTATATTTCTCAAGTAATTTGCATTTGGATGTTCATCAATTATTTTTTTAATGGAATGACCCATTCTTATTTGGAATCCACACAATTGCAGATCTGAAATATATAATCATTGAGAATTTTTATAAATATTACTTTATTAACTTGATATAGATGATCTGCTAAGCAACTAGTTACCGATAGACATATACCGACTGATAAGCAGAACAAATAGCGTCGACGACAGTATGCAGCCCTGAGGCACACCAGCACTGATAGGCTTAACGGCAGACCAAGAGCCGTTGACGACGAACGTAATGCTATGTCCATTGAGGAAATTTGATAGACATGTGCACTCCATCAGGTATTACGATAGAAGCTTGGAAATAAAAGCCTTATGCTCGATCAAACTTAATCTTCCTTTTTACTAAGAGTAATGCTTCACCCAATGTTTAGTAAGGGAGACCATAAGACGCAGCAGAGTGACCAGCTTCCCTTTAACAAGCCGTCAGTATCCGTCGTCATATCCAGGTATCCAAGTTGTTGTGATTTATCACCTTTCAGAGCAGAGGTTTTATGGATATTAAGTGCACATATAAAATGATAAGAATGAACTATTACCTAATAAATTCGATGCCAACTGATAGAATATAATAGGTTCAGTTCTATTTATTTCACAAGGGGACAATATAATTTCCTCTTTTAAATATCGATTGATCAGCTGTAAGTATCTGGTTTCATTCAAAGTTCTCAAACAAACTGCTCGAACTGCACAATAATTGAAGGCTATATGTAAAACCATCATTACTATAAATATTAGCAAAGAATTCCTGTAATCAATAAAATTTTATTAATTGTAATATATTTTTTGTGTGAGAGCTATTATTTTTTGCTCGCCAGATAGTGCTAAGGTCTAAAATCAGCTAAAAGAATACTTCTGATAAAAACTAATTAAAAGCAAATAAGTTACTTCTGAATAAACAGTCTGAAAGAACAGCTTTTATACTGCTAAACTTTGCCATGCTAAATTTATTGACACATGACTGAAATCGGTAATACAAATATTTACAACATATAATATCACTAATATCTTATAAACAGTAACATTTAACACGTCGGGATGTTATCCTTTTCTAGAACCTCTAGCGACTAATGGAAAAACTTACCCAAATAATGTAATAATAAGAAGAGCCGTAAAGGATGCAACAAGGTTCACAGCAGTTTCTTGTGCTGAATCTTTTGCTGATACATCAGCCATGTTTCCTCGAATCGCATGATGCTGAGTCATCGCCGCCCGAGTCGCACCACCTTTAAAATCATATTATGTTTAATAGCTAGACAAAACGGTGGTCTGTATTGCCTTTGTGGTTAAGTGGGGAAAACGCTAATTACTCCTGTAAACATCAAATTCAGCCGCATTTTTACTGATTTATTTAGAACATTCTTTGTAAAAAAAAAAAACAGTTGTGTGAGTGAAAAAGGAAAATTACACCAATATAAAACACGTGTTGTAGATTGATGAATATTAGAGAAACTACTGTTAATATAGTTACAAGTATTCACGTAAAATAGGGTGACAGTTATCAGCTAACTTCATCATGTTGATTCATGTAACTTCAAAAAGAAAGTCTCTGAGAGCATTAATCACAGAACAAATTAAAGCAAGCAGGAATCTCGCAACTGAGTCTTTATTATTAGATGCCAGTCGGCTGTATAAATAAATGCAGCTAAATGTCATCCATATTTTTCTTATGTTCTTAGCTCCATTATACTTAATATTTTCAATAATGTTATATTTGCTCTTACCAGCAACTCCTACTATTGCCTTCATCACTGTACTTATACATAATACAAATGTTGTATAATTCTTGAATAATGGCAACGCAATTTCTATACACATAGCAGCATCGTTCAGGGTGTCTGCATAGAGTCTCCATTTTTTGCTATATGCATCCAGATATGTACTAAAATATAAGATAAAAATAAAATTATAATAAGTTATGGTATATATGACACAAACTAGCTGACCCGGCAAACATTGTTTTACCATATAAGGCTGAGACACTGTTTCCACTCTACCAGAAATGTTTACTATGACTACTTTTCATCACATAAATAGGTAGCCAATCTTTTTTCTCCATGCAGGGGAGGAGTAAGATTACGAACCCCCTACAGCTGGGGGTCTCTCGTAAAAGGTGACAAAACCATTCTCACTAGGCGGTAGGGCCCCAAGCTTATCTGGAAGGCAACCACCCCCATTCTCTAAATATACCACCATAATAAACTTCTTTTGTGGCTCAGCATTAGTGATTCAGGTCCCTGTTCTCTTATATGAATGGAGTGTGTTAGTTATATGAATGGAGTTCTCTTATATGAATGGAGTGTGTTAGTTACATATAAGTTGTAAAAATTACATTTTTACAGCGTCACACATTGTGAAATACTAAATTTTAAGTCAGTTGAGTGAATAGTTTTAAAAATCTCATCATGACTGGTATTTCACTTGTATATATCTTTATATATATAATTCTTATATGCATGTGTCATCATCATCATCCTAGCGTTAGTCCCGGTTGCCACCCAAACTTTCGTTTCGATGCCCGGGGTCCGCTTTCCGACTTTTTCTACTCCACTTCGCGCGATCTTCAGCAACCCTGGTAGTGAGCTCATTGGCATATGCATGTGTATGTCACTGAACTCCGCCTAAACAGCTGGACCTATTTTGTTGAAATTTATTGTGTTCAAGTGGATTCGAAAATGATTTAGGTTCACAATTGAAACCGATAGGTGGCGCTGAGATCGAGTTCTGGGATTTTTATTTTATCAGAACTTAAGCTCAAAAATTTAAACAATTAATTTTCTTTTTATTCGACCAGCAAAGCGGGCGCGATCGGCTAGTTTAAAATAAATTTTAAATATGCTTATAAATTAAAAGCTCCATTATACAACTGTACTTTCTTGTATAGTCCAAGACAGATGATGGTGAAGTGATGAGACTGATTCAGAAAGTTCTACTCGCTCAATAGGCAATGGAAAGGGCTCTTGGGTGAATTTCTTATGAATGAAATATGGAGTTTTAAAAAAAAGTTGAAAAAAGAACAAAGTTGATGTGTCTTTTTGTCAAGTGATTTGTTTCATTGCTTACATGTTTTGACAAAAATGAAACAATACTTATAAGAATATTCACTCAGTGAAGATCATAGAATTTTGCCTACTTCTCTGTTCAAGTTTTAAAAGTATTTTCTGTTCCTTGCCAATATACTTTAGAGGTTATCCGAATTTATTCGTGCTGAAATAAATACATAAACTATTTTTCTGGTCTGGATATTCAACGAACGAATTATTTGATCTCCTATAACAAAAGCATTGTTTAGTGATAAACACTGTGAGGGAAGTATATAATTGTCTATTTACTAGTCTCATAATCATTTAATAATACATACATTTCTGAAATATAGTCCACACCATATTGTCACTTATAAATTTCATCAATATCATTTTTTAACAGGCGATGGCCATAAAACATTTGAAATAATTGTTTTATTTGGAAACTCAGAGCATATTATGCTACACTGAAATTTTTATTCAGTAAGTAGATATTTGGTACTAAATTTAATTAAATAGAATACCCGTGACTAAAAGCAAACAAGATTCTTCCTAAGTGACCACATCCATCTTTAATAACCCATGTGACAGTTGCAGCTAATGGGGTCGCATTTGTGTCACCAACACCAACACCCCTTAACACCTCTTGAGTTGCGAGAGTACCTAGAACATACATTATTATAAAACATTACTTTCTTTCATTACAGCGATAAGTTTTGCAGTGATATGGCATTAATCATTATGAACCATAAAAAATGCCATAACTTTGAACACACCCACCTAGAGTTATATATTTTGAGGCACTGAATCTGAATTTAAGGTTGATTTATCTTGTACATACACCCTCTAACTTTGAATGAATTGTGGAAAAACACTGTGCCAATGCAAAAAGGTACGCTAAGGCCATCCCTTGATTCAAAGTGCATACATTAGAAGAAATGTATATTAATAGATACATAGAAATTATTCACAGGAATTACCAATAAAAAAACTATGTGTGATGACATAGACATACAATAGAAGGAAAGCTTTTGTATTCCAAGGGAACATTTTAATTATTCAACAATCACTTTTGTATCATATAACAGGCACACTGGCATGAGCTAGAACCTAGAAGTGGTTCCAATAAGCACTCCGAAATTAGAGATGAGATCTAAGTTACAGAAGGAAGAACTTACATAATTCAGAATACGGGTTATAATTATTATTATCACCCTTTAAGCTTGTATTTGTCATTGGTTTATTTAAATAAAATAATTTGTTACTGTTCAAAAAAATTATCTGTCACTTTTCATCATCTTCTTCGACTTTAAGACTAAAGTTTTAAATTTAGTGCTACTTCAAACAAAATAAACCTATTTACTTGAAGTATACTTGGTTATATACAATGTTTGAACAGATTTTCTGTTAGTGACCTAAAATTGTACTCAGTGATCACCACACCGTTTGAACACAGCTCACTACAACTACAGGTAAAGAGAAAGAAATAAAATTAGAAGAGTGTATGATGTCTCTCTATCCTCAGATATCCAGCCAGAAAGCCAGTGCAGTTACCGTCACCTATAGGTGTATGCAATGCTAATGGCATCGCGAATACGCTGCTGTCCCATAAGGGTACAGGAACTTGGGTCACTAATGCCGGAACACAGTAAAAGGTTGTAATGGCGGCATACTTAAGACCAAAAGTGGTCGCGATCCAGATGGGCTTGAGGCTGAGACACTGTTTCCACTCTACCAGAAATGTTTACTATGACTACTTTTCATCACATAAATAGGTAGCCAATCTTTTTTCTCCATGCAGGGGAGGAGTAAGATTACTAACCCCCTACAGCTGGGGGTCTCTCGTAAAAGGTGACAAAACCATTCTAACTAGGCGGTAGGGCCCCAAGCTTATCTGGAAGGCAACCACCCCCATTCTCTAAATATACCACCATAATAAACTTCTTTTGTGGCTCAGCATTAGTGATTCAGGTCCCTGTTCTCTTATATGAATGGAGTGTGTTAGCTGTGCCCAGTTCATTCTTACCCACAAACAAGTTGAACCGTTTACTGGGCCATCAGCTTATTTTTTGTTCCCCAGCAATAAAATAAAGCCCTTTCATAAGTTTAGCTTCAAAAATACAATTTTATAGATAACTTATTGGAAATTACATGGCAAACACTAAAACTATAGAATTATATATATTTATAAACCTGTGATTGTGCTGCAGAAAGCTTGTGCAGTGTCCCACGTTTGGTAGGCTATATAATCTTTGCTTACACTATCAGGGTACCCTTGTGGCAGAAATATTCTTTGGAACCAGCTGCTTATGTTACTACTTTTATGCTCATCTAATACAACAATATTTTCTTGTTCTGGAACAAATAATTAAAACTTTATTATGAAATAACTAAATCTAACAGTCACTAGGTTCCCAGAAAATTACCTGAAGGTTTCACGTATAACCTTTCTCTCACAGTCGAACCATATCGTTCTTTCAATATAATTTCACCTTCGTGGAAAGTATACATGTCTAATATTGATTGGATAGAAAATATCACTTTTATTTCATTTGTTACCTAATTCTGTCCACTATATATGAAATATTTTATTTTTTAAATATTCAAAACATTAAACAACTACCATTAATATTAAATACGAAGTAAATAGATCTACTTAGCTAAAATTAAAAATTCAATTCCCTTCCTTTGTACTGCCGACACATGTTGTTGTTGTTGTTTTAATTTGCCAATCTGGCAGGCAAAGGACTTGGTCCATACAGCCTTGTCAATTGTAATCATTTCCAGAAATACTGCCGACACATTTTTGAAATGATTATTTATTTATTTAATTTGACTAGGCTTGTGAAAAAGTATTGACATATCGATGTATCGATATTTTTAATTCAATATAATGATATTAGCCGATAATTTTATATCAATATATCGATACAAAATATCCAATATCGAGAATTGTATCGAAAATGACATATTTTTGGAAGTGAAAACTTCTTTAGCATCGTTGTGATCTGGGACTCGATGAAACGGAAAAGTCGCAGTAAAATGAGACACCTATATACATTTTTATAATTATGTCTTTAGATTATAACGTGGAGAGAATGAGATAAAATATAAAGTGTTTCCTATATTTGTGGTCTCTTCTTTGTGTGGTGTTATATTGAAGTTTATATTTTTCAAGATTTCACTTCTATCACGTATTATATATAACTAACTGAAGTCACTAGAATCCAAAACCGTAAATTAAAGGAATGAACGGAAAAAAATAACTGTATTGGGAACTGACTAATGGTTATAACATCTGGCGGTTGAAATTTTAACTATTAATACCTTACAAATCTATTTAGGGTTTATGGTACTCTTGACCTGAAAGAAGGAAAGGCCAGATCACCACACAAGAAGGAAGGAACCGAAGAGCATGTATGAAGGAATTAATGAAAGTGGACGTAGCGAAACAAGTATGTAAGAATTGTAGCAAGTGGAAAGAAGTGGTCTCTGCCTACCCCTACGGAAAAGAGGCGTGATTATATGTATGTATGTATGTAAATCTATCGTCTTTGCATTAATATTTGTGATCACTAATACTATCTCGCATGTGTACATACATAGAAATATCAGCTATTTTCCGCCAGTTTTTTCTAAGACTTCTATGTGTTGGTTCCCAATTGTCTATGGTCTATGACTATTGACTAGTATGTTTGCATTTCGTGTATGTGTATCTGCGGCCGTCCGTCATTCATCAACCATCACGTCAATTTCACTCGCAAGTTCTTTTGTTATATATTGTTCTATTACTTAAATACTTGATACCCACGGCTTCCTCTCTACATTCAGAGAGTGGCTTCTACCTTTAATTTGGCGGTTCCTAACAATAGAAGCCGGATGACATCGGAATATGTAAAGAGCAGAGTTTTTTTACTTTCACTACCAGATAAATACTGGTTTGACTGATACAAAAACGAAAAATCAAATGAAAATGACCGGTATATCGATATTTTTTTTTTGATACATCTACGTCGGTGTTTGATATTTTAATAAATTACGATATATCGATATTTTTTTTCACTTCTGACATCCCTACTTTATACGTGCCAACGAGATTGAAATTTGAATGTTTTTTTTAGTGATATCTGACTGGCTAGTCAGGAAAAAATATACGTTCGTTCAGAAAAAAAATTTGATCTCTCTTACTACATCAAATTAATAGAATAGTTTAGAAAGGTAGAGGTTTAGTCATAATTACCCCGCCATTGGAGTATAATACACTGTCAATAATATCGTGTTAGTGGAATCTCAATATTAACACAAGATCGCAAATACTGAAGCGGGCTATAACACTTATCATTATTATCATCAATATTACCACTTCAGTAGTGTGTTGACTTTACTGGAATCTGGTTGTGTTTCTGAAATCATGTTTAATAGGAGAGTCAGTTTTAGTTAAAATACTCGCATTTGCGTTGAAAAGAAAACGTTCCAGAAAGCGTTAGGTGAAAGATTGGGTTTTAAAACGAAAGACTATCCGTGCAGGGGCGGGAAAAGAATATTAACCTCTGCGGCCGAGGTCAGCCTGTCGTAAAAGGCGAGAAAACAACCCACCTTAGCTACGTAGTAGGACCTAGCCCGTCTGGATGGCGACCACCTTTGGTCTTATGTATGCTGTCATAATAATCTTGTGTTGTGTTCCGGCATTAGTGACCCAAGTTCCTGTACTCTTAAGGGACAGCAGCGTGTTCACGATGCCACTGGCGTTGCAAACACCCATAAGCGATGGTAAGTGCTAAATTCTAAGCGGGCCGTTAGCCTGTCTGCTGTGCCACAGCAATAAAAAAAAATCCACTTTTTGGGTTGTGACCCAAGTAAGTAAGACCCAAGGTAACTGCTAAATTCTAAGCGGGCCGTCAGCCTGTCTGCTGTCCTACAGCAATAAAAAAAATACAATATACTCATTTGAATATCACACAAGAAATGCTCTTGAATGACGATTTGAATGATTAAGCTAATTATTTTAGAATGAGTGAAGACTTGTTTGAGAAGCTTTAGGGTTACATAGAGACGAGCTTATAAAAGAAGAAAGTCTTATAAATCACTTTAAATTCGTCATTTTGTTGAGACTCGGCGTCGTCAGGGTTCAATTCGTTAGGCTGCTTGCTTCCTTTCGCTATGATTGCACTGCGAGTGTGCGAGTGCGAGTGCGTACTGACTGAAAATATCACGATGCCCTTACAATGTCAATAATATTGAAGCCACGCCCCCTTAGTATCGTGAATTTCAAAATATCCGGATAACCTGCGATGTTAACATGATACTGCGATACCATCAATACTGCATCAGTATTATCATGATAAAACGAGTATCGTTTGATATTATTGACTGTGTAATATACCCCATTCCTATTTTCCCCAGAATAGGGTATGGCAGTAGTTATATTTTATAAATATAAACAATAAACAATGAAATGAAGTGTATTACCTACCTACTACATACATCAAAGAGGCGCTGACTTATTAAAAATGTTCAAAATTTTATATTTGTCCTAAAATTAAAAAGAGTAAAATTTTAAAATGTTTTTGTACAAGGTCTTGGATAGAATGGTATAGTATTAGATTTAATAATCACCCATTATTATTACTATACAAATGTGTCTTGGAGTGGTGTAGTGAACTTCTTAAATAATCCTGTAAGATTGTACAGGGCTTCTATCTGCAATGGATCAGAGTGCGGACATCCCAACCAAATCTGATGCAAATATTGGTCTTAAAATAAAGGGTGACCTAGGAGATATTCAAATAATCGAGGAAGAAGGTGACAGTGATGATAACGAAAGTAATAGTGATGATGAAAAGGACAACAGAGCTGTGGGATCACTGTCCACAATACCTGCAAACTTGATGAATCGGTCGACTACACCTATTTTTGGGAGTGTCCAAGTGACAGGATCTGAAAATGTTCAATTTGGGAACAATACATACTTCAATGGCCCTGTGACTATTAAACAAGTTGTATCCAATCAGTTAGGTGTAGATAACACCAGCTATTGCAAAACGGAAGTGGAGGATTGGCCAGCTCAACCTAATAATCATCCAAAGAGTGACAATAATGGTATACATTTCAATTTATTTCTTTCTATGTTCTGAAATTTGAGATTTGGATATATTTAATATTTAAATGCCAGTGTTACCTACTGATATAAGACAGGTTTATTTCAGAAATATTGTACACAAGTGCATATAAATTGAAAGTAATAATCACAGAATATTTACATATCTTATGTCACTCAGAGTCCAAAATGGAGGTCACAAGACTCTTAAGGCAGTTTTGTTTTTCTCACCTATTATTATAAGATTGCACTGATTGTGAAGAAATATTTAGTGAGCAACTCTGCATACAAAATTAAGTGTGCTTAACCCAGCCTTGGTAAAGTGTAGTAGTATATTGTTGGATTCCTCATGGGGGGCCTAACCCAAATGCTCTAAAGGGTTAAACTAAGTATTTAGTTTGAAGTTAGAAGTTTGTTTGAATCTAGTCTAATTTTGAAGTACCAAAAGTAAATGTCCTTTCCAGCCAATCCTTGGTCTAGACCAGCTCATTTTCAATATGAGTCAGGCACCATTTTGAGCTCTTCTTTTCAATGGCTGCTTTGCGTGACCTAGATGATGATATTAATTTATCCCTAATGGGAAAGGCAAAGGACTTTAGTCCATACAGCCAGGTCTTGTTCTTGGTAATAACTGTAGAATTTTGGTAGTTTTAAAGGCCGAAGCCACGTTTTCATTGTTCTTGATCGTAAGGCTGAAGCCATGTCTTGTCTTAGTGTTGTCGTGTCTTATTATTCACGGTCATAAGGCCTAAGCCACTTCTTCGGTGTTGTGAGTTGGTAGAAATCAAATCCTTAAGCAATAGTAATAGTAGTGTCCAAATAGAAAATTATTTATATTTCCAGGTGCTTGTTTCAAACCCGATGTTATGGTAAATCCAAAAGTATGTCCGTTGAATCCAATTAGCCAATCCGGGGAGTACAATCCTTTTAAATATCCTGAACCGTATTGGAAATAAATTCATAAATGATATCGTGCATATCATGATTCTTAAGCAAGTCTTGAATACAGCGTGGGATATTTTCAGGTCTTCTATGATAGTTCAACAGATTAGCTGACAAACAAAGGCGTTGAATATGGAATTTAGGGCATTCGAAGAATATGTGGTCTAAAGTTTGATCAACGTCTGAATTGCAAAACAAACAGGAGGGAGACATAATAATGCGCATGCGGTGTAAATGTGAATTAAATCTGTAATGTCCGAATCTAAGGCGGCAAAGAGTTGTGTAAAATCTTCTGCTTTTGTAATTGCTGGATTTACAAAACCATGGCATACCAATATCTTGGTTGATTGTAGCATACCAAGTGCCCTTTCTCGATAAACTTTCTTGCCAAACATCTTTCCAATCCTGATTAAGTTTTGACTTTTTGCCTGACCTTCCTTAGATCCTTTCCTTCCAAATTTAAATGATTCTTATTTATTTCACAAAGTTCATTGTACAATATTTACAGTACATAGTCTTATGTTCATAAATATTATTATCAAATTTAACTCTAAAATGTAAGCTAAGTTATATATTGGTTTTTTAATCTAGCTCCTACATATGTATTTAGGTAATGTATGCAACAATGATTTAATGTCATCCTGACTGCATATCACCAAATAAATGTTGTGGTTTTTTATATCACATATAATTCTATACTCTATCCACTTTACCAAAAAATAAAATGTAAATAAACAAACCAATGTTTCTCAAACAAAGCTAGAATAAAAACAACATGGCAGTATAATTCGACCATAATAATAAAACACTGGCACTCCTTCCAATTGACAATAGTAGTTGAACAGTACACTTATAATTACCAGTATATAAAACCAGTAAGAGATTTGGAAACATTGTCTTTTTAGGTTCTTTATAATATAAGTTAGTTATTACAATTAATGTTGTAAAATATGTAAATTTTATATGCATTATATTTATCATTCATAATTGTAAAAACAAAATTCGTTTATGTTTTTTTCTAAAAGTAAGGAATAGTAATATAAAAAAATAAGAATATAGGAGATATTTCTAATAAAATAATTATAAGTTGCTGTGATAATTTTTATATCATGTTGATTATTGTAAAATCGACATCCAAAAAACCCTTTTTACGATTTGTTTACATTTTATTTTTTGGTAAAATGGATAAGGTATATTTTTGTTAACATGATTCACAAAAATATCTGAAGCTCTTATCTTGGACAGCCAATGACAAATACTTGTTGATTATTTAAATACATATTTTTATTTGTTTTTATGTTATAATTTTGTGGTGTACACAAAAGTGATCTGAATCAATTTTCATAGTCTTATATACCGCTATCTTATATATCTATCTATCTTATATACTGCTATCCGTGCAGGGGCAGAGAAAGAATACTAACCTCTGTGGCCAGGGTCGGCCTGTCGTAAAAGGCGACAAAACAACCTACCCTAGCTACGTGGTAGGGCCTCAAGCCCGTCTGGATGGTGACCACCTTTTGTCTTAAGTATGCCGCCATAATAACCTTGTGTTGTGTTCCGGCATTAGTGACCCAAGTTCCTGTAACCTTATGGGACAGCAGCGTGTTCGCGATGCCACTGCTAAATTCTAAGCGGGCCGTCAGCCTTTCTGCTGTCCTACAGCAATAAAAAAAATATACAGTAGTATGTATAAATAACAGCCCATATCTTCCCATTGCTGTGCTCTGGCCCTCACGATTGTCCAAGGTGGATTGATGGGTTACACATACTGGTAAAATCGGTATGTAGGTATTTTCACAATGTCTTCCTTCACTCTCGGTACATGACTACTATGTTATAAAATGCATCTTATGTGCGAAAACGTGCCAAAGCAGTTTATGCCATCATGAGTTTCAAGCCTAGGATCTCTAGAATGGTCTTCAAGTGTAATACCACTGAGTGTAATACTATATATATATCATCTTAGCATTCAATCCTGATTCCAACCCCCAACCTTTTACTTTGGTGCTTGTGTCTGCTGTCAGGTTTTTGATTCGCATAGTCTTATGTATCTCTGGTAGTTATGCTATTGGCATGTATGTATATTATTCCTATCTCTCCTGTCGGGGCTCCGTACAGCATTGCTACACTAGTGAAACCTCACAACCATCTACTCACGTGGGCAACCAACCACTCACGTGAGTTGCTGGTTGCTACAACCTGGCCATACACTGTTTACTATCTAGTAGTTTGTTCTCAATGTCTCAGACATGAAGGCTGCTGCGAATGGGAGATTCTTTTTGCGTCAATCCAAATATCCACTGTGAAAGTGTGATGATATTATTAATTTATGGTTATTTGTGTTTACAGCTATTAAATCATTCCAATGCCAGTTGTGGCAAAAAATCACTTTCTCTGCATTTGCTGTTGTATTGTTGGGAGGTATTTGTGGACTTGTTGCCTTAATCTTCACTAAAAATAATCAAGATGATTCCAGAACTACAAGTTTTAATGATGATTCAACAAGTGAGTTGATTTTTTATAAATTTTTATTACAATTTTTTAACATGTTTTTTTTGTACTTTTGGGATTATCCGTGTAGGGGCGGAGAAAGAATACTAACCTCTGTGGCCGGGGTCGGCCTGTCGTAAAAGGCGACAAAACAACCTACCCTAGCTACGTGGTAGGGCCTCAAGCCCGTCTGGATGGCGACCATCTTTGGTTTTAAGTATGCCGCCATAATAACCTTGTGTTGTGTTCCGGCATTAGTGACCCAAGTTTCTGTACCCTTATGGGACAGCAGCGTGTTCGCGATGCCACTGGCGTTACAAACATCTATAGGCGACGGTAACTGCTAAATTCTAAGCGGGCTGTCAGCCTGTCTGCTGTCCTACGCAATTAAATTTTTTTTATTAAGGATGATTTTAATTTCATCAAAAATGTTGCTAGCCATGATCAATCAAATCACTAATCAGGCTTTTAAAAATTTACATTATATTGATGTATAAATTTTATATATGTTTAATAATTTAAAATACATCATATTATCATTATGCATATTTTATGTGTTTCAGATGGCACAGGGTTGGTGGCGGGCTTCTGTGTTGATAATTTCTATCAAATGTTCATAATTTCAATAATATTTGTAACATTCATTGTTATTTCATTAGCATTACTAACAAAAGAAACATTTAATAGAAAATCGCCTGTTGTGAAGCAAAGGAGAAAAGAGACATTAATTTCTAATATTAAAATTAAGCATAATTATGCAGGTATATTTCTGTTTTAATAAATCAATAATATTTATCAATTTTCTATGGTCTTAAGACCATTACGGAGTATTTTAGTTAGTCAAATAACCAATCGTTTATGGGTACATATATCATGTGATCTAAATGTGACATAATTAATTTTCTTTATTTATTATACTTGTAATGCAAGTAATCTATAATTAAAAAGTAAGAAATTATGTATATGAATGTACATGAGCAAGTGACCACACTATTCTACAACATAACGGTCATGTATTAGGTGTAGTAAAAAGAAATCCATTATTTTTCCAATAGATTTCCAATCTGTCTCATGCTGTAGAAGTCTGATCGGGTCCGGCTCTAGAAGGCTAATTGTCTTAAATGTCGATAAAATCGTAGAAATCATCGAGTCCGACTGTAATGTTTCGAGTACCCAGAAACTAACTTGAGAGTAAAATAAATAGGATTCTGAAGCGGGTGGTGACTGGTGATGAGAAATAGAGTCAAAGCTTGGCAAAGTGGCTCAAACCTTGGCAAATCCAAGATTGACGACCAGAAGGGTATTGCTGTGCGTTTGGTGGAATTGGTGAGGAATCATTGACTATGAGCTGCTCTACTACAGCAAAACACTTGATTCGAACTTGTATTGTCAATAAATGGACCGTTTGAAGGAACCAATCGCTCAGAAGTAATTTAGGCCCACATACATCAATAGTGACCAGAAGCTCCTGGAGCCTGGTTAGGAGATTTTATGCATCCACCTTGTATTCCGAACCTGACTCCAAACGGTTACCACATGTTCTCGTAAACAGTTTTGCTGGTGAAAAATTCGTCTCAGGAGAGGATTGTGCGACTGTCTCAATTTGTTGCAAATGGGACGAGGTCTTTTATAGAAGAAGTATAATGGAATAACCGTCAAAATGTCAACAATAAAATAGCGCATATTTGACCTAAATCGGATCATTAAAACTATGCTAAATAAATCTTTCAATTTCATGCAAAAATAATGGATTTATTTTTTACTAAACTTATCATATTAATATTTTGCCATATTAATGTAAATATTATATAACAACAGATCGTATATTTTAGTAGTTCTTCCTGGGTAATGAATCATTCGTTTCTGGTGATTGGGAAACATATATGTAACATTGCTCCACAGCAAAATTTAGGTCTTAAATTTCTGAAACTATACACCCGATTGACTTGAAACTTGGCATATTTACTCATTTGGCGACGTAAAGGTTCACTAAGAACGGATTTTACGGAAATAAAACGTAATTTTTTAAATTTATATAGCAAAAAAAACGTTTGCGGAGTCTTTATATCTATCTTTATATAGTATTTAATTGATGATTCCAGCAGATCCCTTATTAATAGCGCCGGACCACCTTCGGATAGTTTCAAGGACAGATTGGTTAGCTCAGCCAGTAGAGAATGAACTCGATAAGATCAGACAACCTGTGCCATGGGTTATAATTACACATACAGCTACTGAAAGCTGCTCAACTCAAGTAAGTTTCTCACTATTTATATTAATATATAATTAATTATATCGAAAAAGGTGTTAGACAGGGATGTGTAGCGTCACCGTGGCTGTTTAATCTGTTCATGAACAATTGCTTGACAGATTTAAAAGAGAATGAAAGTGGGTTGAGAATTAATGAGTTACTCGTCAAATGTTTTCTCTATGCTGATGATCAAGTTTTACTTGCGTCTTCGGTCGAGGAGTTGCAGGAGATGATAACTGTTATGAGTGGAGCTTTTGTTAGAAAGGGAATGAAGATGAATGTAAAGAAGTCGAAAGTGATGGTGTTTGAAAGAGATGAAACAGTGACAGACTGCAATATTGTGATTGGAGATGAACAAATTGAACAGGTGAATGAGTTTGTGTATCGGGTTCAAAGTTCACAAGAGATGGAAAGTGTGAGAGTGATATTGAAAGAAGAGTCAATGTAGGAAACATGGTGAATGGAGCTTTGCACTCCTTTATGAACAGTGGGAAGGTGTCTAACAAGGCTCGTCTGGCTGTGCATGAGGGGGTGTTGGTTCCGACACTCATGTACGGAAGTGAAAGTTGGGTATGGCAGAAGAAACATGAAAGCAGAATAAATGCAGTTGAGATGAGAGCGGTAAGAAGTATGATAGGAGTTAAACTGAGTGATAGGATATGAAATAGTGAGATAAGGAAACGTTGTGGTCTGAAAGAAGATGTAGTGACAAAAATTGAGAAAGGTATGCTGAGATGGTTTGGCCATGTCGAGAGAATGAATGAAGAACGATTGACGAAAAAAGTGTATAAGGCGAGTGTGAATGGATGTGTTGGAAGGGGTACACCTAGGCGGACGTTTCGAGACCAGATCAGGGACGTCTTGAAAAAAGGCCAGGTCAAGAGTACCCTAAACCGAAGGGAATGTATGAAGGGAATAATGAAAGTGGACGAAGCGAAACAATTATGTGAGGATCGTAGTAAGTGGAAAGAAGTGGTCTCTGCCTACCCCTACTGGAAAAAGGCGTGATTATATGTATGTATGTATGTAAACACTATAATTTAGTAAACTGTATAAGTATTTGCGTTATAGTCGCTCAAAGTTATTAGCGTTTGCGAAATTGTTTAGTACAAAATGTAGTTCCCCAAATGGCCGCCAGGGGCGCTTCTTTAATATTTTCTTACAAAGATGCGAAATTCATTCTAAAGATTTTTACCGAGTGACATTATTGGTTGAGAATTATAAATATATTAATTTTTTTACGTTTTAAAAATTGCAATAAAGTAGTTTTGCGTTTTGAAATGTTTCATTTTCTTTATTTCAGAGTGAATGCGTATTGCGTGTTCGTTTAATACAAATGTTCCACATCGAATCCAGAAAATGGGATGACATTGGATACAACTTCTTAGTCGCAGGAGACGGATCAGCGTATTATGGCCGTGGTTGGGACTACATCGGGGCACACACACTCGGCTATAATAAGTACAGTATAGGTATAGCATTTACAGGCACATTCAATAATGAAGCACCCCCAAAAAAGCAAATTGAAGCCTGTCAAAAACTTATTAAAAGGGGTGTCGAGTTAGGTAAACTGGCAAAGGACTATAAACTGTTTGCACATAGACAATTGGCTTCTACTTTGAGTCCAGGTGATAAACTGTTCGATATTATCAAAGAATGGCCACACTTTGTTCATAATACTACGGATATATCAAGTTTGTTGCCTCATTATTGATATGGTCTCTATGGCTCTTGAATTTATATTATGTGACCATTTAGTAAAATCCTTATTGACGACCATTTGAATGAGCTATTTTAGTGTTATTACATGACATCAGTATTTAATACAGAATGCAAATTAATTTTACTTTTTACGTTATTAATATAAGGAAACATCTGCCTGAAATAAGTTACAATATTGTAGTATAAATGAAAAATAAAAACTCGAGTTGTAACTTATTTTTTTCTTGAGGTGGAAATGCTTGATGCACACTTCAACGCTTATGGGCTCGCGACGGTGTAGTGTGGGATCCCCGTGCATACGCCCGTGCGCATTTACTAATAACCGCACCAAAGTTTTTCTACAGCCCGAGGCTTAGTGGGGAGGGATATGATTTCGCGTGCCCCTCTCCCGCAAGCGGACTGGGCCGGCCGTGGTGTAAGCCAGTGTCTGTGTGGATTACCCCGGCTGCCTCTGGCCTCTCATAGAAGTGAAAGAGGTACGTGAAATACTACGCGCTACGTCTCCAGCTTGCGGTTCAGTGGCTCCCCGTGCTAACCGATTGCGTAACTGGTGTCAACAGCGGTTAAGCGTTAATGTCCGACATGTGGCCATCGACCCCGACGGAAGGGCGCGTCACCGCTACGCTCCCTTTTCCACCCCGCCGCTTCTTTTGCAGATATAACTGCCTCGCAAAAGGAGGCGCCAGCGCTCCAGACCCATTCGCTCCTGACCATAACTGTCAATCACTAATTAGTTAGCCGGGGGAAACGTTCCGGGCCCCTGCCGCGACGAGTGCACGGTGGTCCTTGTCCCACGCAAGAAACGCTATTAGCACTGTGTCTTCAATGCTGATGTCGCAGTGGTGATACTGGGCCGACTCCGACATCGGTTAACACCGTACCATCCGCTATAGTTATTAGCCGAAGCACACATGGCTGGTAATGACCTGTTTCTGGTGGAACGTTAGGGTACTATGTTTCCGCTTTGTCCAACGGCCATTCAACCACCTGTTACCCACCTTCTCCTTCTTCAATTGGTACAAGGAAGACAGCGTGCGGGCCTCTACACTTCTACTTCTTACGGCAGAGTGCCAGTGAGAAAAGTAGTCTCCTCGAACTATTTCCTATATTCTTCTTGACTGTCGGTAGATATAGATGGGCACTCGATAGTCGGCTGCCGGCCATCCGCATTGATCAGGACCCTGCTCCAGGCACTGTGTGCCATAGTTCCACTTCGGCCGCCTGTAGGTATGAATTGATGTCCTTCGTGCCCTCCAGGTATACACGCGAGACCACTGCCAGTGTCCAATCTCTCGTCTGAAGGGTGACGGCCACGATGTTTTCAGTGACAACTTGGGAGTTTGCGAGAACCTCCATGCCATCATTGAAAACCATGACCGGCGCTTTGACGTGGATGTCTTGACAGTCTCCTGTATAACTCAGACAGCACCAGGGCGTAATCAACTCTCTCCTTTTGCCGGCTGTCGTAACAAGTTCCTGCATTGACAATTTTTTTCGCTGGAGATTTGCCTGGTACGGTGCAGTGGTTTAAATGGCTCTGGAGAAAGTGGAGTAGGCGTAGTTCTATTATTGTTGGACTCAAGCCTCCGCCTTTCTCAGTGCTTTCCTCTGCGACGGCATAGCATTCCGCCGTATGTCTTAGCTCTTCCTTATTTAAAAAGGCGCGACCCACAGGCGAAGTGCAAGCATCGTCGTTGCGGTCGACCTTTGGCTAACATCGTGCCGCCACGTTGACCAGCATGAGGCACCGGAAACACTAGTGGGTGCGTATGCGTAGGGCGTCTATACTGAATATGGACAGACCCACCAGCAATTTGGTGCCGTTGGCTCTTTTCTGTCGCGATCCACAATGATTGTGACCAGCTCGTCTGGTCCAGCACTATTCGCGGCGCTGAGGCTCGTTGCAAGCCGAGAATCGTGAGTTAATTAGCGCGATGATGGGCTCTATGATCTCGATAACTTGTGACTTGTTCGAGTTGACAAGCTGATACTCATTTAGTGATTTCTTAGTGACTTGCAAACTGTGTCGATTCACTTTGAATTATATCACTCACCGATTTTATTCACTTTGAATATACTAGAATCGGTACTCCATTATTTCGATTAATCTTGACATTTTAATATACATACATTTTCCCAGCACAAAGTTTTTGGTCTTCCATTTCAATGTTTTTCACAGTTTTTAATGTTTTAAATCACTCACGACAACTTATCTTATTTAAAGCGGCCTCACCATATACTTCTACAAGCAATCGATGCGCCTCAGCTGCATATTTCTTCAAATTGAAGAAGATAACCAATATGTCACACTCAGAATGGAGTTTGAAATTTTCTGACGATGAATAAATATTATGTTATGCTCGTAGGGAACCACTAATATTTGAAGGTTATCTATAACCTTTTGTCTTGTTTCCAGATGACCAAACTTACTGTATTTTAAATCTGATAATTTCATTGTATGCTTATAGTGGAGCGAGGCCATCTTTTATCAAATCTTAGAAACTTATTTATTAACATCTTATAAGATACCGCACCCAATTTAAGATCGTTGTCGCTAGTTCTTTGAATTGATCCGATTCTATGTTTTCGGATTTTATTACTATGAATAGATGATTTTTCGATTAATCGATTTCTGATAAACAAGCTAGCTGTAGACTACAAGTTCCAACCAGTGCAGCCAGATGCACTCTAGAAAGGCGCGCGTCGCGTGTCGTGGCCAACTGTGTATGTCGAAAACCTTATGCGATCAATCTAGAGTGGAGTTCTATTTTACTCACGATTTGGCTGTACTGCCTTAATTACTGGTGCTATATTTGTAATTAGATAATAATTAAGATTGTTTTTGACATATAAAAGTTTTAGAACTTAGTTGATAAATTTCGTTATAAATACACACATCAAAAAAGTCTAAGAAACATGTACTAATTTAAATTTTAGGATGGTGGATGAGCCGCTGTATAGATGTACTTCCTGAATGCACATAAGCCTTTCAGTATTTCCGGGCTGACTTCTTGTATCAGGCCAAACCCGAATCGCGACTCGTCGGAAAATATAATTTTATCCCATTGTTCCTGGGTCCATGTTCTGCGTTCTCTACACCATTCATTTCGACGAGCGCGATTCCCGTGACCTATCGGTGGGCACCTAATTGGGCGTCGAGCTCGTAGGCCGTACTCATGCAGTTGATTTCGCAGTTTGGGGACTTACATCAACACCACTTGAATTCTGTAGCCTCAAACTTATCTCTCGAGCGGTTAACATCGGCTGGCGTCTTGCAGTCAGTTGTATGTACCGTTCTTGCCGAGTGGTTGTACTCCTTTTACGGCCTGGATGATGTTCAGCGGGTTCCCTTGTATTATTGAAGCGCTGCCAAAGACGACAAATAACACTTCTATGAATGCCAAAATGCCGAGATACCTGAGATTGATTACTTCCCGCTTGCAACATCCCTACAGCTCTTTGCATTTCATTTGCCGTCAAATGACGTCGTTCCATGACGTAAAGAATATCTAACAATTAAATTTTGTCGCTAATTTTATTTAAATGGTTGGTAAAATTATAAAATCAAGACTAAACGTAGCAATAAAAACGCACTTAAATTCAAACAAATTCCCTTTCATTTAATTTTATGAAAAAAACAAAACATAATCGATTATGTTTTGTTTTTATGTCATTAAGCCAGTATGTCATCAGTAACAAAAAAGTTTACATACCTATGCACTTTAAGTGAGTAAAGACTTAGAAATTAATTAATATAAATGGTAAATTTGTAATATCAAGCATGTTGCTTAGACTTTTTTGATGTCTATAGATTTAATAAAAAATATGAACTAACAAGAGTTATCATACCTGTGATCTGAATAAATATCCATTGATAAGTAATACACATTTTTTTAAAGATAAATATTGATATATAAAAAGTCTTCGTGTTTAGCATTTATTTAATATAAATAAGTATAAGTAAATAGTAATAATGTAAGTAAGGGATTTTGTAATGATGACGAAGATAAACAGATCTTGTTTATGTTAAAAAGTTTGTGTAATTTTTATTTTATCTACTTTAAATATTATATCTTATGATTGAAGCTGAAAGAGTGCAATTATTTTTATGAGATCTGAAAGAGATTTATGATGTAATGTGATTTTAATTATTTACCGATATTTGTAGAGATTTCATGATTAAAATTTTAATAAAATATCAACAAGACTGGAATGAAGAGACGTGATATATAGCTAAGTTGTATGAGTATAAAGAGATAACTGTCTTAGTACACTCACATAACTAATGCGGACTTAGCGGACCCCGGGCACCGAAGCGAAATTTTGGGTTGTAACTAAATAAGTTAACTACTACTATTTATGTAACACGCTGAGTTCTACTCATGAAAAAGAAAATATTAACGCAATCTTTGTTTGTTGTTAAAAAGAGATAGCTTATAAGTTCCGTTTTTGTAGAAGCTACTTAGCGACACTCATTGAATGAAGGCAAATTACTTATTTTTGTCATAATAAAGTACAGTGAAATGTGTCTACGTGTAACAAGTCTCTTTTGATCACAATGAATTTATTTACTCAATTTACAGTAGTATATTTGCAGTAGTATGAAGATAATTATTATTTGTCTCAATCATAAATAAAACTGGAGAATTATGAAGTGATCCATTCATTTACAATGGATCACCATCATTAGATATTTTTTAAATTATGTTTTACAAAACATAAAGTAATTTAATACAAGACGAATTTTCAAGTATAAATTGTATGATCATAAATTCGAATACTTGTTGCTTGTTTCCCTTATTTGTAATTGCAAAGAGAAACCGTAATAGATGGCTGTTTACAATAGTGCTCATGATAAATAAAAAATAATATAATGTGACACAATTCCCACAGCGCCATGTAATGCCAGAACAAGCAAGAGCGCCTGTGTTAAGGTAGACAGAGCGGCATCGAACTGGTAAACGTTTCGACGTGCGAAAGCCGTTGTTGATCTATGGAGATCGTCATATAATTTTTGAATATCATTTGACAGGTCTATACAGTTTTGTAATGATTAATAAATTGTTTGTAAAGTATAATATTTTATTTCTATGGCGTTTCTTTAACATTGTATTTTTGTTCTTTAAGAAGAAAAACATGCATAGAATTTTCGTTACTAAAAATATTAACTAACCATTATAGCAAAGGTTTTAAATTGGTTCCGACCATATAGTTATTGCATTGCAAAGTCACAAGAAAATGCAAAGCGCTTCTTACGATCGTATGAAACGTGATAACGACACTTGCACCAGTACTTTTATTATAAGTATATTCTTATCAGTTAGAATAAATATTTCATTAGTGATTAAATGCATTTTTGCTGAAATATTTTTGATAAGACGGTGTATTTATTGTCTTTTGATTATTTTCATATCATACCTGTAATTCAAGTACCTTATTATATTTTTGTTTTAAAGAAGAATAAAATATTTATTTTGAGTTAATTATGTTTTATAATTATTTAACACTATTGGTACCTTTTTTTTGGTTGGGGAACAGCAGACAGGCTGACGGCCAACTAATAATAAGCATTTCCCGTCGCCTATGTATCTTTGCGACCTAGGGTTATGGAGGTCACTTGCGGGCTATGGAGCGAGCTATGTTGGGAACACCCAGAGAAACATCTCTTATGGTTAAAATCCGAAAAGAAATCCGTAGGAGAACCAAAGTAACAGATATACTACATTGATCAAAAAGTTCCAGGACTGACATATAGATGCGCCACATATGCAAAATCTATTATAGCATTCGATAGCGCCATTCTTTATAAGGTATGTGTCAAAATCAAAATTACATGACAATTGGACCACGTGTTCTCAAGTAATTGTTTGTGTCAAGCAACTTTGGCGTCTGTCAAAAAGAAAGAAAGAGTCAAGAAAGAGTGGCTTGATAAGCATTATTTGGACTCTGTTCCAGGGAAATCAACCGTTTGCGAATGGTCTAATGAATTTAAACGTGGTCGTAGCGACGTCAACGACGCTCAACGTTGTGGTCGCTCAAATACGCCTATTAACGAAGAAAACGTCAAAAAAATCTGCAGAATTGTTTTCACCGATCGCAAAATGAAAGTCAGGGAGATGGCTGTGGTTTCAAAGTTATCATTGGCAGGGTGCTTACTATTTGGGACACGAAAATTATTTGGGTATGAAAAAGCTCAACTCAAAGTGGGTGCCGCGTTTGTTAACACCGGATGAAAAACAACAACGAATCGACGATTCAAAGGCCTGTCTGAAGTTTTTCAACCATAACAAAGCGGATTTTTTGCATCGGTATGTGACTATAGATGAAACCTGGATACACTATTACACTCCAGAGTCAAAGAGCTAGTCAGCTGAGAGGGTTGAGGCAGACGGAAGCATTCCAAAGCGACCAAAGACACAACAATCGGCTGGCAAGTTTATGGCATCAGTATGCTGGGATACGCATGGTATTTTGTTTATCGACTATCTTGAGAAAGGAAAAAGGATCAATTCTGAATACTATACAGCATTATTGCCCCCATTGAGCGAAAAAATAAAGAATAAAAAGCCCCACATGGCAAATAAATAACCACTGTTCCACCTAGACTGCACCATGACACAAATCAATGGCTCCGATGGTTAAATTGCATGAATTGCACTTCGAATTGCTGTCGCACCCCCCGTATCCGCCAGATTTGGCCCCTAGTGACTACCGGCTGTTCATAGACCTGAAAAGGATGCTCTGGGGAAAAAGATTAGCATCAAGGAGTAAGTCATTGCCGAAACTGAGGCCTATTTTGCGAGCAAAGATGCAAGCGTTCTATAAACATGGTATCGAGAAGTTAAAGAAGCGTTGGGCCGATTGTATCGCCTTAGATGGTAATTATGTTGATGAATGCAAATGAATTTTGCGTTTTTCTTACTTAGTCCGGAAATTTTTAGATCAATGTGTTAGCTCGCAAAATATGCAAGCTCTTCAGCTTGTTTCAAAGGCCCATTGCTACTGCTAGCAATGAGCCGTTCACGTTTAACACAGGGCCGATGGGCGTTGGAGCAAACGTGTCCAGGAATGCAGACCGAGTCCAGGCATTCGTAGCATAGGACGCCCTCCAGCCCGATGGACCGATAAGCTACGCAAGGTGGCTGGTCGGAGCTGTTTTAATTGAAGATTCAAGTTATTGTACCTCGTCGAGCCTAGTATTTGGTCTGGCCAAGGAGACTGAAGTAGTTTGTATATATTTTTGCCTTCAGCGAGGTCAATTTCTTGCTATATGACTCCTGGCAATAAATAAACCTTTAAGCCTTAGTTTTTTGTTAGGTAAGGTACACTAAGTATCTGATAACGTGATTTACCTTTATATCCGCCTGCGAGGAGGAATCACACGACCTTTACAGCCCTCTTAAAATCGCGGGGTGTTTTCTACCCCTTGATGCCCACCGTGGGCGAGACCTGCACCAACAACAGGGCGAGTCGGTAACTAAGTCATGGTATCGTCAATTCTTCTATCTGTCCGTGGTTCAGGCGCAGATGGAAGGAAAATGAATGGATGTGTGTATGTGCATGTGTCTATGTCTGTATGTGTGTATGTATGTTTGTGTGTATGTATGTTTGTGTATGTATGTTTGTGTATGTATGTTTGTGTATGTATGTTTGTGTGTATGTATGTTTGTGTATGTATGTTTGTGTGTATGTATGTTTGTGTATGTATGTTTGTGTGTGTACGTGTGTGTGTGTGTGTACGCGTGTGTGTGTGTGTACGCGCGTGTGTATGTGTGTGTACGTGTGTGTGTGTACGCGTGTGTGAGTGTACGCGTGTGTGTGTGTACGCGTGTGTGTGTGTGTACGCGTGTGTGTGTGTACGCGTGTGTGTGTGTGTACGCGTGTGTGTGTGTGTGTACGCGCGTGTGTGTGTGTACGCGTATGTGTGTGTGTACGCTTGTGTGTGTGTACGCGTGTGTGTGTGTGTACGCGTGTGTGTGTGTGTACGCGCGTGTGTATGTGTGTGTACGTGTGTGTGTACGCGTGTGTGAGTGTACGCGTGTGTGTGTGTACGCGTGTGTGTGTGTGTGTGTACGCGTGTGTGTGTGTACGCGTGTGTGTGTGTACGCGTGTGTGTGTGTACGCGTGTGTGTGTGTGTACGCGCGTGTGTGTGTACGCGTGTGTGTGTGTGTACGCGTGTGTGTGTGTGTACGCGTGTGTGTATGTGTACGCGCGCGTGTGGGTGTGTACGCGTGTGTGTGTGTGTACGCGAGTGTATGTGTGTACGTGTGTGTGTGTGTACGTGTGTGTGTACGTGTGTGTGTGTGTGTGTACGTGTGTGTGTGTACGTGTGTGTGTGTACACGTGTGTGTGTGTGTACGTGTGTGTGTGTGTACGTGTGTGTGTGTGTGTACGTGTGTGTGTGTACGCGTGTGTGTGTGTACGCGTGTGTGTGTGTGTACGCGTGTGTGTGTGTACGCGTGTGTGTGTGTACGCGTGTGTGTGTGTACGCGTGTGTGTGTGTGTACGCGCGTGTGTGTGTACGCGTGTGTGTGTGTGTACGCGTGTGTGTGTGTGTACGCGTGTGTGTGTGTGTACGCGTGTGTGTGTGTGTGTACGCGTGTGTGTGTGTGTACGCGCGTGTGTGTGTGTGTACGCGTGTGTGTGTGTGTGTGTACGTGTGTGTGTGTGTACGTGTGTGTGTGTGTGTGTGTGTACGCGTGTGTGTGTGTACGCGTGTGTGTGTGTGTACGTGTGTGTGTGTGTACGCGTGTGTGTGTGTGTACGTGTGTGTGTGTGTTCGTGTGTGTGTGTGTGTACGTGTGTGTGTGTACGTGTGTGTGTGTGTACGTGTGTGTGTGTGTGTGTGTACGTGTGTGTGTACGTGTGTGTGTACGTGTGTGTGTGAACGTGTGTGTGTGTACGTGTGTGTGTGTGTGTGTACGTGTGTGTGTACGTGTGTGTGGTGTGTACGTGTGTGTGTGTACGCGTGTGTGTGTGTGTACGTGTGTGTGTACGTGTGTGTGTGAACGTGTGTGTGTGTACGTGTGTGTGTACGTGTGTGTGTGAACGTGTGTGTGTGTACGTGTGTGTGTGTGTGTGTACGTGTGTGTGTGTGTACGTGTGTGTGTGTACGTGTGTGTGTGTACGTTTGTGTGTGTGTGTGTACGTGTGTGTACGTGTGTGTGTGTGTACGCGTGTGTGTGTGTGTACGCGTGTGTGTGTGTGTGTACGTGTGTGTACGTGTGTGTGTGTGTTCGTGTGTGTGTGTGTGTACGTGTGTGTGGTGTGTACGTGTGTGTACGTGTGTGTGTGTGTACGCGTGTGTGTGTGTGTACGCGTGTGTGTGTGTGTGTACGTGTGTGTTCGTGTGTGTGTGTGTGTACGTGTGTGTGGTGTGTACGTGTGTGTGTACGTGTGTGTGTGTACGTGTGTGTGTGTTTGTACGTGTGTGTGTGTACGTGTGTGTGTACGTGTGTATGTGTGTATGCGTGTGTGTGTGTACGTGTGTGTGTGTTTGTACGTGTGTGTGTGTACGTGTGTGTGTACGTGTGTATGTGTGTATGCGTGTGTGTGTGTACGTGTGTGTGTGTTTACGTGTGTGTGTGTTTGTACGTGTGTGTGTGTGTGTGTGTGTACGTGTGTGTGTACGTGTGTGTGTGTACGTGTGTGTGTGTGTACGTGTACGCGTGTGTGTGTGTACGCGTGTGTGTGTGTGTACGTGTGTGTGTGTACGTGTGTGTGTGTGTTCGTGTGTGTGTGTGTGTGTGTGTACGTGTGTGTGATGTGTACGTGTGTGTGTGTGTACGTGTGTGTGTGTGTACGTGTGTGTGTGTGTACGTGTGTGTGTGTGTACGTGTGTGTGTACGTGGGTGTGTGTGTGTGTACGCGTGTGTGTGTACGTGTGTGTGTGTGTGTGTACGCGTGTGTGTGTGTGTACGCGTGTGTGTGTGTGCGTGTGTGTGTGTGTACGTGTGTGTGTGTGTGTACGTGTGTGTGTGTGTACGTGTGTGTGTGTGTACGTGTGTGTGTG
>OY856371.1:10032046-10037046 GCA_963693495.1 Malacosoma neustria
TGTGTGTGTGTGTACGCGTGTGTGTGTGTACGTGTGTGTGTGTGTACGTGTGTGTGTGTACGTGTGTGTGTGTACGTGTGTGTGTACATGTGTGTGTACGTGTGTGTGTGAACGTGTGTGTGTACGTGTGTGTGTGTGTACGTGTGTGTGGTGTGTACGTGTACGTGTGTGTGTACGTGTGTTTGTGTGTGTACGTGTGTGTGTGTGTGTACGTGTGTGTGTGTGTGTGTGTACGCGTGTGTGTGTGTGTACGCGTGTGTGTGTGTGTACGCGTGTGTGTGTGTGTACGTGTGTGTGGTGTTTACGTGTGTGTGTGTGTGTGTACGCGTGTGTGTGTGTACGAGTGTGTGTGTGTACGTGTGTGTGTGTGTGTGTGTACGTGTGTGTGTACGTGTGTGTGTGTGTACGTGTGTGTGTACGTGTGTGTGTGTGTACGCGTGTGTGTGTGTGTGTACGTGTGTGTACGTGTGTGTGTGTACGTGTGTGTGCGTGTGTGTACGCGTGTGTGTGTGTGTACGCGCGTGTGTGTGTGTACGCGTGTATGTGTGTGTACGCGCCGTGTGTGTGTGTGTACGCGCGTGTGTGTGTACGCGTGTGTGTGTGTGTATACGCGCGTGTGTGTGTATACGCGTGTGTGTGTGTACGCGCGTGTGTGTGTGTGTGTGTACGTGTTTGTGTGTACGTGTGTTTGTGTTTGTACGTGTGTGTGTGTACGTGTGTGTGTACGTGTGTGTGTGTACGTGTGTGTGTGTGTGTACGTGTGTGTGTGTACGCGTGTGTGTGTGTGTACGCGTGTGTGTGTGTGTGTGTACTTGTGTTTGTGTGTGTGTACGTGTGTGTGTGTGTACGTGTGTGTGTGTTCGTGTGTGTGTGTGTGTGAACGTGTGTGTGGTGTGTACGTGTGTGTGTGTGTACGTGTGTGTGTGTGTACGTGTGTGTGTGTGTACGTGTGTGTGTACGTGTGTGTGTGTGTGTGTACGTGTGTGTGTGTACGTGTGTGTGTGTGTGTACGTGTGTGTGTGTGTTCGTGTGTGTGTACGTGTGTGGTGTGTACGTGTGTGTGTGTGTGTACGCGTGTGTGTGTTTACGTGTGTGTGTGTGTGTGTGTGTACGTGTGTGTGTGTGTACGTGTGTGTGTGTGTGTACGTGTGTGTGTGTGTGTACGTGTGTGTGTGTGTTCGTGTGTTTGTGTACGCGCGTGTGTGTGTACGCGTGTGTGTGTGTGTGTACGCGTGTGTGTGTGTACGCGTGTGTGTGTGTGTACGCGTGTGTGTGTTTACGCGTGTGTGTGTGTGTACGCGCGTGTGTGTGTGTGTACGCGTGTGTGTGTGTACGTGTATGTGTGTGTGTACGTGTGTGTGTGTGTACTTGCGTGTGTGTGTGTGTTCGTGTGTGTGTGTGTGTACGTGTGTGTGTGTACGTGTGTGTGTGTGTACGTGTGTGTGTGTGTACGTGTGTGTGTGTGTACGTGTGTGTGTGTGTGTGTGTGTACGTGTGTGTGTGTGTGTGTGTGTACGTGTGTGTGTGTGTACGTGCGTGTGTGTGTGTGTTCGTGTGTGTGTGTGTGTGTACGTGTGTGTGTGTACGTGTGTGTTTGTGTACGCGTGTGTGTGTGTGTGTGTACGCGTGTGTGTGTGTACGCGTGTGTGTGTGTGTACGCGCGTGTGTGTGTGTACGCGTGTGTGTGTGTGTGTGTGTGTACGCGTGTGTGTGTGTACGTGTGTGTGTGTGTGTACGTGTGTGTGGTGTGTACGTGTGTGTGTGTGTGTACGCGTGTGTGTGTGTACGTGTGTGTGTGTGTACGCGTGTGTGTGTGTGTGTACGCGCGTGTGTGTGTGTGTACGGGTGTGTTTGTGTACGCGTGTGTGTATGTACGCGTGTGTGTTTGTGTACGCGCGTGTGTGTGTACGCGTGTGTGTGTGTGTGTGTGTGTGTGTGTGTGTACGCGTGTGTGTGTGTACCCGTGTGTGTGTGTACGCGTGTGTGTGTGTGTACGCGTGTGTGTGTGTACGCGTGTGTGTGTGTACGTGTGTGTGTGTGTGTGTACGTGTGTGTGTGTACGTGTGTGTGCGTGTGTGTACGCGTGTGTGTGTGTACGCGTGTGTGTGTGTGTACGCGCCGTGTGTGTGTGTGTGTACGCGCGCGTGTGTGTATACGCGTGTGTGTGTGTACGCGCGTGTGTGTGTGTACGCGTGTGTGTGTGTATGCGTGTGTGTGTGTACGTGTGTGTGTGTGTGTGTGTACGTGTGTGTGTGTACGTGTGTGTGTGTGTACGTTTGTGTGTGTGTACGTGTGTGTGTGTGTGTACGTGTGTGTGTGTGTACGTGTGTGTGTGTGTACGCGCGTGTGTGTGTGTACGCGTGTGAGTGAGTACGCGCGTGTGTGTGTGTACGCGTGTGTGAGTGTACGCGTGTGTGTGTGTGTGTGTGTACGCGTGTGTGTGTGTACGCGCGCGTGTGTGTGTACGGGTGTGTTTGTGTACGCGTGTGTGTATGTACGCGTGTGTGTTTGTGTACGCGCGTGTGTGTGTACGCGTGTGTGTGTGTGTGTACGCGTGTGTGTGTGTACGCGTGTGTGTGTGTGTACGCGTGTGTGTGTGTTTACGCGTGTGTGTGTGTGTACGCGAGTGTGTGTGTATACGCGTGTGTGTGTGTACGCGCGTGTGTGTGTGTGTACGTGTGTGTGTACGTGTGTGTGTACGTGTGTGTGTATGTACGTGTGTATGTGTGTACGTGTGTGTGTGTACGTGTGTGTGTGTGTGTACGTGTGTGTGTGTGTACGTGTGTGTGTGTGTGTACGTGTGTGTGTGTGTACGTGTGTGTGAGTACGTGTGTGTGTGTACGTGTGTGTGTGTGTGTTCGTGTGTGTGTGTGTGTGTACGTGTGTGTGTGTGTGTGTACGTGTGTGTGTGTGTACGTGTGTGTGTGTGTGTGTACGTGTGTGTGTGTGTGTGTGTACGTGTGTACGTGTGTGTGTGTACGTGTGTGTGTGTGTACGTGTGTGTGTGTACGTGTGTGTGTACGTGTGTGTGTGTACGTGTGTGTGTGTGTGTGTGTTCGTGTGTGTATGTGTGTGTGTACGTGTGTGTGTGTACGTGTGTGTGGTGTGTACGTGTGTGTGTGTGTACGTGTGTGTGTGTGTGTGTACGCGTGTGTGTGTACGTGTGTGTGTGTGTGTACGCGTGTGTGTGTGTACGCGTGTGTGTGTGTGTACGCGTGTGTGTGTGTGTGTACGCGTGTGTGTGTGTACGTGTGTGTGGTGTTTACGTGTGTGTGTGTGTACGCGTGTGTGTGTGTACGTGTGTGTGTGTGTACGTGTGTGTGTGAACGTGTGTGTGTGTGTACGTGTGTGTGTGTGTGTACGTGTGTGTGTGTGTACGTGTGTGTGTACGTGTGTGTGTGAACGTGTGTGTGTGTGTACGTGTATGTGTGTGTGTGTGTACGTGTGTGTGTACGTGTGTGTCTGTGTGTACGTGTGTGTGTGAACGTGTGTGTGTGTGTACGTGTATGTGTGTGTGTGTGTACGTGTGTGTGTACGTGTGTGTGTGTGTGTGTGTACGTGTGTGTGTGTGTACGTGTGTGTGTGTATGTACGTGTGTGTGTGTACGTGTGTGTGTGTGTACGTGTGTGTACGTGTATGTGTGTGTGTACGTGTGTGTGTGTGTACGTGTGTGTGTGTTCGTGTGTGTGTGTGTGTACGTGTGTGTGGTGTGTACGTGTGTGTGTGTGTGTGTGTACGTGTGTGTGTGTGTACGTGTGTGTGTGTACGTATGTGTGTGTGTACGTGTGTGTGTGTGTGTGTGTACGTGTGTGTGTGTTCGTGTGTGTGTGTGTACGCGTGTGTGTGTGTGTGTACGTGTGTGTGTACGTGTGTGTGTGAACGTGTGTGTGTGTACGTGTGTGTGTGTGTGTGTATACGTGTGTGTTTACGTGTGTGTGTGAACGTGTGTGTGTGTGTGTACGCGTGTGTGTGTGTACGCGCGTGTGTGTGTACGTGCGTGTGTGTGTGTTCGTGTGTGTGTGTGTGTGTACGTGTGTGTGTACGTGTGTGTGTGTGTGTACGTGTGTGTGTGTGTACGTGTGTGTGTGTGTGTGTACGTGTGTGTGTGTGTGTGTGTGTACGTGTGTGTGTGTACGTGTGTGTGTGTACGGGTGTGTTTGTGTACGCGTGTGTGTGTGTACGCGCGGGTGTGTGTGTACGCGCGTGTGTGTGTGTACGCGCGCGTGTGTGTGTACGCGTGTGTGTGTGTACGTGTGTGTGTACGTTTGTGTGTGTGTGTACGTGTGTGTGTGTGTGTGTGTACGCGTGTGTGTGTGTGTACGTGTGTGTGTGTGTACGTGTGTGTGGTGTGTACGTGTGTGTGTGTGTGTGTGTACGCGTGTGTGTGTGTACGTGTGTGTGTGTACGCGTGTGTGTGTACGCGTGTGTGTGTATGTACGCGTGTGTGTGTACGCGCGTGTGTGTGTGTGTACGGGTGTGTTTGTGTACGCGTGTGTGTATGTACGCGTGTGTGTTTGTGTACGCGCGTGTGTGTGTACGCGTGTGTGTGTGTGTGTGTGTGTGTGTGTACGCGCGCGTGTGTGTGTACGGGTGTGTTTGTGTACGCGTGTGTGTATGTACGCGTGTGTGTTTGTGTACGCGCGTGTGTGTGTACGCGTGTGTGTGTGTGTGTGTACGCGTGTGTGTGTGTACGCGTGTGTGTGTGTGTGTACGCGTGTGTGTGTTTACGCGTGTGTGTGTGTGTACGCGAGTGTGTGTGTATACGCGTGTGTGTGTGTACGCGCGTGTGTGTGTGTGTACGTGTGTGTGTACGTGTGTGTGTATGTACGTGTGTATGTGTGTACGTGTGTGTGTACGTGTGTGTGTGTGTACGTGTGTGTGTGTACGTGTGTGTGTGTGTGTACGTGTGTGTGTGTGTGTACGTGTGTGTGAGTACGTGTGTGTGTGTGTACGTGTGTGTGTGTGTTCGTGTGTGTGTGTGTGTGTACGTGTGTGTGTGT
>OY856371.1:10039546-10157046 GCA_963693495.1 Malacosoma neustria
AATTTGCAATATTATGAGAATTAAAATTATTATATATATATATATATATATATATATATATATATATATATATATATATATATATATATATATATATATATATATATATATATATATATATATATATATATATATATATATATATATATATATATATATATATATATAATTAATATGATTGCACCACCTCACAACCCGCTATTTGTGTAACTTGTGGCAAGTTGTTGTTTGCACGATCGACAATCATCGTCTTAGTCTTGCTGAGATTTATTTTGAGACCAAAATCAAGGCTGACACGTTCCATTCTGAGTCGGACCTCTTCCATGTGTTCAACACTACTCGCAAAAAGTGACAGTGGTGACACCGTCAGCCCAACCTTCAAGAGCAATCCTCATTATTAATTCTGTGAAGATGTTAAACAGTAACGGAGAAATTATACATCCTTGTCGTTCCCGCACTGGGGTGAAAATCGGTGGACAGAACATCATTTGTTCTTACTGAGGCCGTCCCGTTTTCGTAAAGGTGTCTAAGTAGTGTAACCAGGTGTTTTGGAGTACCCATAATTATCCAAGAGCGTGCCCCAGAATCTCGGCCATTTCACCGAATCAAATTCCTTTGAGAAATCAACAAAACAGATGTAAATAGGTTTATTGAATTCCTGGGATTTCTCGATTATTTGGCGCACGTTTAGAATCTGCTCACGGGTGCCCTTACCCTTCACGAAACCAGCCTGTTCAGGCGCTATTTCCTTAGACAGGTACGATTTCAAGCGCTCATTCACAAAGTGCAGAAGTATTTTGCTCGCATGCGGTATCAGAGCGATTAAGCGATAGCTGCCGCAAGATTGTGTAGATACCTTCTTATGTAGAGGCACGAAGACAGTGTGTGCCCAATCCTGCGGCCAAACACAAGTCCGCCAAACGCTATTAAATAGAGCGTGGAAAATTTGAACACCATACTCTCCTGACGCCTTGATGGTTTCTATTGGGATAGAGTCTCTCCTCACTGCCTTGCCATTTTTGAGATGTTTTATGGCTGCTCTAACTTCATCCTTTAATATGTCAGGCTCCATTTCGTCAGTTTCAGGGTGTGTTGATGGAAAACATCGCGATTCTGAATCGTGAAACAAAGTTTGGCAATATTCCCTCCATGCCTCGGTGATGGCGTCGAGCTCCGTCATTATCTCACCACGAGCGTTTTCTATAGCCCAAATTCTAGTAGTGAGCGATTTGATTATGGATCGGATCTTATGTAGAAGGTCTCTGGATTCATGCCTACCAGCGTGGGCTTCAACTTCCGCACATATTTTCTGAAGGTGAGTGTTTTTATCTCGCCTGCACGCCTCCTGTATGCGCGCTGATTTTTCATTCAGAACTCTCACATTCGTTCCAGAAGCCTTTAACAACCTTCTCTCCTCCTCGCGCATTAATATGCAATCAATAAATTACGCATTGTTTTGTCCGTGCAGCCTACAAAACAATATCTATAATTAGATCTTCAATAAGTAAGATTATGATTAAATAGCATCGTTTAAAAATAATCAGTTTTTAACACCTTATTAACTTTTTATGTAGTTGTATGATTTGATAATAATTAATCATAAAAAATCGTTTCAAGTTCGTATTTTAGTTTACATTGCGCTAATAGCTACCTACTTTATGCATATTTAATGTTTAAAGTGTATGTTTGTTTTTTGTAAACATCGATCAGTCGTTGTGAGCTTAGTTTATTCAGTATTTTTTTCGTACGGAAACTAGCAGAACTATAATTAGACAAGCCAGATTGAGAGTGAATTGATTTCCATTTTTATTTTGACAATCTGACATCAGTAGACAATCCGCGACCGAACACTCCTATCTGACGTCTCTATTTCGGACGTCGTAAGCAGATGGACGCCACATTATATACAATATTAGCTATAGCGGACGCACAATATATATATATATATATATATATATATATATATATATATATATATATATATATATATATATATATATATATATATATATATATATATATATATATATATATATATATATATATATATATATTATCAGATGGACTCCTAAGGAAATACCATCCATGTGAAGTTGGCTACAACTGTCAAAGACAACATTCAAAATTATCACTGGCTGATATTTAAAACAACCAAAGAGAATCACTTCTAGAGTGTGAAGTGGGAACGAGTGAGGGACGGGCCGACCGCTTCTATATAATGCGCCGCAAGTAGGTGCCACCTCCTCTTTTTCGTCCGGTCGTCATCGCGTGCGGAAGCTGTCGGTCTGCCTCTCATTTCGTTATTGTCGGTTCGATTCTTAGGCAAGGACGTGTCCTTGATAGGTCGTGCGGTATACGTCAGCCATATTTTGTTGTTAGTTTAGTCCTTAATCTATTCCATTATTGTTTTACGGTTGATCTGTTACGTACATAGTGAATTGCCTGTAATCATATTTCTAATTATAAAATCGTTTGATGTGAATTATTTAGTTTTTAATTGTAATGAGAAAAATATAGAACTGAGGTTAGTCTACCTCCAATTTGTTTCTTTTTTTTTATTAATCCTCACTTCTGGTTCCTAATAATATATATATATATATATATATATATATATATATATATATATATATATATATATATATATATATATATATATATATATATATATATATATATATATATATATATCCCTCTTTAAAACTATACACCTGACTTGACTATATGGTAGAACAGTCTCTCTTTCACAGGGCCGTACACGCACGGTAGTGCTTGTTATATTTAAAATCGCTCAAGGTGATATTTTCAGATTTCTCTGGGGTTCTCTGAGGGGTAGGGTATTTAAACTCATTCGTTTCTTTAAATGAGTGTATAAATATTTGAGGAATATTCTGTTACAATTTCAAGTCAACCGGAGTAAAATCACGAAATTATTGGACCCATAACGGTTCTATGATTTCGATACAACAAAAATATTAAAGTGCAAAACTTTGAAGTGTTTTACTGAAACATGTCATTTTTAGAGTCCATGTTCACGGTAACTACAAGACCGATCACTTTGAAATCTTGCACATTACTTTTTAACATAATTCAGGTAATGACGAGAGATATTTTTTAAAAATAATTACTGACTACACTAACAAATAAGCCGAATATTTTTTAGCGAAAATCAGCTTCCAATAGCTGACAAAACTTAAAAAATAAAAACTCTATATGATTAAATATAAATACTTAAAAAAACAAATGTATTATTTGACTTTATTATAATACAATACGGTGCAAGTAGAACAACGCACCACTAAATACGTTTGGATCGAGTGTGTTTTCCTCATATCAGTATTTGATCAATAGTTCATAATTGCCACAGTCATTTTGTTTGGAGATCATTAACAACCCGTTTACGTGTTTAGTCTAACCTCGACGCTTGTCCCTTTAGTGACTAACGGAAATAAAAATGTTAAAACATAATATTCACTTTGAAAAAGATTTCCGCAAACAAATCGTTTGGAAAGAAAAAGAAAAGAAGAAACATTTTTGGGCGGAAAAATTTGTTGAATTTTGCAAGCGAACAGATCTTCATGGATTTAAGTATGTAGTTATGCAAGACTTTAGCATTGCTGAAAGGTTTGTGAAGTATTTATTCATACTGATGAGCTCAGTAACGCAACGGCTTTCTCACGGTGTAACGCTTGCTGAGGTCGCGGGTTCGATTACCGGCCCAAGTGTGGGTACTTTATGTTTAATATGTATTTATTTACAAAAGAAAAGTATATAAGTAGTGTGTCAGTTGTCAAGTATGCATAACACAAGTGTAATACAACTTTGGGATTGTGTAAATCTCTACGGTATACCATTTCCAACTAAAGACCACCCTCTTTATTGCCAAGAGGCCTAATTCTCGTTTGGGTGCTATACGTCGTAGGTATAGCAGCCAAAAGGGACCCTATAAGATCCGTCATAAAACAACACATATCTAAGTTACTCTATAATGGTCGTGGAGTGCACGCCTTGGCACCTCCAAGGCAGTTTACCAATAATAATCTTATTAACATATAACATAATTCCTGGAAACATGAAGGAAGCATGAGGAAACCTGCCAAAATCGTCAGTGTGTGTGTGTGTGTTAACGTGATCAGTCTACCACAGGGACATTATGAGCTGTTCAATATTTAGATACTAATTAAAATTTCATGTTTCTACCAGGATTTCGTGGATGTTTGCAATTTTGGCCAGTGGAGCCCTTGCTTTTTACTTCCTGTTCGCCGCTTTCCAGTGGTGGTCTAGAAATGCTGTAATTACTGTACGTACAATTTTAATTACGTAATAACTATTCTTGTGTTCTCTTGCTTTGAATGTATTCTTCTTTTATATTCATATGTAAAAAAATGTGTCCGTGTACTTATGTACGTTAGAAGTTATACTTCTTTGGTGTAATAGAATAAAAATAGCTAATGATTTCATCCCGTATGCTGCCACAACTTTTTGTCTGTAAAAGAAATAATAAATTAATTAATATGATGGCGCGCGCTTGTTTGTCGTTGAAATGCCGTCAAACTCGCGAGTGACTTGGTTTTCAAATTCATTTTGGCGGAGCGTTGCGTCTATGGTAGCGGCGCGGCCGACTGGTTTTTACACTTTTTGAACGGGAACCGAAACACGATGAAGTTAGCTGTTATCTGTAACTCAGTTTCCGTGAAAACTTGTAACTATATTTACAGTAGTATCTCAAATATTCATAAATCTTCTCGTGTTTTATATCAATGGATATAAAAAGTTATATTTATTGTAACATAATACATTCATAATGTAGGTGGGATCACACGAATGAATAGTATTTTGATTTTAGGTGATCGAAAGCACTCAATACGACGTGTGGGACGTGCCGTTTCCATCCGTAACGATATGTGATTTGAACAAAATCTCTCGTAAGGCCTCCAAAGAGTTCGCAAACAACTTGTAAGTCCCTGTAGCTTATTCCGAGAATATTCTCCTAGGTATTTGTCCTGGTCCCATAGTATATAGCTTAGATGTATTTGTTTAAATATTTTTAAACCGTTCTTGTTTTAGCTACTAACAGTAATTCTTAGCATGTAAGTATTCAATGAAGGCAGATAACAATTTCTTACAAAATTTTACACGAATCAACTAGAATTTTATTACCCTATTATTTTATATATCATCATCATTTCAGCCGGAAGACGCCCACTGCTGGACAAAGGCCTCCCCCAAAGATCTTCACGATGATCGGTCCTGCGCTGCCCTCATCCAACCTATCCCGGCGATCTTGACCAGATCATCGGTCCATCTTGTGGGGGGCCTACCAACACTGCGTCTTCCGGTACGCGGTCGCCATTCGAGGACTTTTCTGCCCCAACGGCCATCAGTCCTTCGAGCTATGTGCCCAGCCCACTGCCACTTCAGTTTTGCAATCATCCGGGCTATGTCGGTTACTTTGGTTCTCCTGCGAATCTCCTCATTTCTGATTCGATCTCGCAGGGAAACTCCGAGCATAGCCCTCTCCATTGCTCTCTGAGCGACCATGAGCTTTCTCATAAGGCCCATAGTTAGCGACCACGTCTGCGTTCCGTATGTCATCACTGGCAACACACATTGGTTAAAAACCTTCGTCTTGAGACACTGCGGTATTTGGGACGAAAAGATTTTACGGAGCTTCCCGAACGCTGCCCATCCGAGTTGGATTCGACGAGTGACCTCTTTCGCGAAATTGGACCTGCCTAACTGGATCGTTTGACCCAAGTAGACGTATTCGTCAACAATTTCGAAAGTACAGTTCCCAACTGTTACGGGGTTAGGTGGCGACATGGACATTAGACAGATTAGATCAGATCTTGTCCATGTTCATTTTGAGACCTACTCCTTGGGAAGCTGTATTGAGGCCATCAAGCATATGGCTTAAGTCTTCCATGGTTTCAGCCATGATTACGATATCATCTGCGAATCTAAGGTGAGTGATGTACTCACCGTTAATGTTGATGCCCAGTCCGTTCCAGTCCAGAAGCTTGAAGACATCTTCCAACGCAGCAGTGAACAGCATCGGCGATATGACATCGCCTTGTCTGACTCCCCGCTGCAGTCGGATAGGCTTCGAGTTCTGATCCTGGAGACGGACTGACATGGTGGCGTTTTCATACAAACACTTCAACGCTTTGATGTATCGATAATCAATGTGGCACCTCTGGAGAGACTGAAGCACCGCCCAGGTCTCGATCGAATCAAAGGCTTTCTCATAGTCCACGAACGCCAAGCATAGTGGCTGGTTATACTCCTCCGTCTTCTGTATAACCTGCCGCAGCGTATGTATGTGGTCTATGGTGCTAAAACCTTTTCGGAATCCGGCTTGTTCGGGAGGCTGGAAGTCGTCAAATCTGCGCGCGAGACGATTCGTGATGACCCTTGAAAACAGCTTGTAAACATGGCTCAGAAGTGATATCGGTCTAAAGTTCTTCAAAAGGGTTTTGTCGCCCTTTTTGAAGAACAGCACCACTATACTTCCGTGCCAGGCCTGCGGCGTTTTGCCATCGAGGATGACGGAATTAAATAGCTTCTGGAGGATTTTAAGCACAGGAGTACCACCAGCTCTCAGAAGCTCGGCTGTAATTCCATCATCACCCGGCGCCTTGTTGTTTTTAAGCTGTTTAAGGGCCACACTAATCTCGTACAGACTGACGTCTGGGATATCTACGGTGTAGTGTCGGGTTAATTTGGCTCTTGGGTCTTTAGCCTTGTTGTTAACAGGTGCCCGTGTGGTCGTGTATAGCTGTCCGTAGAACTTCTCGACTTCCCTCAAAAGTTCGGGTTTAGACGAAACGACCCTGCCGTCGTCGGTCTTCAGCTTCGTCAGTTGGCTCTGCCCAATAGACAAGTCTCGTGCGAATACTTTAGAGCCCTTGTTACGCTCTATAGCCGCCTTTACACAGTCTGTGTTATGGCGGCGGATATCGCGAGTCAAGGACTTGGAGATCTGTCTATTTAGCTGCCTATACTGGGAAGCATCGTCCGGGGACTGAAGGGTCATTTGACGTCTCACATCCATCAATTTGAGAGTAGAATCTGAGATTTTTCCGGTTCTTTTTGAACGGCTGGCCTTGAAGAATTTAGAATTATTTGAAATTTATTTAATTTTATATATATAATTATAAAATTCTACTTGATGGTGGGGTGATGAAGGTGTAAATTGTAGGTGTTGGGACCTCCCAACGAGAACTCCAAAATTCAAATCACTACTACCAATTGCCATCTAGTCCCAAAGTAACAGATGCGAGAAGAAAATTCAATCCGTGTCATTCGCAGGCGTATCGGAGTACGTTAGCCGTTACGTCACAGATGTCGTCATTACTTTACTTAATTGTTACCATTACTCACTTTTTAGGACCTTGCCACCAAATATAACTACAGATTTTATATTCAAAACATTGAAATTCACGCCTTTATTGCACGCCACATACGCTCCTGATTCGGGACAGAAAGAAGCCCTGTACCTATTGCAAAATATTTTGGAAATGAATAAGGTGTCTGTGGCTGAAATGTTTCGGAGAGTAAGTTACTAATTATAACAAAATTATAACAAAGTTTAATTGAGAGCACGAGGGTCGTAGTCGAGGTCGAGGGAGTAAATCGAAAAAATATGAGAATTTTTCGTATTATTTCGTATACACCGCTTGCCTCAATTATCCGAGGCGAAAAAACACACATCATTGAACACCTAGTGTTTATAAAAATTATTGTTTCTTAAAACTTTAATAACTTTATATTGTGTCTAACACCCCCCCCCCCCTGCCGGGGCCCTACGGTGACGGCATGGCTAGACTTTTGTTCCCTATATAAGTAGTCGGTTGCCGTACAACGTAACCATACCAACGAAGGCGATACTCCTGCAATTTATCCGCAATGTCACCAACGTGAAGTCTGCTATGAATGCGGGAATTCCTAACGCGATTCTTCCGCGCTACCCCACACATCCACCGCAGCATATTCATCTCCGTGACATGCAGTTCCTGCTTGTGTCGCTCCAGCACCGACCACGTTTTACAGCCGTATAATACGGACAGGCTCAATGAAGGTCTTATAGACCTATCCCTTCAACTTAACTGGCATCTTGGTGTCACTGATGACACCAGTTATCACACGCCATTTGACCCACGCGGCAGCAATACGTCTTGACGTCGAAATCAATGTCACCCGACGCGTATAGTACAGGTACTTTACCAGATCCGTGCGTTCGACCTTGTCGCCGCCTATCGCACGGGTGTGGGATCTATAGAGTAGCAGGCCTAGTACTCGACTTCACCACATTGAGCTTCAGAACTTCAGATCACCGTATTCAAGCGACTCCTTTCACGGTTTCACGTGCCGCACCAATCTACCCTTGTCCGTATCTGCCAGCGTGATACCGTCAGCATGCGGCTCAATACTAGCATTTAATGGTATAGACTAGTGTTCAGCAACCGATAGCTCGCGAATCGTATGCAGCTCTTTGACTCCTCGGCTACGGTTCTTCTGTGAAATGTTTAGTGGAGGCACGGAATATTACTTAATATCTATAATTATTTCCGTAACAATGTCTCCTATTAAAGCAAAGCATATGTTGTAAAAAAGACTACAAATACATTTCAATTGTGTATTATCTATATCTTGGCCCCTTTGGATGACAAGGTTGCTGATCACTGGTATATCCAAGATATTTCAATTGCAGATGCATGCTTATTTAAAACGAGATTATACGAGTATTACCTAATCTATATATATATAAAAATGTTATGTTGGTTTGTGTACGCTTCAAAACTCAAAAAGTTCTGCACCGATCGAGCTGAAATTTTAGCATGATATATAATCCGCATCAAGGGTTGTTTTTATCAATTTTTTTATCTATTTTTTGTTTCTCATTTGTCAACCATTCAATCACAATGTGCCACAGCGAAGCGTGCTAGGGTACAGTCACAATGTACCACAGCGAAGCGTGGCAGGGTACAGCTAGTTGATTATAACTTCGTATTATAGTTTTAAAATAAATTAATTTATTTGAATGGTTATTAATACATATGATTTCATATCAAAGATAGTATTATAGAACATAATATACAAGATATATTGAAAATAGAAGACACGACTATTTTTTTAATGCTGAGGAGCAGCACAAGACAGGCCCACTTAACGATAAGTTATTTGCGACGCTAGAGGCACCGCAAACACGCTGCTGCCCTATAGGATCCTGGGTTACTAATGCCGGAACACAACACAAGGTTATGGCGGCATACTTTAGACCAAGACTGGTTGCCATCCAGACGAGCTTGGGGCCCTACCACGTAGGTGGGTTCTTTTGTCGCCGTTTACGACAGGCCGACACCGGCTACAAGGGTTAGAATTCTTACTCCGCCCATCCACGGAGAATGAGAGTAATCTTAATTGATCAAATAAACATAATTTATCATTAGCTAATGTGCAATTTTGATAATAATCTAAACCACAATGAAGTAAGGTAGTTTTTGAAATGTTTGGTACCTGGGATGCCATATGTTTATATACAAGTACTCTAAATGCACAATAAAAATCAAATTTAAATATTATCAACAGAATCCGCTCACACATTGTAAAAAGTTATGGGTTGCGTACGCAGCGAATAGCAGAAAAATTATATTTGTCGAATTTATGTTCGTCAACATGTTTTTGTACGCAATTAAATACAACACCTTATTGATACTCGAATCAGGTCAAACACTGCCTCCTAATTAACATAATTGGAGTTCCCATTTAAATAGCTCTAATTAGCGTCAAGTGGTTAACAAGTATACTTTTGTATTTTATATACATTGAATAAATAACCACTTTATTTAAAAATAGAAATGTCAGTCTCGTTTAGCTAACATTGTTACAATTTAAAATCATCTGATTTATCTGTACTACTATTATAAAGAGGAAAGATTTGATTGTTTGTTTGTTTGTTTGTTTGCTTTGAATAGGCTCCGAAACTACTGACCCGATTTAAAAAATTCTTTCATTGTTGGGAAGCTACACTATCCCCGGGTGACATAGGCTATATTATATTTTCAAAAAAATTAGGGATCCTTACTAAAAATCTAATAATGTAACCCAAAGTGTAAAAAAATTACCTAAAATATTATTTAAATCGCGTGCGTTGCGAAAACTATTGATGATAGAATAAAATAATGTACTACAACTTTGCAGAACACATCATTATTTACAAAAAGTGTCGGGACAGCATATGTCTAACTATTATAGTTATGCCACAATAAGTGTTCTTTTATTTTAAAAATTTAATTGAAATGCCGCCCCTAGAAAAGGCTCTTTATTAGGATCTTGGTATTAATCCTTATCAAAATAAATTACTTCATATTCAAAACTGTTTCAATACCTTTATATAACTTTTTGAATTATTGAATTCGGATATTCCATTCGAAAGATATCACGAGTTTAAAAATGTAAGTATTAGAAAAATGTTGCGTGGTAGCCGCTCACCCTGTTCGGCTAGCTAGGCAGCACCTTATGCAATGTAGGCGTGCGTCACTGGGGTTTTTACAAAAATTAGAATACTTATTAAAAAATAACGAAAAATAAATAAAAAGTAATAGCAAAAAAAATCATTAAAATAAAAGCTCATAGAAATAATAATATTCAAACTTTCTTTGTAATTTTATTTTTTTAGTAACCTGACGCAAATAGAAGGGTTTGCCCCCAGGGGCGCTCGCTCCTCTGTCCGAGGAGTGCACGGGTGTGCGTACCCGAGGTGCCCGAGCATCCGTCGCTTCACTCCCCTCTCCGTTCGAGGCGACAGAGTCCTACCTTTCTTTCCGTCTACCTCTTACATCCTTTCCAACTTAGCTCTCTGTTCGTGGCGTGGTCCCCGGTGGGATGGTTGCAAATACTGATTGGGGTCCCGGGTTTTACCCTGGGACCTGATTTGGTAGTCGAAACCATGCCTATTTCGACTGCGCCTGCACATAGAGTGTTCCCGGGGCGGGAATTGCATCCTCGCTGTCGGTTGATCTTGGTGGGCCGGCTCCGACGTCAGGCGGCTCTGATTTTTCTGGAGTGTCGTCTGGTAGTCGTACCCACGCCTGACTAGCACGCGACGGGGATGCGAGTCCCGTCCGGAATTGGCCGCGGACCTGTCGCTCCCAGCCCTGGTTCTGTCCATGGTCGGGGGCGATCCTGGATGGACTGCCGTCGCCTCCTTTTGCGAGGCAGTAGCGTCTGCAAGGGAGGCGGCGGAACGGGAGCGGGAGTCCGCTACCGCACTCCCCTCCCGCCAACGTAGGCCGCGTCGTCGGCGCCGGAGGGCGGGCAACGATCTCCGGCCGCCGTAGAAAGCGGCCGCGGGCGGCCCCTCGGGGGAGGATTCGCCGCCTGCACTATTGCCGTGAGGGAAAAGGCCGCGTGCTGTTCCGCAGCCCCCCTCAATTCATAGAGTTGTTACAAGAGAGCGCCGGGGGGACGAAAGCCTGACCCCCTGGCGCCAGCACTTTAGAAGGGGCCCGCTTTAAGACAAAGCGTGGGCCGGCGCCGGCCCGGGCCACGAGATCGGCAGGCCATATATCCGTGGGCCCGGGCGTAGGCGATAGGAGAACAGCGGGGTTTTTTAGTGGGTAGTCGGATGGTCGAACATCTTTTCCGGAGTCCCTTATATTCCTCAGTCCCCCCGGGCCGGGGAAACCCGTCAAGAGAGGTTTTTCCCCGAGACCGAAAAAAAATAGAAGGGTTTAATTTTTTGTTAAATACCCATGCGAAGCTGGGTCGGGCTGCTAGTTTTTTATAATTTGGAACGCGTTATGTTAAAAACTTTAATCCACCATTACAAAATATACTTTACACGAATATTGTTAAAACTGATTATTGAATGAACTGTTGCATAAACAAGATTACAGTAGTGGTTTTACACAAGATGTTAAGTATTTTATTAAACATATACTTCTATTGAATATAATTAAATATCTCTCTAGTCTTTACCTATGAAATTGTCGTTTTGTATGAAAAAATTTCAACGAATTTTTTTCATGTAATTTTATTTGTATTAATCGAAGTAATCACCCATGCAATCAATGCATCTTTGCCAACGCAGTGGCAGTTTATTGATGCTCTTTTTAAAGAAATCAGCTGGACGGGAGGCAACAAATTCTTCAAAGGCATTTTGTATGCCTCTCGGGTATTGAATTTTTTTCCCGCCAAGAAGTTATCCAAATTCTGGAAAAAGTAGTAGTCTGTAGGCGTAAGTAAAATGTTGGCTTGACTTCACTGATCAATGTAGGCAAATAATATTTTAAGAAGCTCAGCGACTGTTACTTTTAAAAACTTGCATCCATATTCAACGTGTCGAGACTTGCAAAGCGTCGCCGCTGCCGCCGCCACTTGTTCAGGCTAAGAACTCACGGAGCGATTTTCACACGCGCTCGCCGCGGTGACGGTACCGCTGCGCATCCGTCGCGGTTGCGATCATCGCCCGCAAACTTGGTGGGCATTGATCCCAAGACGGGCGGTTAACGATCAGTTGAGGTCCAGACCGCCATGGACACACACATGAAACGAACTGTTGCGGTATACTTATTTCACAGAAGAATTTAAAAAGAATGCCCAAGAGGTTTTGGGTGCTACCACTGATTCAGGATAGAGATCGTTATGGATTATTTATTACTCTTATTAGTGGAAAGTTAAAGGACGAAGATACATTATTTAATTATTTTCGAATGTCCGTATCTGTTTATTTAAAACTTTTAAGAAAAGCCAACTGATCGTAGAGTACGCGGTTGCAACCCGCAGAGGGTGCGGGCGACCGCGACCCGTGCTATTTTACAGGATGCCCGCCGGTGCAGCGGGATCCGCAAACAACCGCGCATATAGACTACTTTTTAATTTGTATGGCAGAACAATGTTTGCCGGGTTAGCTGATTATATATAAGTCGTGTTTAGAAATTATAAATAATTTAGTCATGTACAATGTACATTTTGTAAGAAAAGAATGACGAATTCAAACAAGTGTACTAAAAGATTGCGTTAGATTGTTTTTATAGCGATGTATTTTTTAAAGCCAATATTTTTCTATCAAACTTGTGCCTAGATCAGTGTTTCGAATATTATACCCTCTAAATTACCTTGGATCGGAAGCTGTCGGTCAGGTTTAGAGGTTATAATATATTTTGATGACAAATATTTGGAGTAAAATTTGTCATGAAAAACTCCTTTCAGTGCTGTCATAAGCATATTCTGCCTCGGAGTACGGGTCTATCAGCCGGTGCCCCCGCTCTTAAAACAAAAAAACGTAATGTAATTTTAATAAGAATTATCATTAAATGAAATATCGAAATTTCTAGCGCTCGGCTTGCTTAGGCCGCCGGGTAATGACAGCCCTGCATAGCTTCATTGCCAGGCAGGTTGGATGCATGCATTAAAGCTAAAGCTGCCTAAGGTGCTAAGCTGTCATACACATATAAAATGCCTGAGCTGCATTATTATATGTCTATGGTGAGACATATAATAACAAAATGTGTTTATAGTATATTATACGTACATTTACCGCAAGAATTATAGATAAAAGCTAACTGACCGACATTAATCAATGTGGTTGTGCGGGAAATTAAAGGATTACTCACCCGCCATGGGACCCCGTGCACTGCTGATCTTGCCCCACTTTTTGATATTGGTCAAGGCCGGGGAGCAGTGGTTGCATCTACGCGCGGTTCGAAATTTAACAAATTGTTTACAACACGTGTAACATGTTGATTTCTTATATTAAACTGTTACGTGTAACTATAATAAGGTAACTATAATAACCCTTTACCATTCCAGCTTTCTCCAGCTGCATCTTGTGCGAATCTTATTAAGAAATGTATGTGGAAAAACCAATTCTACCACTGTGAACAACTTTTCCAACAAATATTTTCATTGTTAAACCTTTGTTGTACGTTCAATTATTATGCATTGGATCCTCAACTTCACAGGTATTGTTATTCAGTTTATTATTGCATGCATCTTTTTTACGATTAATATTTAGGAATATTTTGTTCTTATTAATTCTTAGATTGTATGTCTTGGTTTAGATTTTTATGTTTATTCATGAAGGTTCATCAATGAAGCTTTATAAATTAATTCTTGAAAGTATTGCGTCATTTTTAGAAGCTTTCAATATTGTAAGAGCATATAAATATTATTATTTGTTTTTATTATTTTAACTCCAATGATAGGGGTAAGTAATTATCTATTATGCGGGTAAAATACATTTGTGTTTAATTATTAATAGCGTCTATTATAATATGTAGCTGAAGTTGTAAAAAAATGTAGTTATTCGGCAAGTATTTAGTATAGTGGCATGTTGTATGAGATGGAGTATGTGAGTTGATGCCTTCAGAACTTAGAGTATACATAAGCAAGCTATAGAGCGCGCGCATCGTTTTTTGTCCATTATGCCAAGTGTAAGCAGATGTTCTTTAAGTACTGATACCTGATGTAGCGGTCGATTAGTGATGTACCACGATTGATGTACTCATATGTAAGTATTAGGTAAGTATATAGGAAAATTTAGGTTTTAGCAGATCAATAAAAGACAGATAAGACTTTTTAAAATAATAATAATAAAAGTATATTTCACAAAAGTATGTACTTAAGGGTAATAAGATTTGCATATTATAAATAATTTTAATTTAATAAGGTAAAAATCAATGAAAATTTATTTTTATTAATTAAATAACCCAAAAAAAAAAATCTAATCAACTTACTGCCCTTTAAAAAGGGTAAACTTATTATAAACTTGTCGTTTTGTTTGCCTAATCGAATTTCTACGCACAAGATATTGTATTCTAATTTCAATATATTTTTGAATGACAACACGCAACAGATGAACCAAATGGTTGCAAATTGATAATTTGACATTTTAGTTTACGCTTACGTGGATATGGCACCACTATATTTTCATCCGTTACTGGCATTACTATAGTTTCACTAGTAGAAGGCACTACAATATCATGCGTAGATGGATTCGACAACGGTTCACTTATTGATTGCACCACAATTTTTTCTCCTCTAGATGATACCGCGGAATCATCTTTTGTTTCATCCTAATAAAAAGTAATATTTAATTAGATTAAGTTTTAAATAAAGACAAATGACATTAAAAAATGCAAGTATAGTAAGCGAGGCATAGAAAAGAATAGAAGATATTAAATTAGGCTTATGCTGAAAGGCCAATGAAGAATAAATAACGATAATAATAATGACATAAATCATATCATAATCAAAACTAAAAAAATTCGTTGAAAGTCATTGTTTGCTGGCGGAAACTTACGGCAAGCATGCTCTAACCTTAAAAACATGTGAGGCGTGGTTTCGAAAATTCGATGTGCAAAGAACGTTCTGGTAGATCGAAAAAGTTTGGATTTATTGGATGAAGACCCAACCCAAATTCAAAAACAACTGGCAAAAGCGTTGAATGTGGCCCAAGAAACGATTAGCGACCGATTATGAGCAATGGGGAAAATCCAAGATGGGGAGATGGGTGCCACATCAATTGAATTACAGGCAAAAGGAGAATAAAAAAACCGTCTGTAAAATGCTGCTTCAAAGGTATGATCGGAAGTAATTTCTGCATCGAATAGTGATGGTTGATGAAAATTGTACCTAGTCAGGTCATAAATTCTGTCACATGTTTAATGTAAAATAATTGTAACAAGTTTATTAATTATGTAACCATTCATATACCAAAATGAACTTAACAAAACATAGATTCTTATGACATTAAAGTTTATTCAAAATGACCTCCGTGATTTTGAATACAAGCCTTCAATCTGCGCGGCCAGTTGTCTATCGCAGCACGAACGAGGTCCATGTCAATATCGGCGGCTGCCTTAATCAAGGATGTCTTGAGTGACTCCAAATTGGGATGAGGCTTTGAGCACGCCTTTTCCTCCAAGTGTTGCCATAAATCTTGTAATCTAACGGATTCAAATCTGGACTGGAGGAGGGCCAGTCTTCGTGCCGGATGAAGTCGATTTCACGCGCCGCCAGCCAGTCTTGTGTGCTCTTTGCTCTATGAGCTGGCGCCGAATCTTGTTCGAATACCCAGTGCCTGTTATTGAACATGGTATGAGAAACAGGTTCCACAAGGTTCGTCAGGACTGTATTTTGATACACAACAGCATTCGTTTTTACACCTTTCTCACAAAAATGTACCTCTGTTAAGCCCCAATAAGAAACTCCCAACCATACCATGAGCGAGGATGGAAAATGACCTCGTTGGACACGCGGAATACGATTGCTCGCTTCTTCACTACTGTGTGCGTACACCTTATCATTTTGTTTGTTGTAGCTCTCTTCTACGGTAAACATTTTTTCATCCGAAAAAAGAATTTCCCGATATTTTTTTCCCGCGTACCGCTTCAACAAAGCGCGGCATCTCTTCAGTCTCAGGTCCATTAGACGAGCATTCAAACGATGTCCTGTTTTTCTTCGATATGCCCGAAGCCCTAAGTCTTCATTTAACACCCTTTTCACCGTGGTTCTGCTTAACCCCATCTGAAGGGCCAACAGTTTCTGCTTACGTTTGGGATTTCTTTGAATTCGTGCCTTCACAGCTTTTATCACTGCTGGAGTCCTAACAGACCGAGGGCGACCACTTCTTGACCTGTCATCTACACTAGAGTCTTCATTGTATCGTTTGATGGTACGATAAACGAATCTTTTGGTTATATTCAAATTTTTCAGTATGTTAAAAATTTGAATTGGCGCGTAACTGTAACGATGCAACGCAATAACTGCAACACGGTCTTCTTTAAGCGTCCACTCCACATTTAAAAATGAGTAAAATTCTAAAAGTTATACATTTTTATTTTCATGAACAATTCGAAATTCGAATTCAATAAACTTTTTTGTGGCCAGCATTCTAAAAGAAAAGTTTTTACTGTGTGACAATAATTATGACCTGACTAGGTATTTATTTTGAAAATCCTAAGCGCAAAAACCAAATCGTTTTGGTCGCAAGACAATGCTCTGTGTTTAGTGGGACCAGAGGGGCGTCTGCACGCGCACGCAGCACATTTGGCACCTCAGACATGGCAATAGAGGGACCTCAGCGGCGAAAACTTGTTAATGAGAAGCTTAGTCGCACAAATCGCCATCTACTTTATAAAGTCAGAAAGGAATGCTGACATCGGGGCTGGCGCTATTTTTGGATTAGAAAGGGACGTATTCTAGCTCGCCAGGGGATGACAAGCAAGTATTTGTAATACAATATGAAAATAATTTATTAAATATTTATCAGACTGACAATAACTAATTTATTATAGATCATTGTGTATAAATTTCATCAACTGTTTAGTTTTATTTGTTTTTTTCTTACAAAATATCTTCGTTACAAAATATATTCAACATTCCCAACTATTTATTTATGTATTTCTATTTATGTTTTTTAACATTATTAGTAGTACACTCATCAAAAAAGTCTAAGCAACATGTACTAATTTAAATTTTAGGATGGTGGATGAGCCGCTGTATGGATGAACTTCCTGAATGCACCTGAGCCTTTCAGTATTTCCGGGCCGACGGTACACTCGCACCCTTCTTGTATCAGGCCTAAACCCGAATCGCGACTCATCGGAAAACATAATTTTATCCCATTGTTCCTGGGTCCATGTTCTGCGTTCTCTACACCATTCATTTCGATGAGCGCGGTTCCCGTGGCGTATTGGTGGGCACCTAATTGGGCTAGAGCTCGTAGGCCGTACTCATGCAGTCAATTTCGTACAGTTTGGGGACTTACATCAACAGCACTTGAATTTTGTAGTCTTGCAGTCAGTTGTAGCAATGCAGTCAGTTGTCTTGCAGTCAGTAGTACCGGTCTTGCCGAGTGGTTGTACTCCTTTTATAGCCTAGATGCTGTTCAGCGGGTTCCCTTGTATTATTGTAGCGCTGCCAAAGACGATAAATAACACTTCTATGAATACCAAAATGCCGGGATACCTGAGATTGATTACTTCCCGCTTGCAACATCCCTACAGCTCTTTGCATTTCATTTGCCGTCAAATGACATCGCTCCATGACGTATTTTTACAACCAGCCAGTATGTCATCAATAACAAAAAGTTTACATACCTACGCACTTTGAGTGAGTAAAGACTTAGAAATTAATTAGTATAAATGGTAAATTTGTAATATCATGCATGTTGCTTAGACTTTTTTTGATGAGTATATTAAAAAAGATACATGTAAAAAAATTATCATACAAGCATGGCATTTAGTACTGCATACACTTTAATAGAAAAATGACAAAATTAGTTTTAATTTCTATATCAATATGTAATATGAAAGCACTTTTTTCAAAATTTTTATATATGTTTAATTTGTGCAATTTCAACGTAAGTATAATATGATAAAGTCATATATAAATAGCAACAGTTCACTTCTTATCAATTTAATCATTGCTTTGTATGATGCAATTATTTTATATACTAGATATGTTACCTTCATAGTAACTGACCTCTTCAAATCTGTGCGCGCCTTACCAATACCGATATAATGCACACATGTTGACAAGTAGCATTAATGAAAAGTACAAAAGATGGGCTAAGCATGTGAGTAAAAAAGATAGCTAGAATTAGAACGATTGCACTTCAAATGTTATGTCGAACCATAGATTATGATTTTGTTGAACAGAAGGATATTTCAATTCAATTTCGGTCAATATAGACCAATCCGGTTTAGATCCAATGTTACAAAAATTCCGACTAGGCTGAAAATTGGTAGGATAGTTCAATACACTATTATAAAGGAAATGTAAAAAGTCCTCATCGATCCGGCACGTGCAAAAAAATTTACTTGGGGTCAAAGGTCACAGAAACGGGTTTTTCGCGCATTTCAGCAAAACGGTAAGTTTTATCATAAAATTAGCTGAGACAAAAATTGTAGATTAGATAATTATCTATAAAAATGTTTTGTTGAGTAAGTATTTTATTTCTTTTTTGTAACTGTTGTCGTTGAAATGTTAATTATCGCACACATTTTTTAAGTGCCGCCTTTCTGGGCGACTCAAAAATATCTTCGTCTATACTAACGCTGCAAGACTTGTCGTGGAGTTCTGAAGCACTCGATCTATAGGTTCCTGAAATAAAACAAAATAACTAAAGTTCAAAGACTAAACAAAATTTACAAATAAATAAAATTTAGTGTTGTACAAAATTACCAGCAACTAATAAAATTGTTCAGTCACATTAGTGTGTTATAAACAGCCCTCGCTTAGTAGGATTGTATTATACCGGAAGGTTACCGCAGAGGTAATGCCAACCGTACAATGTCCACACTCTTACCTCGGATGTCAAAGTAAGTTCTTATGTTTTTTTTAAATACATTTGTTTATAAATGTTTCATTACCCGAGTAACAGGAACAGCATTCTTCCTAATTAGTGTTCGACCTTTTTTTGAAGTATATCTATCAATAGCTTTGAAATAAATGATTGATACAAATTTTATAGGCATCCAGTCTGGTTCGTTTCTTTGTTTACAAACAATTGCAATCCACTCTTGAAGTTGGATCTCATTAATCGGAAACCTTAAAAATGAAAAATTATTATAACTCTAATTAAATAATTCAATTTGCTGTAATAGTAGTGCGCTGGCTGGTCTATGATAAATATTAAAACATCACAAATAATTAAACAACAAATATTATTAATTAACTAAAAAACAGATAAAGGAAACTGTACAACAGGGTAATTCTTAATTTAGTGCCTACGATGTTCGCATCTGTACAGTCTGTACTTATATTCAATGTTCGCAGTGCATGCGTCCTTATCGCGCTCGCGACAAAAAGTATTGACTGTCTTGTTTCTTATATATAGGATAGGAAATTCCTTGTGTTTTATTAATTTTAGAACAATAATTTGTACACTTTCTATACACACAGGACGGCATTTTTGTTATAACTTTATAATTCACTATACGTCACTACTTAGTGCTTGGCTAAACGCGACTAAGGACAAAACGTCCCAATTGGCCTGTTTTCGAGTCTTCACTTGGCGTGTGCTCAGTGTTGCCAGGTTGGATTGAAAAAAATACAGTGTTCCGCATGTAAAATTACAGTAGATCGGTAGGAAAATACAGTAAATCATAAAATTCATTACAGTGTTTTTACAGTGAAATAAAAAACATACTTTTATTGGAATTATCAATGTATTTAATAATCACTATTATAAATTACATATAATTTGTCAATTAATATCTGTATTACTGTCACTCAAGGGTTCATTTTTATATATTTTGTCCGTAAAAATCACTATTTCAAAAACACTTCATTGTAAGGTTATAAACTTACCTACTATTATCCGCAACATTACAAGGGTAGCTTGCAGTAAACAAAGAATATGCTAAATGTAAACATATCAATTTTGTCAAATAATAGTTATCTATAATCTATTCCCCGTTCTGTGGGAACTCCCCGGCCCAAGAGGTAATGCGTACTCAAGTAAGCATTACCTCTTGGGCCGTAGCGTTTAAGTCGTAGCGTTTAAATAAATTACATATTAAAAACATTTTTTTTTAAATGATAAAGTATTTTTTTTGTTTAAATTTGTAAATATGTGAAATGAAGTAAATATGTGAAATTATTGTTTATATATTGAAATATCTACTTGAAATGATGAACATGGCTTGTTAACTGTTAATTAAACATATGTGATTAAGGAAAAAATGCCAAATTAGATATAGAAAGGATAGGCCTTTGCTATAAATAGTGGTATTCTGCTTAATCTAAGCATGAAGAATGTCTAGTTCCTAACATACAATGACTGTTGATGACATTATTTACTTATAGTATATTAAGGCATTGCTCGGTTGCAGTCCTTCGAAGCGGCCTCCCTGCTGGCCGGATACCCACCATGGGACCTCGAGGCTCGAGTCCTGGCGCTATTGTACCAGTGGCGCCGGAATGCGGCCGAGCGTGGCTCTCGCCCCGCGCCTTGCGAAGTGGAGGTAAAGCGGGCGGAGCTGCGCGATGAGGTACTCATGGTGGAGTGGAAGGAGCGCCTCGCGCACCCTAGCGCGGGCCTCGCCACCATCGAAGCGGTGAGGCCCGTCCTGGCCGAATGGGTGGAAAGGCGCCACGGCGCCCTGACCTTCCGCCTGACGCAGGTCCTCTCGGGGCACGGTTGCTTCGGGAGGTACCTGTGTCGCATAGGGCGGGAGATGACGTCTGGGTGCCACCACTGTGGCGCGGGCAACGAGGAGGACACGGTGAACCACACTGTCGCCGTGTGCCCTGCGTGGCGCGAGGAGCGCCGCGCCCTCGTCGCCCAAATCGGCGTGGACCTGTCGCTCCCGGCCCTGGTTCTGTCCATGGTCGGGGGCGATCCTGGATGGACGGCCGTCGCCTCCTTCTGCGAGGCAGTCATGTCCGCAAAGGAGGCGGGAGTCGACCACCACCCGCACTATTGCCGCGAGGGTAAGGGCTGCGTGCTGTTCTGCGGCCCCCCTCAACTCCTAGAGTTGTTAGCAGAGCGCCGGAGGGACGAAACCCTGACCCCCTGGCGCCAACACTTTAGAAGGGGCCCGCCTCAAGACAAAGGGCGGGCCGGCGCCGGCCCGGGCCACGAGATCGGCAGGCTATATATCCGTGGGCCCGGGCGTAGGCGATAGAAGAACAGCGGGGTTTTTTAGTGGGTAGTCGGATGGCCAATCATCTTTCCCGGAGTCCCACATATCCCTCGGTCCCCCCGGGCCGGGGGAACCCGTCAAGAGAGGTTTTTCCCCGAGACCAAAAAAAAAAAATGCTCGGTTGCAGCGCCTTCAACAGGTTGCAATTGTTAACTATTTTCAACAATGAACATTATGCAGATTAAGAGTTTGTCACTGTTCATTTTATTTAGAATAAGATAAATTTTAATTCTCTTTATAAAAATTCCTAAAAATATGCTTGTATAATATTTTTTTTGTTTGAAACATAAACACGGACATGTAAGGTTGCCGAGCTAACGGGAAAGTACTTTGAGAACCTAGTTCTAGTAAATTATTCTCCCTGTAGGGGCGGAGTAAGGATACTGACAAGTGGTAAAATACGACAAAACAAGCAGGAGGAAACTTTAAGCCCATCAGCACCCCTTCTGGTCTATAAACATCCCGCCATTATAACCTTGTTTTGTGTCCCCTACGTTACCCAGATTCCAATTCCCATACGCGGACAGCAGTGTGTTCGCGTGCTCTTAATGTTGTTAACATCCATAGGCGACGGTAACCGCTTATATGTAATTGGACCGTCAATCTGTCTGTTGTTTTTCAGCAAAAAAAAAAAACATAATACTAGCCTCTTTTTTCTTGTATCAACCCTTATACAAGATGTCTCTGGCCTATTACTCGTATTGTCATAGATTTATTTCTAAGTCTAGTTCGGCCATGATATACTTTAGTAGTTAGAACATTTTTTGTTACAGCTAAATTTATGTTAAAAATTACTTGTTTTAGGGGGTCGCTTCTAAAGAGCGAAATAATAAACGGAACACCGCGGCATATCACCTCCTGTGGCTACAAAACAGCACTATCTGTGGTTATAAATACCGATCCTAGTGATTATTATAGTGCATCTGTGGCATCGCAAGGGGCTTTAGTAAGTAAAAATTTGTGAGGTCAAGAAGTCGTCGTTCTATTGTCGTTATTTTAGTTGTTACATTATTTTCCCGAGCGGGGGTGGAAGTAGTAACTCCTGCGACCGGGCGGCGTCATATAATGACAAAACAACCTCAAGCCGTTCAAAAGCCTACCGTCCTGTCTGGATGTTAGCCACCCCTGACATTAAAATTAACGCTGGATCCAGTCCCCCTACCTAAGTGTGGACGGCAGCGTGTTAGCTGCTAGCTTAGTATTAAGTGGGCTGTCGCCTTGTCTGCCGATCCACAACATATTAGAAAAGAAACAATCTAGGACAGTGGTGCGCAAACTAAGGGTTGCGACTCCAGTTGGGGCCTCCTGAAGATTGTTGGGGTTGCCTATTTTTAAATTTTTCGATAAGATTCAAAGTCTTTCCTGAAAACGATCTTGGTTGGATTCGTTATCTATTTTCCTACGACGTATGGACTATTCAAGTTAATGAGAAATAACAAATGATGGATTTGATTAGTGATTGTACTCTTCGTAATCAATTTAATACTCAGTCTTGCCAAAAATTATGGTTATCCGTAGCAAAGCAATATTCCGTTGTAAGCAAAAATATCATCAGACTTTTAATACTGCATCAACATATTTATGTGAAACTGGATTTAGCAAACTAAATAGTTGCAAAAGAAACTAAATACCGCTCGCATTTAAACCATGAAAATCTCTATCTATGTTAGTAATTACAAAATCAAAGCAAAAGCTGTCCGCGTGAATATACACATATATAGCTACATTTGTTTACTAACAAACGGAGAAAAAAATTTTAAAACAGTTTTAAGTTCAACCTAATTACAACTGTGGTACCTAGTAATAAAGTCACAAATCTCCAAAACATTATCTAATACTTACGATCATTCGTCATATAAAATGAGCAAAGCAATAAATTACTCTTATCACTTACAAATGAAAAGACATATGTTAAACAACATTTAATGTGAAATCAACCTTAAGTTGTTACAAATAAAGTAATTTTTGCCTTGAGAGATACATCGTTTTGTTTTGTTTAGTGTGTTCCGGTGCACGCGCACCAAAAACGTAACGAGGTCATTCATTAGTAGATATTATTCTCACATTTTTCTCATACCGGGCGCCTTATACATGAAAATCGATTCTTAAGGAGTAAACTCCAATAATAAATAGTATCAGTAGTCTAGTACTCATAATACAAGCGCTCTGGAGCTTATTTTGAGACTAGATGACGCTGTGAGATTTGTCACAATATGTTTATTTGTATGAACTTAAATTAGTTATTGAATATGTAAGGAAAATATTTGTACAAAATAGCGTAAGGTCGAACAAAACAAAGATTGTTTATTTGATTTTGTTTGCCGTTAAGTAGCCCTTTGGTAAGCTTACCAAATAATCATCATCATCTTTGCGTTAAATCCCGGTTGCAGCTCAAACTCTGGCTTCGGCGCCCGGGGTCCGCTTTCCAACTTTTTCTTCTCCACTTCACACGGTCTTCAGCATCCCTGGTAGTGAGCCCATTGGCACGCATATCACCCTTTACGACGTCAAGCCAGCACTTTTTGGGTCTACCTGGTGGAGGGCCCGGTTTCTGGGCCCGGTGGAGGCCTTGCTTGCCAATATAAACACTATACATATTGCATCTTTACTACGATAACAGTGAAACTTTTATTACAGTAAGTTTATTCTTCTAGGTTTCATTAAATTTAGAGATGAATCAACTTTTCCCCTCCTATTCAAGGAAATTATTCAATTAAACCAACCTCTTTATTACATTTGATTAATCTAGTTAAATAATATAAATAAATGTAATAATATATATTTCAGAATACTTAGCTCGCAATACACTCATTTATCTATACTTATAAACAAAATTGGAGTCTCTTTGTAATATTAAAATAACCGTGTAACATGGTGTTTACTCAAGCCACCACTAGATGGCGATAGACAATGACTAAATCGCGGTGGCAAGTTCCTCCGGGTGGAAAGTAAACTCCCGTACCTCGTGACGTCAGAATCACCCAGCCCGACAGAATAGGTTTAGGGGTGCCTTCCACCCCCCATAACCTATAGAATAGACAGTAGACAATAGAAAGACACGATGCATAGTTCACACAATATAAAACTTACACGTAGAAATTAGAATAGATTTGTTGCGGGGGAGTTTCTTTCGCCGTTTCTTCTCCCCCAGCTATAAGCATTAAGCACTCCGAAACGGTAGTAGATTAGAATAGGGTTGGCTTCACCGGTGAAGTGGATAGACCCCATATGTAAAACTCTTGCCATTCGTGGCGGTTCTCAATTGTTCCTATGAAGCGGTCGAGCCGGAAACGCACCTCACAGGAGGCGCGTCTCCGAGCACGCTGCCACGACTGATCGACCCCGCTCCCACGGGGTTGGAATGCCTTGACGTCCGTAGTCGTCAAGTCGTCTGAGACATCAACAGCTTTAACTTTAAGAAAAAAAAGCCGCCGCATGTAGCATTCAATTATTCGCAGCGAACGCACGTATTCCGGAGGCGCATGGCGTAACAGTAGCATTCGATAACATTGACTGTTTGCATATTTCATTTATTTATATTTTAGGGGTTGTAATCCAAAATAAACCAAAAGATATATCCAAAAAAGGCTGCCCAAAGTCAGTTTACCACGTGGACGGATCAGTTTACACTTATATAGTAATTAAGAAAATACGTGAATCTTGTCAATGTCAGTAGGTGTTTTATCCGTGCAGGGGCGGAGAAAGAATAATAACCTCTGCGGCCGGGGTCGGCCTGTCGTAAAAGGCGACAAAAAAATCTTAGCTACGTGGTAGGGCCCCAAGCCCGTCTGGATGGCAACCATCTTTGGTCCTAAGCATGTCACCATTATAACCTGTGTTGTATTCCGGTATTAGTGACCCAAGTTCCTGTACCCTTATGGACTAGCAGTGTCTTCGCGATGCCACTGGCGTAGCAAACAACTATAGGCGCCGGTAACTGTTAAATTTTAAGCAGGCCGTCAGCCTCATGAATCAAAAATGAATAGGAGCATTTGCAGGAGTACAGTGCGGTATTTATAGAAGGAATAGCATAAAGACATGATAAAACGACCGCACACTTTTTATCCAGACTGTCCCAATATCTTTTTATATGGTATAATTTTGTATTCCCTGTGCCCAAGCCTAGTCTGTTATTCCGGAAAGCTTAATTAATATTATGACTCTATTAGTCTTAATAATATATAATTATAATGACTATATTAATATAATGACTCTATTAGTCTTAATTTTTAGTTGCACATCGAATTAACGATTACATATCTAGTACTAATCTTACTTCACTTGATTTCATTAAAAAGAATATATATATATATATATATATATATATATATATATATATATATATATATATATATATATATATATATATATATATATATATATATATATATATATATATATATATATTCAGCTTAATCATTGCAGCTAATTTGAATGATTAGTGTTGATATAATATTCAAAGTGATTATAAATTATCGTTATTTGCGTTTTATTGATTAATATCAATACAATATAATTTTATGATTATTTTAAAGCGATAAATGACTTATTCGCAATATCAGCAGCAAATTTATTGTTATATATTCATCAGTTTTTTAAATAACAATACTTTGTTACTACAAAGTATCTTAAGTAACAAAATTTAAGTTCAGTTAAATAATAGTCTTCTTCTTGGTCGAATTCTTCATTACTGAAGGTCGTGTCCTTGAAAATCAACCGCGGCCTGTCTCGTAAGCTGTTTCCACTTCATTCGGTCCTCAGCTTCTCGAGTGAGGGCGGTTACCTGGTCACACCAGCGGCCACAGGATCGCTTTTCTTCCACCTTACCCGTCACGATCAGCTTATCCAAGTTATCCGGCTGTAAGGTTCATACTCACAGGATTACACCCAAACTGTACATTCAATTCTTTCACTCGATTACTTTGGTCTTGATTATTATTGATGATAAACGACAGCCGGCGCTCGTGATGATTCGTGTCTCCTATATTGAAACCCTTTTAGGTTCTTGTTGACAACACATACAACATCCCGGACAGGGATTCGCCTGTTCGCATGGTTAACCCATCAACCGAAGTAATGATCGCTGTATCACCGCTACGCACATATTCAGCACCAGCAGTCAAAGCGTTTCCTCTTGCCGGTAGACAATGCTATTACGAGGACGAGGTAAGAACTTTTTATTACAAGTTTTTGAAGTAAAACTCCTTAGTGTCACTTCAAACTCACGGGAGTACAGTTGTGATTTAAAATTCTATGAAGAGAAAAAGTGACAAATATATTCATTAATAGGATTCAGCTGGTGAGAGAATGAGATAGAATACAAGTATACAGTGTTTCCTATGATCTTTGTCTTCTATTTGTTCGGGCTTTCGTAACTTTTAAACACTTTTCTGTAGTTTATCTTATGCCGTATGTTTTTTGCACAAAATATTTTTTTTGCGAAGGAAGCTAGACTACTATATCATTATGACGACCTCCCTGGCCGTACACAAAATAAAGTGTATAAGTATGTAGTATACCAGTTGTCTAGTACCCATAACACACGTGCTATGCTACTTACTGTGGAATGGCGCGGTGAAATTTTCTAGTATATGGTATTTATATTATGCATCAATTATTGTTATTTTGCGGCTCGAAATATTTGTAAATATCCCGAGATTTGTTGCTGAGGTATTGTCACTGAGTGTAAGCTATTAACAGCAGTGACCTTCTATCACCATATGAAAATAGTAGTCACACCTCAGAGGTTGGGTCTGAGGGAAAACCGAATTTCTTTGCAGTTTAGGAGTTAGATATTTCTGTCACATTTTCTGTCTTAATCGAGATCATGCAGTCGCATTTATATATTTATTTAATACAAACTGATTAACGGTATCCATACATGGATTAATGTATGATAAATCAAGAGATTGCATTGGTATTATCATACTTTTGAAATTTCCTTTAAGGTGTATTTATCGGGTTCTTAGCGTAGGTCATGCGTCTGAGCCGTGGTTATCAAAAATGATATTACTTATAAATAATTATGCACAAGTCCATAATACTTCGTTAATAATTACTAATTATGCGGATATGATGTTATCTGTAAATATTTTCAGGTTCGCGTCGGAGTGTTTCGCAAATATTCATTTCATAACTGTATGGCATATAGGAAGATTAAAACTATTGAAAAAATTTGTGGTTGCGTTCCATTTTTCTTTCCACTTAAAGGTAATGTGTTATTAATATTACAAGATTCCACATAATATCATACAATACTTGCTAACCCGGCTAACATTGTTTTGGCATACAAATTTAAGGAATTACGTTTTTGACAGTATTTCCGTAAGATATATTCGTTTTTAGTGAGCGTCTGCATCGCGGAATGAGCAACTACGCTAAATTCAAGTCAATCGGGTGTAGTTTTAGAGATTTTATTATATATATATATATATATATATATATATATATATATATATATATATATATATATATATATATATATTATATATATTATATAATAAAGGCTTCAATAAATTCAATTCCATTTAAATACTAGTGTTTGTCAAGAAGACTTTTAATAAAGGGTGAAAGAGGGCAACACCATAGTGCAATTAATACGGTTAGTAGCTCTCGATTTCCGTTATTTACTTCCGGGTGACGTTCCTCGACCGAGTTAGTCTTTGAGCGCATCAGACCATTGTCAATACGATCTTATCGCCTTTATTCTTTCAGAAAAACATCGCCACTGCAATTTCTACGATATGGAGTGTCTGGCAAACCTTATAAGTATTTTAACTTTACTATTTATACCTTTCATTCACATCTTCATAATTTTTTTCCGTACAGGGCAGGAGTAAGAATTCTGACCTCTGCAGCAACAACATTGTGTTCCGGCATAAGTAGCCAGGTTCCAGTACCACTACGTAGATGGCGGCGTGCTATTAGTGTGAGCCGTTAGCCTGTCTGCTGTTCTATAGCAATAAAAAAAATAAAAAAAAAATATTAAACGTACTTTCTTCAAGTAACTAAAAAATTTGAACATTGTAATGGTAAAAATATGGATTGGACCTCTGAAATTGAACCCATATGGGATCATGGGAATTAAATATTCCATCTCTTTATGTGATTAGATTCCACGTGTTTGTGTTGTGTCTGTCTCTATACCGAAATTCATCAAAATTAGTTCAGTTGTGTAGGTGTGAAAACGTAACACACAGATAGACAGGATTACTTTCATATTTGTAATATTAGTATGAATGTAAAAACGTTTACGTTTTGTATTTTTGTAGAGTATAAACCTCAGCTTAAAAATTATAGTAGATTCAATGAAGAACTGGGTATTCAATGTCTAGCCGATTGTCAACACTATTCGTATTCTATAAAAGTGAGCTTGGGACAACTGGCGAAGAATGGAGATTTATTGGGACATTCATTATAGTGAGTTTTACTTATAATCATTATTGTTTAACCTAATAGATCAAATTATAGATCCCGTATTCAAATCTCATACTGCATCGTGTACGCAGTGTTTCTCGCCTAATGTTTATATATTATATAGCATAATTCATCATGATCGTAGAGTAATGCCGGTTTTGAAAATAATACGAAGTTCACTTTCTACAATACTCGGATACTCTAAATATTGTTGCTACCATAAAGAAAAAATTATATGCATTTTGTATCTCATTTCATTTATATGTATGTATAATTATATGTATTTAGTCGGTAAAATGACGGATTTGATAGACACTCATAGTAAAATGACGCTTGTGTATTTTTGAAATTTCTGCCCTGTAAATTTTAATATATGTCAGATCCGTCACTATTTTACGACTATGACTAATTGTTGTATACCGATAATGAAGGAAAAAATTGTAAAGAAAAGACCGAGATTATCGGCATGTGTAACTCAACAATTCTTGGACACGCCTGGCGATGGGACGGTATCGGTTGATATTATATTTTTATTATATATTTTTATGGTTTTACTTAACGAAAGTTACGTAAAAATGAATGATCAACGGGACTCCGTAGGATATCTTGGGAATTATTGAGAACGGAAAGGGACAGATGTTGGGGCACTTGATACGACACGACGATCAAATCAAAAATCAAATCATTTATTTGTCAGAGACGTTACAAGTGGTGCTTACTGTACTAGAGTAAGGTGAAAAGTACTCGGGCCTGACAATGAAAGAGTGCAATTTTCATTTGAAAAATGATTTAATTTTTCTACATATTCTCCCTTTACTTCAACACACTTGGTCCAGCGTTACTCCAACATCAGTATTCCTTTCCGGAAGTGAGAATCTGGTAGGCTGTGAAAATATCCATCTCCTCTCAACTTCTTCATTGAATGCGAAGCTCTTCCCAGAAACAAATTTCTTCAAATTTGGAGAAATTTAGAAACAGATAGAAGAAGATGGCCGAGTAAATCATACTCCAAATTCGGTACCGGCACCTTTATGAGCAAGTGCGTTGTCCTGGTGAAAAATGATTTTTTTCTTCTTTATGCCAGACCTCTACTCGCCAATTTTGGCACCCAGCTGGTCATGAAGATTAAAGTAATATTTGCCTGTAGTTGTTTTGCCTTTTTCAAAGATAATTAAGAGGATCCCTTTCGCATCGCAACACACACTGGCCATGACCTTTCCGGCAGATACCATCGACTTCACTTTCTTTGGCGCTGAACCACCGGCTTCTACCCACTGCTTCGACTGCTGTTTCATTTTTGGCATATAGTGGTGGACCCTTGTATCATCCATGGTAACAAATCGCCGCACAAAACCGGTCGGATCCCTATTGAATCGGTTCAAACATTGCTGCAAATATCGTTTGCGCATTTGCTTTTTGATCGGCATTCAGCAAATGCGGCACCCACCTTGCGCAGAGCTTTCTCACCCCTAATTCTTTGTGCAAGATGTTTCGCACTCTTTCTTCCGATATTCCCACGGCCTTAGCTATCTCACTCACCTTAACACGCCTATCATCCAACACGATATCGTGTATCTTTTCGATGGTTTCCTGTGTGATTGTGGTTTTTGGCTGTCCTTCACTTGGGTCATCATCGAGGGACGCGCGACCGCGTTTAAATTCAGCTGCCCACTTTTTAACGGTTGAAATTGAAGGAGCAGAGACCCTGTAAACCTTTGTTAACTTCGGATGAATTTCCTTAGGGGTTAATCCATCCAAAACGAAGAATGTTATGACCGCACGATATTCAAGTTTATCCATTTTAACGAAAAACATGCAAGACATCTACTGCGGAAATTCGTGTAAACAAACTGCCGAGAACTTTTCACTTTACCCTAGTATACTTAGTAATCATGTTTCGCCAACAATTGGCATACAAAATTAAAATTAAATAAAAAAACAATTGATAAATATAATAACAATTGATAAGAAAGACTAAATCAAAATTAAGTACTAAGTATTACATTGATGTTCCTATGTCGTGTTTATTATTAAATTTTAATCATAATTTTTTAGATTTCATAAGTGAAAATAAATAAGTGAAATAAAATAGAATTTATTTTTGAATCATTATTTTATGTCATAAAAACATTTCTCTTGGAGCTAGTTATATTAGTTTTAAACTGTCTTTTTGTTAATTCACGTATTGATTTTGGCAAGGTATTATAAACCCTTACTACCATCATATAATATATTTTAATTGATCTGATCAAAATCATCATAGAAGGAGAATTCAAGGAAGGAAGAGAGGGAGACCAAGGAGGACACGTATCAAGAAGTCAAGGAAACGGCGCTTTGTAAGGAGGGTGGGAGATGCTCCACCGAAAAGAGCGGTAGCTCTTAAATAACTGAGATGGGACTCAGTACCCTTTATTTTTACTTTCATCATTAATCTTCATATTTCAATTTCAAATCAGTTTTTAGCACTAGTATGTGAAAACCTATATCGTAAACGTTTACTTTTTGATATTTTATCGTAGACGTTTTAGTATTATAAAATACTAGTTGACCCAGCAAACGTTGTTCTGCCATATGAATTTAAAAAAGTAGCATAATGTCCTTCTCCAAGTTCCAATCTACTTTATCGAAATTCACCAAAGTTGGTTCAGCAGTTTAGGCGTGAAAGCATAATAAACAAACAAACTCACTTTCCCATTTATAATATTAGTCAGGATGCCAATTATTCTTTTACTTTGTAAAGAGTTAAATCAAACCTCATTGTCACGGGCTTTCATATCGAAACAAAAATAATTATATTATACAACTAGCCGTTTCCACCCGATTCGCTGGTCGTTTAACAGAAAAAAGTAAATATAAAAGTGCGAATAAATTAATTTTGTTATTAATTAATACACTGACAAAAAGTAAGCGTGATTTGAGTGAAACTACTCGGGGAAAGGAATATTCCTACCAAATTTCAAGTCAATTAAGGTTATGAAAAATCTTGAGTAGGAATTTTGTTTAATAGTCTGTAACATTGGACAAAATAGAAAATGATGAAATATAGTGACGTTCAATTGTTTTTTAAATTTAGAACATTAGGTTTTAAAATTAAAAGGAAACCAGCCAATACTACTGCTAGAAAACCATTATTCATTATTATTATTCCGCTAATTTTGCCTGTGTTTATATAATATATTGTTATAATAGCTGGTTTTAGTAAATGTAATATCCAATAGTTTAGTCTCAGTTGCGTTCAATGCGATGAATTTAGGGTACAGTAGCAACTGTCATTTGACCTTCTAAACTCGAAATATGGTGAATGGCCTTCTTTTATTTTTAAAATACCTAAAGGTACTTAGGCGGTGGCGGCGTCGGTGTACTCACGTGTTGTGACCGTTCGGGTTGCTCATTGCTGTCTCGCTGACATTAACTTCGTAAACGCTCGGTATTTACCGACGAAGGGGCGTGTAACGCTGCGCCGCCGCCGGGCATCACGCTTTATGAAATTATTTAATTTGCTTGTTTGGCGCCGACTCAAAATTACTTAAGTATTTACAGTACTTTAAGAACTTAGTTATTAAGGTTAATAAAAGGAAGGTTTATTATTTTTTGCTTTTCAGTTTTTTTGGCGGTAAAATTTTTTTGTTAAATAGTTTTTTCTTTTATAATTTTTTGTGGCTATAATCTACTAATTACTACATGCTTAAATAAATCAATTATGTCAAAAGGTATGTGTGGTCATACATAAAAAAGAAGAAAGTAATAATATATGCGTCGACTTATGAACCTCCGTTTTTTCGTCGGTTAAAAAGTAGCGTACGTCCTTCTCCAGGACCCAATTTATCTATACCGAAATTCATCAAAATTGGTTTAGCGGTTTAGGTGTAAAAATGTAACAGATAGAGTTACTTTTACATTCTAATATTAGTAGGGATATATATATATATATATATATATATATATATATATATATATATATATATATATATATATATATATATATATATATATATATATATATACCTAGTCAGGTCATAAATTCTGTCACATGTTTAATGTAAAATAATTGTAACAAGTTTATTAATTATGTAACCATTCATATACCAAAATGAACTTAACAAAACATAGATTCTTATGACATTAAACTTTATTCAAAATGACCTCCGTGATTTTGAATACAAGCCTTCAATCTGCGCGGCCAGTTGTCTATCGCAGCACGAACGAGGTCCATGTCAATATCGGCGGCTGCCTTAATCAAGGATGTCTTGAGTGACTCCAAATTGGGATGAGGCTTTGAGCACGCCTTTTCCTCCAAGTGTTGCCATATCTTGTAATCTAACGGATTCAAATCTGGACTGGAGGAGGGCCAGTCTTCGTGCCGGATGAAGTCGATTTCACGCGCCGCCAGCCAGTCTTGTGTGCTCTTCGCTCTATGAGCTGGCGCCGAATCTTGTTGGAATACCCAGTGCCTGTTATTGAACATGGTATGAGAAACAGGTTCCACAAGGTTCGTCAGGACTGTATTTTGATACACAACAGCATTCGTTTTTACACCTTTCTCATAAAAATGTACCTCTGTTAAGCCCCAATAAGAAACTCCCAACCATACCATGAGCGAGGATGGAAAATGACCTCGTTGGACACGCGGAATACGGTTGCTCGCTTCTTCACTACTGTGTGCGTACACCTTATCATTTTGTTTGTTGTAGCTCTCTTCTACGGTAAACATTTTTTCATCCGAAAAAAGAATTTCCCGATATTTTTTTCCCGCGTACCGCTTCAACAAAGCGCGGCATCTCTTCAGTCTCAGGTCCATTAGACGAGCATTCAAACGATGTCCTGTTTTTCTTCGATATGCCCGAAGCCCTAAGTCTTCATTTAATACCCTTTTCACCGTGGTTCTGCTTAACCCCATCTGAAGGGCCAACAGTTTCTGCTTACGTTTGAGATTTCTTTGAATTCGTGCCTTCACAGCTTTTATCACTGCTGGAGTCCTAACAGACCGAGGGCAACCACTTCTTGACCTGTCATCTACACTAGAGTCTTCATTGTATCGTTTGATGGTACGATAAACGAATCTTTTGGTAATATTCAAAATTTTCAGTATGTTAAAAATTTGAATTGGCGCGTAACCGCAACGATGCAATGCAATAACTGCAACACGGTCTTCTTTAAGCGTCCACTCCATATTTAAAAATGAGTAAAATTCTAAAAGTTATACATTTTTATTTTCATGAACAATTCGAAATTCTAATTCAATAAACTTTTTTGTGGCCAGCATTCTAAAAGAAAAGTTTTTACTGTGTGACAATACTTATGACCTGACTAGGTATATATATATATATATATATATATATATATATATATATATATATATATATATATATATATATATATATATATATATATATATATATATATATATATATATATATATATATATATATATATATATATATATAATTGCAATCGTTCATATTGTTTCAGCAACAGCCACAATTTAATGAATCGCTCTTTATTAAACGTGTTCTTCAACGACTTTGTGTCTACCAGATACAGGCGGGATGTTTACTCGAATTGGCAAAATGTTTTAGGTGAGTTATTTTACCAGTCATACATTGTTTATACATATTTATTTTTGTAAGCGTTAGTAGAAACATTGTGAAAAATATTCCATTTAATATTTTATATAACTACACTAAGTTCCATTGTTGGACAGAGTTAGGCAACAGATATTACGTGTGCACCCACTTCGACCTAGGCACATACAGGTTACATTGGTGTTGCCTTCGACATAAGTACATGACAGTTATTCTGGGATTAATCATACACGTGTATCTAGTTCCAAAGTAAGTAGTGTTATAAATTAAATAAAAAAATACTAAATAAACATATAATAATATATAAATAAATATACTTGGACAATTCACACAACGCCAAACTAATTAGCATAGCACTTGTTTTATGTACTATACTCAGTAACTAATATATTAAATACATACATGTTTTTTATATAATATATAGATACATATTATTATACATAAACAAAGACACGAGACGAAAATGGAACTCGAGACCCCCGAAAGCGTACCGAAGTGCATTAGACGTTACGTCACGGAGAGCGTCGACGTGGGTATTAGACAACTGATATATATATATATATATATATATATATATATATATATATATATATATATATATATATATATATATATATATATATATATATATATATATATATCAATTATATATTTTTAATATGTAAATAAATACATATTATATACACCCTGGGACCTTCGCTGGCGCCGCCGCTGACCCGGAGGTCGTCATGTTGTAACATGTGGATTTAGCGTTAAAAACTGTCAAAGAGATTTAAGCGATGGTGGGCATCCATGACCTTTAAATTATGGTATAGTTTCGAAAATGGATAAAAATAGAAATGCATACATTAGTATACATATATACAAGACATTATTAGTAAAATCTCCTTTATTGCTTGCTAAATGTCCTTGATCTTAATATTCAAAAATAATAAATTTCAAACGATCAAATAATCGAACCCTGTTTGGGATTGTAATTGGTCAGTTGTAAGAATTGACCAATTACAAAATCATCAAAATTTTGTGTACACACATGTGTACGTGTGTAAGTATTAAAAGATGGTGTAGTGTGCGTGATTATTCTTATTAATTTTAAGAATGTTTTAAGCATCTTTATAAAAAATATTAGCTTTGCGGCCTTCTTTTCTACATATTATACTTTAACTGTGCCAAAGTTCATATTTCTCCATCCGTTAAATTTTCCTAAAAAACGGGATAAAGTTTTCGCTTTACTTATTAATATAAAATATAGACGTAAGTAAGAAATACATCGCACATGATAGATATAAAAAACTATAATATATAACTGAGATAAATTGACTAAATTAAAATGAAACATTAATCAAAGAAATGAAGAGATATAATTTATATTTTACTAAAAGAGGTCGGTTTCCTTGCAAATCCATTAAATATATGCGACTGCTAGAACCAGAGTGGTCTAACTGAATTTTACTAATTTTTGACATATGTGCTTTTTCATAATTTAAAAAATCATCTACAAAACCAGAGTGGACTAAAAATTTAACTTATCATTTCATGCACCAATCAGTGACTCATACAAAAGGTGTGACATGTTAAATATAAAAATTCAATCTTGTAATGACGAGGAGAGAGAAGTCAGCTTGAAACTGAGAGAAAGCTCCACTTATTAGTAGATTCTGCCAGGAATAATTATAATAAAGATAAAGAAGAGGCTAAAGTAAATAGTAACACCACAGGATTAATATTTGATTTGATGAAAACGTTGCCTTGAAAGAGACATCATCATCATCATCTTAGCGTTGAATTCCGGTTGCAGCCCAAACTTTCGCTCCGGCGCCCGGGGTCCGCTTTCCGACTTTTTCTTCTCCACTTCGCTCGACCTTCGGCATCTCTGGTGGGCAGTTCATTGGCACGCATATCAACCCCTACGACGTCAAGCCAGCACTTTTTGGATCTACCCCTCCTGCCGGGACCCGGCGGTAGCGGCATGGCCAGACATTTGTTCCCCACATAAGTAGCCGGTTGCCGTAAATCGTGGCCAAACCAGCGAAGGCGACACTCCTACAATTTCTCCATAATGTCACGGACATGAGCTGCCGCGAATGCGAGAGTTCCTAACGTGGTCCTTCCGCGATACTCCACATTTCCACCGCAGCATATTCATCTCCGTGACTCGCAGTGCCTGGTTGTGTCGCTCGAGCACCAGCCACGCTTCACAACCGTATAAAATGACAGGTCTAATGATGGTCTTATAGACCTGTTCCTTCAATTTAACCGGTATTTTAGGGTCATAAGTGACACCAGTCACCTCACGCCATTTGGTCCACCCGACAGCAATGCGTGCCTTAATGTCGAAGTCAATATCACCAGACGCGTGAAATATAAATCCCAGGTATTTCATCTGTTCCATGCGTTTGACTGTATCGTCGTCTATGCGCACGGGTGTGGGATCTGTGGAGTTACATGCTAAGTACTCGGTCTTCGCCACGTTGAGTTTCAGACCGCCGTTCTCAAACGATTCCTTCCACGTCTTCATATGTCCTACCAACCTACCCCTGTCCGAATCTGCCAGCGCGATATCATCAGCATACATGATCAACCATGGGGGTTGCTCATGTGAGTTTCTGATGCTGTCTGACAGTACGTCTAATACGCGGAAATACGGGCGCCATCTCTCCTTCACCGCGATGTCCTCGCATAGGAGGTTGCCCACAGGGTCTTTTACACAGCGGCATTTGGAAATATCCTGTGTCGCTTTGACCCTGGATCGCGCCAACTTTTAGATGAGCTGCTGCCCCTCAAACGATTCCAACTTATCATAAAGTGGTTGTAAGTGGTCTCGTCTGGCTCTGACAACAGCTCTCTTAGTGGCGCGCTTTGCCATCCGGTATGCGTCGCGATCTTCAGGAGATATGGATGTTTGCCTTTTAAAGAGGACTTTCTTCGCTCTAGTCCCTCTCGACTGTGTCGTTAAACCATCTGCCTTGAAAGAGACAAATATGGACTTCCTGTCTTGGAATACTTGATGCTGCTATTGATAAAGTATCTATGTGTGTATGGGATGAGGCAATCGCATCTAGAGCCCTCAGGAGATAGGATCTTGTTTGCTGAGATATATTAAAGAAAATGTGACTACAAAAAACCTAATTCTTTAATCTGATCAATGTGGTGAGAAAAATAGGAATATAAAAATGACTGTTTTGTGTCAGTACATTACAGCTCATCCAAATTTTACAGTTGAAAGCATTGACCGCAAGTTCTTTCTTAGTGGCCATTCTTACTTAGCCTGTGATCAAGACTGTGGCTTGATTGAGAAGAAAAAGAAATTAATTAAAAATAAAAATAGGTAAAAATTTATTTGTTCCTGATAATTGGGATGAGGTATTAAATCTGCAAGGAAAAAATAACATTTGGTGTAATGAAAATGAAAAAGGAAAACATTTTATCAACTAAAAGACTTGTAATGAATATTAAAAATAAAAAAAATACCCATGAAGGCAAAGTAAAGTGGTTAAATATTCAGTGGCTGAAATCCACCAAATGCACAAGCATAAAATATTTTTCAAATACTCAAATAATGAAGATGTGTTTTTTGAGTCTGTTGATTTAAGCAAGAGGAATACTATAGATATACAGAACTAGAACTTTTATATTCTAATGAAAAAGCAATCAGTAGAGAGGAAAAGAAGAATTGAATGGATTTATTTCATTATATTCCACCAATTCATCATCCGTTTTATACTTCTATTTAAGTCGAAGATAATAACTACAGTGATAGTGATTAAATTTAGGATTTACACTTTATGATTATTAAGTACTTCTGGCCTATGTTGGTGTTTTCATTTATTAATTTGACACTTCTTGATGCCATAGTAGCCTATCTGTAAAAAAAATCCTTAAATCCAGTAAAAACTATGACAAAATGTATATTAAATAAATCTGCAATTTTACAATTTATAATTCATAATTAAACACTTTAGCTTCCTTAAAGTATTTAATTAAAAACAAATTTTAAAATTACACTGTTGTTTACTTGTTTACTTTCTTCCACATCATCATCATAATCATAGTTTTTGTAGTTAGGCTACTCTGGTTCTACTTTTTTTCGCCGACAAACTTGAAACTCGAAAAGGATTGCAAACTTGACTTATGGTCTGTTACGTCAGTATAAATATCTTAATTTGCGTTATATTTAGACTCATAATAATATATAAATATTTTTACAGCTTCATTTGGAGGAATTCTAGGCCTGATGCTCGGTTTCACATTAATAACAGGCTTTGATATCGTGTTTTTCCTCGTGATACGGTTTTTTGGTCCATTAATAAAAAAAATATTGCCTGCCAGAAGCACGAAGGTCACCGTTCTGAACAACTACAACAGATAAGGTTGAAAATAAAATGCTTTTTACATTTAAGATTCATAAAAAAGTGCTTGCGCACAAAGTACACGTCATGTCAGAAGTGTTATTTCTTTCGCAAACTAATTTAGTGAACTCCAGACAGCCATGAATCGGCGCCTTATAGATTTCTATAATAATAATAAAAGTTTGTATTATGTACTATGTCTTAGCGGAACACATAATTATAAAAAAATGTCGCGACAGCATATGTCTTAGTATTATAGTTATGCCATAATGTGTTTTGTTTTAAAAATGTAATTGAAATGTCGCCGCTAGATAAGGCTCTTTATTCGTATCTTGGTATTAATCTTTATCAAATTAAATTACTTCATATTCAAGACTGCTTCAATACCTTTATACAACTTTTTAAATTATTCCATTCGGACATTCCATTCGAAAGATATCACGAGTTTAAAAATGTAAGTATTAGAAAAATCGTTTCACATCTTCGTGATGCTAATTTGCGTTTCATCCGTAACGTGACGCTAATTTTCGTTTTATCCGTAAAAAATTTACCCTCATGCGCCCAAAGACTTAACTGGAATAATTGGAATAAAAATATAAAATGGATTATTTCATACTCGACTCGAATTAAGGGCGAACGTTCACATTTACAAAAATAATTTTATGAGTTCTAATAGCTGACTAATAATAAATTATCAATAAATGTAATGATGTGTTTCATTTATTTCACCACTATAATAATAATGGGTTCACTATCACACCAACACACCAAATGATATACTCTCAACCAATCATGTTTTTGTTTTTGTTAATACGTAAGGAGCTTTATCCTAGAACACCCAGATCAAAGAAAACACTACTACAAAGATTATTACTCAATTTACCTTACCGGAAATGAAATGTTATTTGGTTATGACCTAGTCCGCAAAGATTTACAAAAAATGTTTTTTTTTGGAGGAAATATGCTTGTTGAAGGGTTTTACTTCTACTTCTTCTACTTTTAGTTAAGCTGGATATGGTTTCGTCAGCACCATTCAGAGACTCTCATAGTTCTCTACTTCAGACATAAGCCTGACCCGTCTTTCAACACTTGATCAGACATATTGAAGGACGCTCAGAAACAAAAACTAGTAAATTCAAAGTAATAATATAATGTTGTTTCATTCATAACGGAAGCTGATGAAATAAATTGATTGAGCGAAATTTATGTTTCAACGGTATGTTATGAGCATTTATTACGGTTGAAGTGTATGTTTATACAATATAATACAAGTACAACGTTATGTACTGCATTTTATTATACATATAACTTCCAACATACAAAGCGCGTTGGCCTAATAGTTATACACGAGTCGGACAAAATAAAAATCCAGTGTTTAGATCTTTCGACTTTTGGAACGATGTTCTTTTATTCGGAGAGTGTGGAGGCAAGATTTTGTTGTAAGCATTGTGTATGGTGAACATATGACAAGTAATAATTTCTATGTTAATATAATAAAAATTTACACCCTAAGAGGTAAACTGTTGAAATTATTTACTGTAAACCATCTTTGTATGTACACAGTTCGGACAACAAAGTATCCTGTATCAACATTATCTCGTAACAAAAATCCCCGAATTTGACACACGCTATTCTTTTCTTTTCAAAAAAAAGATCCAAAGATAATCATCTATTTTTGGCTTCGTATGATTTATTATATCAATGTCTAAGGTATTTTGAGACAGACAGACTAACAGACGCAAAAATAATCATATTCTATTCCACTATGAGAAATGCCTACTGAACATATTTTTATTTATTTATTTATAGTAATATAGGTTGTAATTGTTGCATTATTTCCAAATAATGCAACAACTGGCCTCCAGGCCAGAGTTTATTTTATTACATTGAAAAACGTTCTAAGCCAAATTGTGTCGGTGCGCTTTCGTCAAACTTCATTTTCTTCATCTTAATCATGAATTACTAAAATATAAATGGAAGACTGAGATTGATGGAGAGTTTGTTTTCGTTGGGTCGACTGCCATATGGTATCCATAGTCAGAGAAAATGAGCTGAATACACATTTTAGTTATATAAGATTTTCATTCATTTTACTGCACTGTGAGAAAGTAAAAGTGTTACAACTATCGTATTACAGCTTTATAAATCGCCGTAACACAATAGGACCGGCCAACTGACTTAAATATAAATAAATACTACATATGTTTGGCATAACAGGTTAAGAGGGAGAAGACACTGAGAAAAACACACCGAAATCTATCCATTCCATCAGTCTAGACAAGTGTTGCAAATATATTGTTCATTCTCTGTGAGAGGCAAAAGTTTAGCAGACGTTTATACGTGAAACTTTTTTTAGCATCGTTGTTATTTGAAAATCCGCTGAAATTAATAAGAGACAAATATTCATAAATAGGATTTAGCCTGCAAGAAATTGAGATAGAATACAATGTTTCCTATAATCTTCGTCTCCTCTTAGTTTGTGCATTCGTAGCTTTCATACACTAATATATGGAAATGTAATCATTTCTACCGTATGTGAATTGCACACACATATTTTTTATTATCTATACAAATAAATAAAATTGGAGGGTCTGTTTGTAATATTAAAATAACCGCTTTTTACTAAGTGCATTCAGACGTATACACGGTACATTTACCAAAACAACATTTTTTACAATTTTTGTCTGTCTGAATGAATGAAGAACGATTGACGAAAAAAGTGCATAAGGCGAGTGTGAATGAAAGTATTGGAAGGGGTAGACCTAGGCGGACGTTTCAAGACCAGATCAGGGACGTCTTGAAAAAAGGCCAGGTCAAGAGTACCCTAAACCGAAGGGCATGTATGAAGGGAATAATGAAAGTGGACGAAGCGATACAAGTATGTAAGGATCGTAGCAAGTGGAAAGAAGTGATATCTGCCTAACCCTACGGGAAAGAGACGTGATTATATGTATGTATGTTTGTCTGTCTGTCTGTTTGTTCTGGCTAATCTCTGAAATAGCTGCACCGATTTTGACGGGATTTCCACTGGCAGATAGCTGATGTAACAAGAAGTAACTAAGGCTGCTTTTATTTTAGAAAATAAAATAGTTTTTGTTAAAAATGACAAGTTTCGGAAATTTATATTCCAATTTAAGTTGACCTCATATTTATATCATCAATCATATGAAATAGGGTTGAGCTTAGGCTGGCTTTGTAGGTTCGAACGCACATATTCCGGAGGCGCATGGCGTATTAGTTGCATTCGATAACACTAACTGTTTGCATATTTCATTTATTTATATTTTAGGGTTTATAGGGTTTGTAATCCAAAATAAACCATAAGATTTATTCAAAAAATGCTGCCCAAAGTCACTATTTCACGCGGACGGAGTCGCGGGCACAGCTAATATTAATTAAAATTGATGTTATTGATTTGTAAATAATTAAGATTACATATTCTTGTTTCTGAACTTGTATTTCCGTAATATCACGTGTATAATTAATTATTTGCGGATTGCGTATAGTTATATCACAGATAAAATTATTTTAGAGGACGATTATTAATCAGTATATAAATTGCGTATATGTAAATGATATTGTCATTTATAAATACATTTCAGTATTAAAACTATTTGTGGTATAATTAACGTGACCATACGACCCGCTTTTGGCGGGATTGTCCCGCTTTCAGGGTGTCCGTTCCGCTGTCCCCAACAAGAACAAAAATGTCCCGCTTTTACGAATAAACTATTATACCTACTTAATTACTTGTCTACATTAATGTCGCGAAAGACGGTAGCGCAAAAACAAGCGAGAGCGAGCGACTGACATGCGAGAACGGGATAGACGATAAATGAAGCGAACAAGTACATCACACCGTCGCGCGATCCCGGTAAGGATAATGATACAAACTATATAGATTATTGCATTGTCATCGGCCTTCGATATATCTACGTTTATCTATAATTATTAGTTTGAACGAAATCTGGCCGTTTAAAGTGGATCAAAATCGCCCCCAAAGGAGTCGGTTACAAACAAATAATTACAAACATACAAACAAACATACATACAATTGAAGCTAATATAAAGCGTGTAAAAAGTCAAGATTGTCTTTATATTTGAATAAATACCTATTTAAAACAGCATCTGCTTTTTATTCAATAAAAATGTTAATAGCTGTTGTGCATGTGTTTATTAGAAACTTACCGAATACTTACTTATCGCAACTCCTTATTGTATTACAAAATACTTACTAAATTATTTATAAATATTATTTTTAGAGCAAGTTGGTGCAAGAATTAAGATGTCAGTGAGGGTAAGATACCATAATAAATTATTTCAAGTAATTTTTTAAACCATAATTTTTATTTTGCACTTTAATATACATCTTACACTGACGTACCCTATATGTATTTATTTATATACGAAATTCCGTAGGCGTCCCGCTTTGACACGAAAAAAAATGGTCACGTTAGGTATAATCTCTCTTGCTGACACAGTTCTCCAAATTCATACTCTATTAAAGATTTCAGATGAATTTGATGAATATGAAATGGAAAATTTATTTACATATTCCTAATGTACTATCAATATAATATTTGAAACAAATATTTATTTATCTAGCATCTGAATTTTGCAATAACAAACCAGATGTATATCATATAATTATTATAGGCTAAAAAATACATAACATGCAGCGTCGTCTTTCCTTAATACAGGAAGTATTTTTATTTTGCGAGCAAAAAAACAGCGCCAGAAAATATGAAATAAATATGGTTTTAGTGGTTTTTATAAGAACGACTGCTGTAAGACTCCCAAACCGTAAAAAAAGCAAAACACTCTTAGTTCTAGTTCGTATCAAATTAGAAAATCATAAATACTACTATTATAGTCTCAAGGAACGTTTTAAAAATCGATTTATTTCTAAATAACGGATATAATTGAACATTTGCATAAAGGTATGGAGATAAAATTGAATTATTTTCAACGAAGTAGAACTTTAAAATTCCCAAGGCATGCACTTTGTAAGTTTAGCATCCATGTGCAGCGGATTCATCCTTTTTTTTTTTTTTTTCTTAAAGCTAAAGCTGTCATCGTCTCAGACGACCAACAGCGACACCGGGCGGAAAAGGCATTCCGACCCCGTGGGAGCGGGGTCGATCAGCCGTGGCAGCGTGCTCGGTCACGCGCCTCCTGTGAGGCGCGCTCCCGGCTCGAACGCTGCATGGGGATAATTGATAGCAGCCACGAATGGCAAGAATACTATTAATTGGGGACTATTGACTTCACCGGTGAAGCCGATCCTACTCTAATCTACTACCGTTTCGGAGTGCTTATAGCTGGGGGAGAAGAAACGGCGAAAGAAACTCCCCCACAACACATCTATTCTACGTGTATTTATGTACTGTGTGGGTTGTGTACATCTACAGGCTATGGGGGGCGGAAGGCATCCCTAAACCTGTTTCGTCGGGCTGGTCCATGCCGGACTGAAGGGGATTGCGTCCGCGAGAGCATTCGCTTTAGCGTCCTAGAAATGGGGTCGCGTCTATCCGTGAGCACGTTACGCGGGCGACGACGTGCGTGGGGTGCTCGGCGGTTGGGCGTGTAATTGACTGTCTCCACCACCAGTGGATTGGGATGGTGGGGAGCGAGACCGAAGAAGGATCGCGAGAGGGATACCATGTACTCCTTCACGGGAAGGAGCTCCAGGTCGCGGTGAAGGTCCGCGTTGCGCATGTAAAGTGGCGCTTGGACTGCCATGCGCAAGAACTTATTCTGCAGCCGCTGCATCGAGTTGATGTAGCATTTGCCGGCATGGGCGAAGACTACGCTCGAGTACGTCATGATCGGTCGGATGCAGGTTTTGTAAAGTGTCACCTTATTCCTAAGGGACATCTTACTCTTCCCGCATATCATTGGGTAGAGGCGACCGAGCACAAAGTGTGCTCTGTTCCTTACCGTCCTGATGTGTTTGCTGAAGTACAGGCCTCTATCTAAAGTGACTCCTAGGTATTTGACTTCGTCAACCCAAGGGATGACGCGGTCAAATAGATGTATGGGGACGAGAGACTGCCGCCTCGTGTGAGTCGGCCGACTTTCATTTTGAGTGCGGAGGCCGCGAGCGAACATGATCGCTGCGCTCTTGTCCGGATTCAACTCGATCCGCCAAGTGCGGAACCAGTTGCCCAGCGTCTCAACCGCCGTGTTGAGACGACTGCAGATCCGATATTGACTGATATCGGAAGTGAAGAGGGCGGTATCATCTGCGTATAAGGCGAGATGTACCTGTGGGGTACGGGGCATGTCGCTGGTGTACAGCGTGAAAAGTAGGGGGGACAGAGCCGAGCCCTGGGGGACTCCGGCTCTGATGGGGTGGAGAGATGAGCGCGTGCCCTCCACTCTGAAGCGGAAGCTCCGATCAAGGAGAAAGTCTCGTAAGATGAGCACGAGTCTATCCGGCACTCCCAGTTTGTACAGCTTGTAAATCAAGCCGTTGTGCCAGACCTTGTCGAAGGCTTTCGCCACATCGAAGAAGACAGCACCCGTCTTCCAGGGTTTGGAGGCGCGATTGAAGTTCGCGAGCACGTGTTCCGTGATGCGGAGCACTTGCTGGGGGCACGAGTGTAGGGTTCGAAAGCCGAACTGCTCGTCGGGGATCAGCTTATTTTCATAAGCGAAGTCTCTGAGTCTGCTCAAGAGGAGGCGTTCGTACAGCTTGCCCAGCGCGCTGAGCAAGCTGATCGGACGGTAGCTGCAGGGTTTCGCAGCGGGCTTTCCTGGTTTTCGGATGCCGATGACGTCGGCTTCCTTCCAGGCGGAGGGAAAGGAGCAGTTATCCATGGCGGCATTGAAGATGCTCACCAGAATCATCAACAGATGTATAAGGAGTAGCTTGAGCAGCTTGTTGGAGATGCCGTCGGCTCCGGGAGCTTTCCGGGGCCTGAGGCCTTTTATTAGGTCCTGTACCTCTTTTACCGTGACAGGCTCGAGTGAGTCTTCCGCGGGAAGAGAGGATCTCCGTTCGACCTCGGCGTCCACCTCGCGCAGGTGGGCCGGGTCGACGTGCGTGGTGTTGGGGGAGCATTGCTCCCTGAGACTCTCGGCGAGACACTCCGCCTTTTCGTCATCGTCAAACGCGACAGTGTTGTCGGGTTTTTCGAGAGGCGGCATGGACGAGAGGGATTCCGCTTTCAGCGATCTCGCCAACCCCCAGTATGCCTGGTGCGTTGGGGAGATCTCCGAGAGCAGGCTTTCCCAGCGTTGATTCCTGAGCTCCTGAATGCGGGCTTTCACTTCCCGATGAAGTGAACGAAAGGCGACTCGGTTTTCCTCTGATGGGAAGCTGTCATAGGCTCGGGCGGCGGCTCTCTTCCTCCTCAGCAGCTCCCTCGCGTCCCTCGGGAGCGCAAATCGGCCATCCCCGCATGGGACTTGCCGAGTCGACTCCCGAACGACGTTTTGGAGGTGGCCAGTGAGGGCTTCGATCGCCCCTTCCGTGTCCTGAAGGGTCCTAATGGGGGCTGGGGCCTGCTCAGGGTCAGCGAGTCCTCCGCGTTGGAGTGAGTCCCTGACCCTGGACCAGTCGGTGATTGACTTGGTCTGAGGCGTCTGGTCTGGCGAAGGGCCTAGTTTAAGGACGACTGGGCGGTGATCCGAGTCGATGTCGTCTAGGGATTCGATTGAGCGGAACTGGAGGGACACGCCCTTCAGTAGCGCCAAATCGAGAACGTTGGGCGTGCCTCCGGTTGCTCGATTAAACGGGTACCGGGTGGTCGTAATGGGAGCTAGGATGCCGAAAAGCAACTCGTCAGAGTGACGAAGGAGGGTCCTGCCGTTAGGGTTAGAGCTGGAGCAGTTCCAGCTAGTATGTTTACAGTTTAGGTCACCGGCGATGATAACCGACGGGCCTAGACTGAAGAGGGATGCAAGCTCCGCTTGAAGTAGCGGTCGCTTGCAAGAGAGATATGCGCAGACGATGACTATGGGCTGATGGCCTGTCATCGCTAATCTGCAGGCAGAAACTTCGAGATTGTCTAACGGAGGCGTATTTACTGGGGAACAGTGCAGCGACCTCTTGTAGTAGATGAGCGTGCCTCCCCAAGGGGCGGTACGCCTGTCGTTTCTAATGATCTTATAGTTGGCGATCTTAGGATCGCCAATGCTGGGTTTGAGAAGGGTCTCCTGCACGAGAAGAATGTCTATATTTTCTTCCTTCAGGAACTCATGAACCAACTCCCGTTGGTCACGCAGGCCGTTGGCGTTGTATGTAGCCAGAGTCAATGAGCGGGGTTTTTCCCTACTTGTGCAATCCATTAGGAATTAACGGTTTGGGAGCAGGCTTAGCTGTTGTGAAGCCAGCTATAGCCTGTCGAGGGGGTGGAAGGGTGGGGAGTCCTGTCCAGGCGTTGAACGCCGGGGCAGGTGCCGGCACATAGACCGGTTTGGGGGCGGCCGCTGGGCGTTTGCCCTTTGGGGGCTTGCCTTTGGGCTTAGGCTTGGGCTTAGGGGCGGCCGAGCACCCGCGGTAGGTCGCGGGATGCCCGGTCTTCCCACAAAGGACGCAGGCTGGTGGGTCGGGAGAGTCCCTGGTGCGGGTGCACTCCGCGGTGCCACGGTCCCCGAGGCACTTCACGCACCTGGGGCGGGACTGGCAATTGCGCGCCGAGTGCCCGTAGAGTTGGCACCGGTGGCATTGCCGGAGCGTGGATATGTTGTGTGGGCTCTCGAAGATGAGCTTTGAGAGCCCGCACACCGATCTGATGTTGAAAATTTCCTTGCTCTCTTTTGTGAGGTCAAGGATCGCGAGTACCATATTATATGGCTCTCGCGTGTTGCCGCGGTGCATCCGGTGCACCTCGTGAACGGGGAGGCCTTGGGAGCGAAGGTCCTCCAGGATTTCGGAAGTTTCGACTTCCTTGGGGAGTCCGCGGATGACCACGCGGAGACGTTTCTCCTCCTCGAGCGCATAGGTATAATACCCTATGCGGTGCTCCAGGAGGTATCGCGTGAGGGCGCGGTGGTCCTCAGGTGACTTCACGGTCACCCTGATACCGTGGTGAACGTCTCGTGCTTCCACGAGATGGATAGAATTACGCGGGAGGGCCGCATGAATATCCCTCCAGAGATGTTTATCTCTGATTATGAGGGGGGGTGGGGGGCGTTCGCGACGCGGTGTTGGGGCCGTCGGCTCCGCCTGACGCGGCTCCTTGCTGGCCGGCGCAGCAGCGGATTCATCCTAGACATATTGTAACCTTTAAATGCATATGGAGAAAGCGTAGTTTACAAATTGGAGTACTGCTTACGGAAAATGAAATGAAATTTTTTTGTATTATAGCAAGCTGGTCTCACTGACGTATAATAATTGAATCTACTAATCGTCTTATCAATTAAGATTATCTACATAAAAACCCCTGGCATTGATATCTGTCTTTCAGTGTCGTGATATCCTTGATAGTTGTAGAAGCAATTACTTTAATATAAATTATGTTTCATTGAGTTATATTTTATATCGGGAAAATAAGCGTACCAGCTACATAACGTAAGTACCTTAATATAAATAAATATAATGGATTTTTAATAAAATCACAGCGAATTTTCTAAAACAATGCAATTATTGAATGTTCTTATCACCTTTCCACTTATAATTATGTACTAATACAAACACCTTTGAAGTGTATATATTATATTTAAATAACCTAGTTAAGATAATACACTTCACTGCGGTTCCGAATGACAGTGAAGGAAATCATCGTAAAGATATGTGCACACGGAATTCGCATACGCGTGTACAATCGGCCGTGATCACACGTGATATTCTGCTCATTCTGTGGGAAGAATCTTATTGTAGGGCGTTATAACTGCAGTTGTATATGTTTTCCGATGGCTGCAATTCAGGTATATGTAGGTGTACCGGAATATACTTTATTGTGATAAATGCGAAAGTACAGCTTAGCGAATTATTAAGAAATTGTATATTAAGGCACTTGTGTATTAGGCCATTTGTTCTAACTCGTATCGACGTTAAATATAAATATCTTTCAATAAGTGTAATCTTATATTGATAAAGTTTAGAAATTATAGTCAAGGGTAAGGATGGATGTTAAATAAATATTTATTTTAAATGTAGACCTGATTACCTGCGTTCAGAAGTGTTTCGATTACAAACATATAATATTTAATAAAAGTTATTTTTAAAGACCTCACAGGAGGTAATTTATATCGTGTAGGGGCGGAGAAATAATACTAACCTCTGCGGCCGGGGTCGGCCTGTCGAAAAGGCAACAAAACAGCCCACACTAGCTACGTGGTAGGGCCTCAAGCCCGTCTGGATGGCGACCACCTTTGGTCTTAAGTCTGCCGCCATAATAACCTTGTGTTGTGTTCCGGCATTAGTGACCCAAGTTCCTGTACCCTTATGGGACAGCAGCGTGCTCGCAATGCCACTGGAATTGCAAACACCCATAGGCGACGGTAAATTCTAAGCGGGCCGTCAGCCTGTCTGCTACCTACAGCAATAAAAAAAGATATATGTATTGTAGGTCTAGAGTTTATTTGCTAGGTGGTAGGATTCCAGGCACATCTGGATGGCAACCGGCCCTGGTCTCTGAATATGTAGACATAAGAACCTTGTGTTGTGTTCTGTCATAGTGGTACCCCTGACGTCGCAAACATAGGCGACAGTAACTGGCGACTTATTGTCACCTGTTCCACGGCAATAACGAAAATTTTTTTCGGTATGATTTTCTTCATTCAAACCCACGGACCATAATGTAGAAGGCTACTTAGCGACTGAATCAGCCGATTTTTCGAGTATTTATAATACCTCTAGTGCTAAATAACGTTATCAAATAAGTGATCAGAATGTATTTTCATAATTTGCGATACAATTCATATATGTTAAATAATTTATATTTGACCAGTTAATGATACATTAGATTTAATTAGATAGTAACTTATATATGTGTGTGAGTGTGTATGCGTGCTTGTGTGTGAGTATGTGTCAGTGCATGTGTGTTATGTGTGTATCAATATATACATACACACAAGGTTTTTAGGCATTTGTTGTTACAATTTTTCTGTATGCACCTGCTTTGAATTGCAATCCAGATTGTTATGTTGAATATCTAAACTTATAATTTCTTTGGTTGTAATTTGTTTTGTGCATCAATAAAATAAATAAAATAAATAAAAAAAAGATATGTACAAAAAATTTTGTTTTCCGAATTGTTGCTCCATTTAATTGTACATGATTACGAATAATTTTAAATATTTTTTATTTTATTATATAATCTGATAAAAAATGAAACAGTAATAAATAAAATTATATTAGTTACGCATGTACTTCTCCCTGGGTTTTCTTCCCAGTGTGTGGGGAGGTTTTGGGGCCATGAGTTAGCACTCTACCGGCCCGGGCCACGAGATCGGCAGGCCACATATCCGTAGGCCCGGGCGTAGGCGATAGGAGAACAGCGGAGTTTTTAGTGTAGTCGGATGGCTGAACATCTTTCGGATCGGAGGATCGTCCCCGATCATGGACAGAACCAGGGTGCGGCGTTCCTCGCGCCAGGCAGGGCGCACGGCGACAGTGTGGACCACCGTGTCCTCCTCGTCATCCGCGCCACCGACCATCAAAAGCTTGGTGGAAAGCATACTAAGTTGATTACATGCCGTAATCGTTGCAAGGGGAGATCATACTCGTTATTAATTATTATTTATTAATGTCTTCTTTTATTAAAATACCATAAAAATACTCGTAGTTTTAAGTACATTATATTCATAAAAATATCAGATTTAATACGGTTCTCTATTTACAATGAATAAAACACTGATTCCAAGAATTAAGTGTGAATTGTCACATATACTTTTATTTAGTAAATAAATTCATATTTTTTTTATTGCGTAGGACAGCAGACAGGCTGACAGCCCGCTTAGAATTTAGCAGTTACCGTCGCCTATAGATGATAGCAACACCAGTGGCATCGCGAACACGCTGCTGTCCCATTAGGGTACAGGAACTAGGGTCACTAATGCCGGAACACAACACAAGGTTATTATGGGGGCATACTTAAGACCAAAGGTGGTCGCCATCCAGACGGGCTTGAGGCCCTACCACGTAGCTAAGGTGGGTTGTTTTGTCGCCTTTTACGATAGGTCGACCCCGGCCTCAGAGGTTAGTATTCTTTCTCCGCCCCTGCACGGATAAAAATCATATAATAAACTTTACTTAAAATTGATTCGAATCCGTGACCTTTGCATGAGTTCCTTCGTGCGAAGGCCGTTTCGTCACAGAGGTTGTCGATGTTATATACAAAATATTATCTTATATACAAAATTCTGTTAAAAAATGATAAACCCAACTGCGCAGTAAAGTTTCAAGCCCCAAGAAAGAATGGCTTTTTTCTACTAACTAAAATCATATATCTTGTATTATTCCAACTATTAGTACAATAATAGCAATTCGTCCTTCAAAACTAGACTATGCAGGTCACAATGTTAATAGTATTTTAAAGTTTTAATGAACGTCCTTGACAAGTTCTGCTAGGAAACCCTTAGTTTAAACCACACGATCAGAAATAAAAGTGTAGGTATGAATTTTATCCGCGAATTATAATTTTATGACTCAGATTATAAAATAAGTTTTGATAGTCTATTGACGCACATTGGTTGATTGATTACATTAATTAAGAGTCGTTATCGTTTAAGAGATATACTTGCTTAGAATACGTCTTTGATTCAGAATAATTATAACAAATCTTATCTGATAAATTATAAATTAATTCATGCTCCGAGGGGTCCCGAAGGTCACAAACTTCATCTAGATTTTTCTAAGCGATTGAATAAACATGGCCATCTAGAAAGGTATTGCAGCCAGTTTTATGGGAACATTTCGACTGCCTGATAATAGTTTGACCTGTAGCCCTAGCACGAATAACTTGCGAAAATGTATTCGTATCGTTATCGAATTATATTTGTATGAGATTTGTACAGCGCCCCTATCGTACGTAAAAGGAACTAATTTTGCTAGCACGAACAAATTTCGTATCGCAATCGTATCGTCACGTAAACGATACTTGAAACTAAACCATCAAACGCTATAATTGCGAGCACGAACGCTGTTTTGACGTACGGTAATGTAAATATCGAAGGCTGAGTATCGAGTATTGTCGAAACTTTATTCACTTAAAATTTGTTGGTGAGAAAGGTTTCGTAAGGTGTTTAAATATAATTTTATCCGTGTTTTTATTTTTTAAGTTTATTTTTATAAATAATAGTGTTTTCTTATCACTTTAGTTAGTTCTTTTAAACAATTTATTTTAATAAATTGCTCAAAATGCAAAGACCACCGTTGTACGAGCGTAGTGTTTTATATTATTTCGTTGCTGCAAGTTTACTTGAAAATGAAGAATATTCATCAAGAGAAGTTAGGTAAGTACCTACCTCAATCAATCGTTATATTGTTATATTTTTTAAACATAAATTGAGAATCAATTGGTTTTATTACATATAGAGAAATTACACGCAGCGTTGTTCTGAGAAAGAAAAATAATCCTGTGGACATAAATGACGCGAAATTCAAAAATAGATACCGGTTGAATAAAGAATCATTCAAGTTTCTTTGTAATCAACTTGAGCAAAAAACATCTTTAAAAGCAAGTTCCAGGATAAGTTTGCTTTTATTATCTCAGTAGATATAAGAGAATAGCTTAAATGTAACATAAAATTCACACATTTCAGGTTCTTTGCGCGCTATCTTTTTATGCCACTGGATCTTACCAACGCTTAGTGGGAATGGCTAAATACTTAGGCCAAACGACTGTAAGCAAATGTGTGAAGGAAGTAACAGATGCTCTTGTAACACCTGCAATTTTAAATACTTTCATAAAATTTCCTTATGCCAGAGCTGATAGAGATATATTAAGAAACAAGTAAGTGTGAACTATAATATAATTTTATTACAAACATTCATTTTTATATTATCACGATTCGGTGTAAACTTATGGCTACAAAGTAGTATTGTTATTTGTTTTTACCTTATAGATTTTTATAGAAATAATTTATAGAAGTATGGTTTCCCAGGAGTTATAGGATGCATTGATGGATGTCATTTCCATATTTTCACACCCAAAAAAGAAGTCGAACATTTGTATTATAGTAGAAAGCATTTCCATTCATTAAATGTGCAAATGGTAAGCGCCAATTGTTTACAATATCAGCTCCGCCGCCGTGTCGAGATGAAGTAAAATAGAAAATTAAACTGGTGTAATGATTTTTCTTCAATTTTAGATTTGTGATAGTGATTGTCGTATTTTAAACATAAATGCGAAATACGGAGGAGCCACCCACGACGCTTTTATTTCGGAAAATAGCGTGGTCAACAATTATATGCAGAGTTTACATCGAAATGATGAGCAAGTGTGGTTGTTAGGTAATAATTTATTAATATCCTTTACAAATATTCATACTAAGTTTAATTTATTTTAACTAGGTTTTTTAATTATTTCCAGGTGATTCTGGTTATCCACAGCGACCCTGGTCAATGACACCAATTTTAGATGCTGTTGAGGGAACTCCAGCTTAAATATACAGCAGTTCATGGAAGGACCAGGGTAGCTATTGAAAATACTTTTGGGAGACTAAAAAACCGATGGCGTTGTTTGTGTAAGGATCGCACATTACACTATGCTCCAGTGAAATGTGGAAAAATCATAACAGCATGCTGTGTATTGCACAACTTAGCCATTGAGTTCAACGTACTGGAACCAGAACCTGCAGAGATTGAAAACCCAAATATAGCTGTAACAATCTCTGAACATATCTTCCAAGAGAATACTACAGGAAATGGGTTAATTAGGGGTAGAGCTATAAGAAGTATTTTAGTGGATAAAATTAATAGACTTCATACATAATTTTACTTTTGTTTATTAATTTTGTATAAATATAGTAATTAAATATTAAGCTTAATTTAAGACTTTCTCTCCATAAACCTCACAAAAGCTTCCATTGCCTCTTTCATAAATTCCAGCCATTGACCCTGCATCTGTAGCTCTTCATCTCTCTGTCTTACTCTTTCTTGCACCTCAATTTCTCTAGCTCTAAACCGATCTCTCTCATTAGAGAGCGATCGGGGTATAAGAGGAATTATCCTTATATACCCTATCACACTCTGAAGCATACTCCCTTGCCTTTCTGTCTATGTCTAAAAACATTTTTGTCAAATCGTTTTTTCCTTTTTTCTGTGATGGAGGGTTCCACTCCTCTTCCTCCGGTAATTTCAAAAGTAAACCGTAAATTCAAAAGTTTAAAATAATATTACAACTTGGTTAAGTTCCCGAACGAATCATTCATCCATAGCTAATAATTTTATTCTACAAGGACCGTCCCTACTTACGTCAGGATGACGTCACTAACGTATTCGAATCGAGCTTACGACAGTGGGCAAAATGTTGTTCGTGCTGTGGAGTATCGTCGTCGTATCGAGGGCTCGATACGTTAACGTTACGTATTCGTTAAATTCGTGCGAAGTGGGAAAGGCAAAATCGGAAAACGATTCGTTTGGATTGCGACTGGGTTTAAAACGATACAATAGGCGTAGCGTTAAACACTAATATAACGATAAGTGAGATGTGTTGGTTATTCAATAGATCGTGTGCTCCTAACTAATAGCAGAATGAAGAAACTGGGTTAGAATTTTATATAAAATGCTCGCGAGAATCAACTCTATTATTATTAAGGATACATCATTATTCTTTTTCAGATTAATCAACCTAAGGAAATCTCAGGACGGTAAAATGCAAGGGCTTAGTAGAATACACGCGGCACTGCTTCTATCATTAGTCATTTGTATTACCGCACAAGAAAACTATAGTGAGTTATATTTTTCGAATTCATAAATTATCTGCTTTTATCATAATTTTAAGCTTAGTTGTATCAATATTTGCAGTTTATCACGACTAATCCACGCGCCACTATCGCGTGCACTGTTGGACATGTTTAATTCTATTTTTAGCGAAGAAATTGATTGTAGGGAATCCCTAACATAAAGATTAAATTGTTTATTGTATTGATAACTTGCCACTATTACCTTGTACCACGAAGTCTGAGAAGGCTTTTCTTAGTAACCTTCTAGACAACGGTCTCTGGTTAAATAATTTTATGATTATCATAATTTGTTTCCTTAACTGAAACAAATGCAATACAAAAACATTTTTAAATATACGAAAATAGTGTAACTTAGTAGTTTTTCAATAGGGTATATATATAATGTTTATGTCAAGCAATAAAAGGCTAATGAAAATGTTTTGTAAAAGTCTGTAAGCGTTTGTAAGCGGTCCGAGATAAAAACTTTCTAATACCGGTGCAAGGTTATTTGAGCTTAGTCTTTGATATTAAAATATTATCTGTAACATATTGTATGCGATAATTGATAAAACTGTCATTATAATATATTGACAACCTCCACGCTGCAATGGCTTGCGCTAGTTAGAACGCCTGCGGGGGTCACGGGTTTGATTCCTGGTATTAATATAGGTGTGTAATAAGTATTAATTACAAAATAAAATTAAATAACAATAAATAAACTAAGACAATTTTCACAGAGCTACTTAACCCCAAAGTAAGTAGCATAGCACTTGTGTCATGTGTACTAATAATATATGATAACATATATACTTTTATTTTATAAATAAATATAATTTATACATAAACTATTAGAAGCGAGACGGGAATTAAACCAATGACGTCCGTATGCGTTCCAAAGTGCGTTAGCCGTTACACCACAGAAGTTGTCATCAAAGTATATGATCTCCAACCCAAGGCCACTTGGTTCTCTAAGTGTGAAGTGTGGGTGCCACGCACCTTACAATATACAATATATATCCGTGCAGGGGCGGAGAAAGAATACTAACCTCTGTGGCCGGGGTCGGCCTGTCGTAAAAGGCGACAAAACAACCCACCCTAGCTACGTGGTAGGGCCTCAAGCCCGTCTGGATGGCGACCACCTTTGGTCTTAAGTATGCCTTGTGTTGTGTTCCGGCATTAGTGACCCAAGTTCCTGTACCCTTATGGGACAGCAGCGTGTTCGCGATGCCACTGGCGTTGCATACACCTATAGGTGACGGTAACTGCTAAATCCTAAGCGGGCCGTCAGCCTGTCTGCTGTTCTACAGCAATAAAAAAAAATATATAAATTTCAATAATTATACGTGCAAGGTCGGAGAAATAATATTGACCTATGCGATCACGGATTGGCCAGTCCTAAAAGGCGACAAAATCTAGCTAGATTAGGGCTCTAATCCCGTCTGGGTGGCAACCACCTTTGGTAAATAAGCCGCCATAACAACCATGTGTTGTGTTTCGGCTGAAGTGACCAGAAGTACTACTATGCAGATGGCAGCGTGTCCGCGATTTTCCTAGCGTTGTAAACATCCGTAGTAACTGATAACTTACAAGTGGGCCGTCAGCCTGTTTGTTGTGTTACAATAATATAAAAGACGTTAGGTCAATAAAATGTGCCGTCTATTGATGTTTATCCTATTACTAGATAACTGCAATAGTCGATACGATACCCGTTATCTGTGGGAATCCGAAACAAAATTCGGTATTTGGTCCAACAGGTTATCAATGAAACGAGGGCTGATATGAAAATTTATTAACACATTCTTATAAATGATTGTATTACACAGATTTAACTGATAGTTCAACCAACTACATACAAACCGTTGATAGAAATGGCAGGGATGTTTTCATTTCCACGGAGCTGATGAGGAAGTTGACTGAGCAAGAAGAGACTTGGCACTACACGCCCTGGTTGCGGACAAGGATAGAAGTCATTGATAATATAATTCGTGAGATTAGTTGCTTAGCCAGAGATTCTATTGAAAGTTTTCCAGACAGCTTATTAACAGGTGCGTAACACGTGTAAAACACAAAGAAACCGGTTTCTTTTTTTTCATTCCGTTTGCGTTCGAAGTTTGAATTTGGAGATATAAAGAGTATTGCCTCAAAAGAAAGTCACTGGCCCTTTTTTTCTCGATTACCTTCGAAAATTCTTCTAGATTTATATTTATTGGAATTATTCTCATTAATCATGAGTTAAAAAGTTAACGTAATTTCGCGTTATTAATCTATTTTTGTTGAGAAATTTATAAAACTAAGTTCAACGCTATTTAGGTATAGTTTCAAATTACCCATTAGTTCATTGTCTTACAAGATTTAACCAAAATGGCAGTAAGATAACTAATATTTTATTTACACTTCTAACAGAGCCTGGGTACTAAATGAGCTTAGGATGCAACTTGTATGCATGTACGTAAAGATCTATTGTTTTAATTTTTAAAATTATGGCAGGCATCTTGGAGTCAAAACTAACAAAACGTGATACTTTACTAAGTAATTAATATTAGTGCATAAAAAGTTAAAAATAAACGTTTTCATCAAAAGTATTTCTTCTTTGTCAATAATTATAACCTAATAATAAAAAGTGAATAAAAATATGAAACTATAATAACTCTTTTTAGACGACCAACTGCGGCAGGGTGCTTTCCTTTTATACGCTTTGTTCGGTATATATGCGTTCACATTATTGGCCATCGTGTGTAACGATTATTTTATTCCTTGCGTGGAACTTATCTGTGAAGACTTAAAAATACCGCAAGTAAGTCTTTCAAATTTAGCTCTATTTTCTTTTTATTATAGTAAGAAATTGTAGAGCATTGCTAGATATTTAGGTACATCATTGTTATACTCGTAATGATAATTTATTTCCATCGATTCTCCTACATATCATTAATTTACTGAACTTAGCATATGTTTTCTTATAGATGATTATAATTATCGAACAAAATAAATTAATGTGCGAGTTACAACACTATTTTAATTAGGTATTTGTGATGTCATTCAGTGAACCATTGAAAAAGCAACGTGCCAATAGCAAGGCGAGTGTGAGCGGTGCATTCAGGCGCGTGGGGTGATAGAGCGCGTGGAAAAAAAATCTTTTTCTTACGAGAAAATCCTGTTAGCTACCTCTTTTGAATTAAGATGTTAATATATATAAATTGTAGATACAAAGATAGATAGAAATATAGATAGATATTGATCCACAACATAATTACAAATTAAAATTACAACAAGATGAGCATAAACGAAAACGTTGGTAAATCAGTCGGCGATCTTATCGCTAAAAGCGATCTCTTCCAGGCAACCTTTACAAGGAATATTTAAGCTATCTGGCGAAAGGGTAGCGAGTGAGAATATAGATAAGTAATTATATACATAGGGGCTGTCCGTTAATCACATGAGGCTTGAAAGGGGGGGGGGGGAGGGGTCCATAAAAAATCACGAAAACTCACAAGGGGGGGAGCGGGGGTGTAATAATTATCACGCATATTTTCTCGGCAAACGCGCGATACTGAACCGAAAAGCGGCTTACGTGTATTTATTTTTTCGTTAAACGCGTACAAAATCGAATTTAGCACTGTGCCAACAACTGACTTGCCAGATGCTTATCCAGTTATTGCTGTTGAAGAAAGTCTTGCTAATCTGTGGTCCGAGGATACTGTACATTAAATTATGTTCATTGTTCATGTATTAGTATAAAAAAGATTTTCGCATTTCCTTCATTATTTTTATGTCAGTCAAAAACAACCTGCTATCTTTCTGTCTACCTCTAAATGTTATTATTGTAGTCATTAATTTTCTATAATAAAAATAGATGATACTTAAAATTAAGATCCTTTGTAGGTAATAAAAATACACGTGATATAGGGGGGGGGGGGGTAGTCTTAAACCTCACCATGTATCACCAAGGGGGAGGGGGGGTTAAAAATGCCAAAAAAACGGACGGCCCCATACATAATATATACAGTAATAATACATACATATACATATTAAATATTAAAAAATATATAATGTCAAGTGTAGTTATTTAGGGAAAGATAGACCTTGTTTTCCAATTACAGAGCATAATGCGACTCAGTGGCGCACAATGCCGAATTATGCTTATGGTTAATTGGAACGTGAATTAGTTTTCAAATGCACCACCAGAGTGCACTGTCCATACTTATATTTATTTTTTTAACACAGTTTGAATTTACTTTGATTATTTCCAAAAAACTACGACGAAACGAAAGCTTTAAAAAAATTTTCAACAATAAACAATATTACTAACGATATAAATAAAATTTCGATCAATGCCAACTTAAAGAGAAAAATACTTGTTAATTTTCTGCACGCATCACTTTTGAGAGTGCTCGATTGTGCGATGCGTTGCTGTAGTTGAAACATCAACGTTGAGCATTATGTCGCATAATGCACTCTAGTGCTATAATTGGAAAACAAGGAGTGTTATCATTCATCATGCAATAATTTTAGTAATATGTACGGGCGGTAATCGTTTCTAAATTCCATGATGATTAATATAAAATACATATTTGAAACCAGATAATTATAATTATATTTAATCTATTCATGTAAATATTTAATTTAATTTTATTACTTATGCAGAATGTCGCAGCTGCAACCTTTATGTCAGTGGCTACATCGTGTCCGGAGTTTTTCGTGAACGTAATCTCAACCTTTCTAACAGAATCTGACATGGGAATCGGAACTATAGTTGGCTCAGCCATATTCAATGCTCTGGGAGTGGCTGCCGTTGGTGGCCTTGCCGCAATAAGAGTGAGTTATAATTACCTCTTATTTCAGACACATTAATTTAACTCCCAAATTGATAAACAGCTCGTACGTGTTCAGTCATTCGCTAAATTTATGATGTTTGTTTTTATAACCAATTGGTTATGTATATATAAAATACTAAGTGAAGTTACCACAGTAAAATTATAGTTTAAAAAAACTAAAACACATGCTTTTATAAAAAATCAATACTACACTTTTTTAAAATAAAAATTCATTTTTTTTGTTAATCCCACTATCCTTAGTTTAAATTTATTGAATTTTTTTTACCTTTTAGTTTGATTTTTATAAAAGCGTGTTTTTATTTTTTTTTACTATAATTTATTTTTACTGTTTAGTTTCATTAAGTATAAAACAAAATCGTGATAATATAATTTTGTTGTCAATATCCAATCCGTAAATAATTATTTATATAACGCCATCTTCCGGCTATATTATTTAGTAAGTTATTTGTATTGGAATGTGTAAAAAGGTATCATTGTCTAATGGTTCCCACTTTACCCAAAACTATAAAAAGATATGTCTCGTTTCCTTTACCAAAAACCAATAGTATATTTGCTAAAACAAATATCAACTTTCTAGGTCCCCTCATATACAATAAATTGAATAAAATTGAAAATATTACTGAGTACAACAGCAAAATGTTAAAATATGAATTGAAATCGTGGCTTTTAACCCTAAATTATGAAGAAACTGAGGAATTGCTGAGTATAATGAATTAGTTGAATTATAGATTTGGCTCTCATATGCGTAAAACCCACACACACACACACACACACACACACACACACACACACACACACGCACACACACACCCCCCCCCCCCACACACACACACACACACACACACACACGCACGCGCGCGCGCGCAACACACACACACACACACAAACCTTATATATATAAGATTTTGTATCCTTTTGTATCTTGGTGTTTTTTTCTTTTCTTTTTTTGTTTGTATGGTTTGAGAGGACACTAGTTTCCAAGACACAGACTAATGTCTAGTTTGGAGACTAGGGTTCATTGTCTTATTATAATAATGTGTTACAATAAAGATTTATTATTATTATTAATTTAACGCCATCTTCTGGGAATGTTATTAATTACGCTCCAGATGGCGTTTCGGCAGAATTTTGATTTTATTGTTCAAAGTAAGTAAAAATCGAGTCAAATTCCGAAAAATTACATTACATACAGGTCAAGTTAATATAAAACATATAAAAAAGAACAAAAATCCACCGTTTCACGATTTTCTTAGGCGGTCACCCATCCAAGTGACCGCGCGCGACGTTCCTTCACTTCAGTGATCGGACGAGAACCGAAAATTCTTTAATCCTGAGGATCCTGGTAAGGATAATGATACAAACTATACAGATTATGGCATTGTCATTGGTCCTCGATATATCTACAAAGTTTGAACGAAATCTGGCCGTTTAAAGTAGGTCAAAATCACCCCCAAAGGGACTCCTAGTCTCTCTAGCTCTAGTCTCCCTCTGGACTGTGTCGTTCCACCACAATGTCTCCTTGTCGCATTTGCGACCTCCCTTAGACACACCAAGCACCCTCCTCGCTGAACCGAGAATAGCCACCTGAATCCTGTCCCAGTAAGCTTGAACTGGTTCGCCCTCACAACCGGCGCACTTGTCGCCGATGGCAGAGGTGAACTCCTGGGACTTGATTTCATCAAGCAGCCACCACCTGATTCGCCGCTGAAGGTGCTCGACACGTTTGTGTTTGGGCTTCACACAGAGGTCCATGACAAGTAGACGGTGTTGTGCAGTGAGACTCTAACCGACTGGTTACAAACATACATACAAGTGAAGCTAATATAAAGCTTGTAATTAATTGAAAGATATTAAAAGAATAATATTAAAATAGTAGTCGTTCCTATCCCTTGAAGAGGCGGGGCCAGTCGACCGACCGGCGCCAGTCCGAGCAATCGGCAATCAAGGCGTGCGAAGGAACACCGTGGTGGTTTTAGTGGGTTACCAGCGACGTGCGTCCCCAGCCTAGAGAAGGGGGCGTACGGGCATATTGTATCGAGAGTTTCAATATATCCGCCACCCATTCCCAGGCGGTAGGACGTGCGTTAGGCATTTTCTCCTCCCAAAAAAAGGGCTTCCATCTAGATGGCAACCCCTGGATTCTAAATATTTTTTTTCATTTATTAGACAAACAAACAGTATATAAATGAGGATTAGTAAATTGTCTTCTTACTACTATTATAAAGAGGAAAGATTTGATTGTTTGTTTGTTTGTTTGTTTGTTTGTTTGCTTTGAATAGGCTCCGAAACTACTGACCCGATTTAAAAAACTCTTTCATTGTTGGGAAGCTACACTATCCCCGGGTGACATAGGCTATATTATATTTTCAAAAAAATTAGGGATCCTTACTAAAACTCCAATAATGTAACCCAAAGTGTAAAAAAATTACCTAAAATATTGTTTAAATCGCGTGCGTTGCGAAAACTATTGATGATAGAATAAAATAATGTACTACAACTTTGCAGAACACATCATTATTTACAAAAAGTGTCGCGACAGCATATGTCTAACTATTATAGTTATGCCACAATAAGTGTTATTTTATTTTAAAAATTTAATTGAAATGCCGCCCCTAGAAAAGGCTCTTTATTTGGATCTTGGTATTAATCCTTATCAAAATGAATTACTTCATATTCAAAACGGCTTCACTACCTTCATATAACTTTTTGATTTATTCAATTCGGATATTCCATTCGAAAGATATCACGAGTTTAAAAATGTAAGTATTAGAAAAATGTTGCGTGGTAGCCGCTCACCCTGTTCGGCTAGCTAGGCAGCACCTTATGCAATGTAGGCGTGCGTCACTGGGGTTTTTACAAAAATTAGAATACTTATTAAAAAATAACGAAAAATAAATAAAAAGTAATAACAAAAAAATCATTAAAATAAAAGCTCATAGAAATAATAATATTCAAATTTTCTTTATAATTTTATTTTTTTAGTAACCTGACGCAAATAGAAGGGTTTGCCCTCAGGGGCGCTCCTCTGTCCGAGGAGTGCACGGGTGTGCGTACCCGAGGTGCCCGAGCATCTGTCGCTTCACTCCCCTCTCCGTTCGAGGCGACAGAGTCCTCCTACCTTTCTTTCTGTACCTCTTACACCCTTTCCAACTTAGCTCTCTGTTCGTGGCGTGGTCCCCGGTGGGATGGTTGCGAATACTGATTGGGGTCCCGGGTTCTACCCTGGGACCTGATTTGGTAGTCGAAACCATGCCTATTTCGACTGCGCCTGCACAGAGAGTGTTCCCGGGGCGGGAATTGCATCCTCGCTGTCGGTTGGTCTTGCTGGGCAGGCTACGACGTCAGGCGGCTCTGCTTTTTCTAGAGTGTCGTCTGGTAGTCGTACCCACGCCTGACTAGCACGCGACGGGGATGGTAGTCCCGTCCGGAATTGGCCGTGGACCTGTCGCTCCCGGCCCTGGTTCTGTCCATGGTCGGGGGCGATCCTGGATGGACGGCCGTCGCCTCCTTTTGCGAGGCAGTAGTGTCTGCAAGGGAGGCGGCGGAACGGGAGCGGGAGTCCGCCACTGCACTCCCCTCCCGCCAACGTAGGCCGCGTCGTCGGCGCCGGAGGGCGGGCAACGATTTCCGGCCGCCGTAGAAAGCGGGGGAGGATCCGCCACCCGCACTATTGCCGCGAAGGAGAAGGCCGCGTGCTGTTCCGCAGCCCCCCTCAACTCCTAGAGTTGTTACAAGAGAGCGCCGGGGGGACGAAACCCTGACCCCCTGGCGCCAGCGCTTTAGAAGGGGCCCGCTTTAAGACAAAGCGTGGGCCGGCGCCGGCCCGGGCCACGAGATCGGCAAGCCATATATCCATGGGCCCGGGCGTAGGCGATAGGAGAACAGCGGGGTTTTTTAGTGGGTAGTCGGATGATCGAACATCTTTTCCGGAGTCCCTTATATCCCTCGGTCCCTCCGGACCGGGGGAACCCGTCAAGAGAGGTTTTTCTCCGAGACCGAAAAAAAATAGAAGGGTTTAATTTTAAATTTTTTGTTAAATACCCGTGCGAAGCTGGGACGGGCTGCTAGTATTTAATATGTTAATACTAATATAAACCCAACAACATTTGTCACAGGTTACACATAAAAAAAAGTTTAACATGACTAAGAACTAGCAACAAAAAATAATTATTTAGATGTAAATAGAATACTATATATAATATTACACATTACATTTACACATTAATTCAGAGTGAGACACTCAGTGCGCCGTAGCTATGAAAGGTTCAGTTATTTGTCTTGGAGGCACTTCAACACACTTTTTTTATAAATACTGGGACTCGTCGCTGCTATATCAATGGAGTGAAAAAGTAAATTATAAGAATTTACTATTCGATAAAGTGGCGATCGTTTACCAGCATTAGTTCGAGTGTGCGTGGTCATAAAAAGACGACAAGGTCCACGACGATGCGTCCTGCTAGGGATCTTATAACATAATTTGTTAACAATGGGAATACAATCATATCTATTATGACAAAGGTCGTACAATAACATAGCCGAGAGATGATGATTTTTTTAAGTAAATTATCATACGATGTCATATATATCATGATATGTCATCATAATATTATTTTGTGTTCCATAAGTGACTCAAGTTCCACTATCCTTACGCGGACGGTAGCATGTTAACGGTGCCCCGGCGTCCTAAAAATCTACAGGAGACGGTAACTGCAATAAAAAAAATCTATATTTAATTTCGTTTCGATTTTAAGGTATGAATTTTACTCGATATTATAAAATATCTTCTTACAAGCATGTATTACAAATTAAGTTTAGTTTTATTGGGTACAACTGCGCGTATTTGCGTCAGTGCTCTTCTGTGCCATTTCTATGACACTATTTGTAATGGTTTTTAAATCGGGTTTGTATTTATATTTCAGCCAATAGAAATCGAAAGCAGACCGGTAACAAGAGACGTTTTAATATACATGGTAAATGTTAGCGTGCTTGTGATATTCGTATGGGACGGACAAATTGATTGGTACGAAGCGATGGTACTGGGAATTCTTTACGTCTTGTATTTCATAGTAATGTTCAACAGCACGAGGCTTTTCAATCTGTATGACAAAATCACTGGAGCACTCTGTGGAAGTTGTTGTAAGCAAACTAACTCTTTGGGTAAGTTTTACGCTATTAACTACTGCGCCTGAAAAATTTTTATAGGCATTTAATATATATTTATACATTTTCTTCATTTTTACGCCTGTTACTGTTAAATAAAATTACATTTGATTGAAGTCCAGCGTACTTTGAATGAATTAAAAATAAATACTATGAAGTTGGTTTCAGAAATTGAGATTATAAAGCTAATTGGTAAATTATTGTTTTTATGTTTTAGATGTTGACAACGGCAATTCACGCGCTGTAGAAGACGGAATCGATAATAAAGGATTCGATTCTCACGGCAAAGATAGTTCTGAAAGAGTTACTGTCGTTGAAAAAGAAGGTACTACATAGCTATAATTCATACTTACAACTTTGTTTTATCACTAACTTAAACATTACTCACTGAAAAGTAGTATACACTAAAAGTAGTATTAATTACTACATTGTATGTAGGTTCGAGTGTACGTATTCCGGGGCCGTATGGCGTAACAGTTGCATTCGATAACACTAACTGTTTGCATATTTCATTTATTTATGTTTTAGGGTTTATAGGGTTTGTAATCCAAAATAAACCATAAGATATATCCAAAAAATGCTGCCCAAAGTCACTATTCCACGCGGACGGAGTCGCGGGCACAGCTAGTAATAAATAAAGATAGCAGATACTCGTAGTTTAGTTTAGAATTAGTTTATAAAGAGAGAAGAGGAAGGCGCCTGGGCTAACTATATAAAGCACTATCGGTTCAAGGTTACTTCAAAGCCTGTGCACTGATAGAGTGTTGCAGCAGATCGATCGAACTGCCACCAGTTAATGCAATTTAGAATTGGGGTTAGCGTGGTTTGGCCATATTTTAGTGATGTGAAGATGATTTTATAGTTTATTATTTAATCTTATTTAAATTTTATATTATTTTTAGTTTAAGTACAAATTTAGTAATAAAGTTATAGATAAAAAAATAATATTTTTCAGATGAATCTCTTGGTGAAAAACCTAAGAAGAGCTTGTTTAGTTACCCTAGCGAAAAGTCCTTGGTATACCGTATCTGGTGGCTGTATGCATGGCCTCTGAAATTGATTCTCGGATACACTATTCCGTCTCCATTCAGTTACAGAAGATTTTATCCTTTCGCTTTCTTTATGTGTATTATTTGGATCGGCGTGAATTCATACTTAGTATCTTGGAGTATGACAGTTATAGGTTTGTAATTTTATATATGCCATAAAATATTTCTAATTGTTTTTACAAAACAAATTCAGGGCCAGGAATGCCCTGAATTTGTTTGAATTTGATAATTTATGTTTAGAAATTTTAATTCATATTATAATAACAGACAAAGTTGAATACTTCCATTTAAAGTTTACGTGAAAATGCATTATAAAATGATTTGTGTCATTGTAGGTCACACATTCTTTATACCTGATTCAGTTATGGGAATGACATTCTTGGCGTTTGGTGGCTGTCTTCCTGAAGCCTGCTCGATATTCATAATGTCACGAAGAGGTACGTGAAAACTTGTATAAAATATTTTGCTTTATGAAACTTGGCCATCACTGACATAGTCTAGATATAAGGTTAGGATGACACGTTAATTTGATGTCATAGATCACATGTAGCCGAATTGAAACTGGATCGCGCTTGTCAAACCAAATGCAAGCTGCATTTGGTTCTCATATATGTTATGGCTTGTGTCATATGTCAGCGCAAATGTGTCATCAACACAAAGTGCCCAAAACTGTTTTGCTATTATAACAATGCTAAGCAGCAATTGAAATATTATCATTAGATGATACGTTGGACCTGGATTTTGCGAGTTCGTTGAATGCCTAAATCTTTCCATCGGCTTTCGCACGTCGGAACACCTGCGGAGGTCATGGGTTTGATCCCTGATAAATCTAGATGTTTTTGTATAAGATGTACTTATTTATAAAAGGAAAGAAAATAAATAACATATCAGTAGTCTAGCACAACACAAGAATTGAATTGTGTCAGTTTATTTATTAAAAAACGGCAAAAGATAAACTGAATAGTGCCATTTTTTTGCTACATGTGAACTATAAGCCTTTAATCCATTTTTTAGATATATTGTTATTAGTAGTGGTTTAGTTAGTGGTAATAATTTAATCTAAGTTTTAGTTTTGTTAGGTACTTTATTTGTATTTTTTATACGACCCATTTTGGGACTCTTTCAGGCCTCCGCCAACGCTTTCCATCTTTTTCTGTTTCTCCCTAGTATCATTCAATGTATTACTGCTGTTTTGCTTATATCACTTGTCCACCAATTGTATGGTCTTCCAACTTTCCTCTTAAAACAACGAAGAATGAATGAGCAATGAATTACTCATCCAATAATTTTCTTCTAGGATTGGGAAAGCGATGGCCACCTCAATACTTTATTCTTATTCCCAACCAAGAATGCAAGCTGATTTTATCAACAGCATCATAATTTTATAAATTCTTATACGAAATTTTTCAAATTAAATTTTTCAGTTTGATAAATGAAGTGAATTCAATAAATTGCGTTTTCATATCATCCTGTTTAGAATTTATTGATAACTCAAAATACATTGCATCTATGTAGTTGCGTGAAGTTTATTTTTGTACACTTAACCGTTTTATCCTCACTTATTAATCTCGCAACACTTATGAAAGTATGCTTTCGCGAGAACACAATTTTTGAAAGAATACGTTTATTGTATAAAAATATTTAATTATCTTATAGAATGAAGTATGTACGCCACAATTTAATTAACAGTTATCTTTAGATTATATTGGAAATACCGGATAAAAGGAATATATATTTTACTAAATTACTTTTACTTTTACCTGCGGCGTGTAAATGTCGCCACCAACATCTTCCATGTGAGTGTAACCTGATAAAAACAACCTGAGCCTAATGACTAGTTAGAGGCCAAATAAAAATCACCTCACGTAAAAGCTAATTCAAAAGAGGAAGGAACTCGAACATTTTATGAGTATACGGTTTGCTGTGAAAAAAGGATGCGTAAAGATGCCTATCCTTATTAAGTCTCAATAAAGTAAACGTAATGATGATTAGTTTTCGACGTGCATCTGATGGGGAGAATAGGGTTATCATAGAGCTCTTGGAGGAGCCCCAAACTGTAATTACTGATAATCACACGCATTCTTCAACTGTTATTTTTAAATATTTTGCTGTCGAATCAAGTTAGCCATGGTGATTATATTTGTAATAAATAAAGTAAGGAGTTTTCATCTAAATATCAGGTGCAAAACTTTGGTTCATTCATCCATAGTCAAGTTGATAAACTCTTGATGAATCCGAGATCCCTGATAAGTCTTCTATTATAAATGAAAAGTTATAATATTTTGTTAATTTCAGAACTCAATATTTTTGCGCGCTCGAGTTCGACCAATGTTCCATATTATTAAATATTCTTATTTTAAATATACTGTAATTAAAATAGGTTACTATAAACTCCAAATTGTGAGTTTGTTCTTGACACTTTCACGCCTAAGCCGCTGAACCAATTTTTTGGTTTTGGACCTTAGAGAAGCACAGAGGCTATTTTTTTAAACATTCATATGGCAGAACAACGTTTGCCGTGTCAACTTATCTAAAATAAAGACATCAATTTAAAACCGTTACGTATCAAACAATAAAGTTGTTATTACATCTATCTCTGCCCTTTACCAATCCGTATTTATTGTGTTACTGCCTGAGAGGGCGCTTTCAAAACTCACCTGCTGACATTTGCAACTGCACAGACATGCGCGGTCAAGGTTACGTATTTCCATCCAATGCAGCTCTCAGCATACAAACGTTACAGTTAGTAAACTTTGTAACAGTAATAAACCACCTCATTAAAGAAAATGTAATACAATTTAGAATGTACCGTAGTAATAAAAAACGAAGCTATTTCAAAAAGTTAAATTCACTGTGTTTTTGTTTCGGCTTAGTATTTTTTAGCTTGGAATCTGGAACTGTGTATTTTGTATTACACATTGAATTCTATTTTTAAATCAAGTAATTAAAAAGATGTAATAAAAAGATGATAACATTTATCATTTTATGAAAATAAAGTATTATATTATTCTGTAATCATTTTTATCTCATGTAATCTATTAATATCTGATTGAATATTTATTTTTAGGCGAAGGAGGAATTGGTGTTTCGAACGCACTCGGAGCGAACTCATTGGCTATATTATTCGCACTGGGCTTGCCGTGGCTGATTCGTACTGTGAGCTTGGAAATCCAAGGTGCGGAGAACACAGCTGTATTAATAAACTCCACGGGAATCGACTTCGTCGTTGGATCTTTGCTCGTTGCCGTCACTTGCCTCTGGATTGTTTTGTTCATCGGAAAATTTACTCTCAGAAGAAGTGTTGGCGCTGTTCTTATTGTATTGTATGTATTTTTCATCACATTCGCCATACTCGTCGAAACGGGAGTTATTTTGGAACGCGCTATCCCGTTTTGTTTGCAAATATATACCGACTGATGGCGCCACTGTCTATTTCGATCGTACGATGATTTGATGTTGCTATTTTGTATAGAATACGGTTCAAAGTTAATATTTATTAAGTTCTCCTAACACAGGTATTATTTAGAGAACTGAAGCGTCGTCACTGCGCTCTTAATATCAAATCTAAACTTATAAAGAAACACGAATTCGTTGTCCTATAACACATAAATTGTGCAGTAATTGATTATTGTTTTTAATTACTACGTGTAAAGCTTGCAAAGCATTTAGTAGTAGTATTTAGGCATTCAGTTCAAAGTCATTAAAAGATTTGGTATTTAACTTCAAGAAGCACATGATTCTAACTATATAGATAAAATATACTGCGACAATTCGCTCAATGCCTTCTAGAAAGCAGTAGGGCGCTTATGTTATGGATATTAGAGACGACTACTTATATTATATTATATTATTTTGTAAATAAATAAATATTGTACACACACACTTAGACTAGGAACAGGGATTGAATCCTTCACCTCAGGAGACGTTCCGTCGCGTGAAAGCCGTTGCGATATGTAGGTTGACTTAAGCCTAAAGTCCTCTACCTCTATGATTTTGTAACTATTACGCTACGGTTTTTATAGAGTAAGTACTCTATAAAAACCTGTGATCAATTCTACGTCCCGCAGCGCACGGTTTCATATTATCGTTAAATTGGATGACTTTAATTAATTCAATTACTACACGTGTGCTTCAATATGCACTCGCCTGAAAATCATTTGCTTAAGTTTAGTAATAAATAACTGACACGGAAATGTCAAAGGGTTAAGACAAAATATTATGTGTGTAAACAATGTTGTATAATGTAAATATTGAATAATATGGGTGTTATAGAATAGGTGGCAGCACGTTAGCAAGATTCATGGATTTGCAAATGCATTTAGATAACTGTAATGGATGGCCATTCCGCCTGTTTCTTTTTTCTATATGCAAATATTTAAAATTATCGCATAAGCTCATCGAATGTTCCGATTTATTGGATATATTGGTTTTATTCCCTATTTTATTATTTAGACAACTACATATTTATTCCATTCCATAATTATTTGTATCTAGAATATTATTTAACATATTTTTTTTTTTTAAATCCACTACAAAAGCTTATTTCGACCAATAACTGCTACTATAAATATATTACGCGTGCCTTTTATTTTCATCCGAGACCTTCGGTAACACTTTTTTTAAATGGTCAAATATTAAGAAATGCATCACAGAACATATGGTTCGTGACAAATCGATTTTAAGATCAGATTTCTTACATTCTATATAAAAACGATATATTTCTACATGGACACTAATCTCAAAACATGTACGTGAGTTTCACAGTCTTTATTCCAGTGGCATACACGCGATGAGACGGATTAATATGTTCGTTGGCCGGAAATACTGGGCCAATATACTAAGAATTAAATTACTGCACCTGCGAGTAGTAAACCCAGGGGTTTTATAAACTATAACATATTTCCAGTAGTATTCGTTGTTTCTGAATTCAATATTACACTGTGTTAAATTGCTGGAAATTGAAATAAAATAAGCAGAGTTAATACTTTATGGTCCACCTTAAATGATAAAGCGATAGATAAATTCTTAATATCTCTTATATAAAGCTGGGTTTTGATAATTATCATTATAATTTCTGTTAGCCTTAAGACATTGTATACAATGTATATTAATGTATTTAACGTAATAACATGTAATTTATTATTTAAATACGGCACGTGTTAATATATATATGCTTTATGAAATGTAATTATATCGCAAGTAGTTCAGTATCTATAAGGTAAATATTTGAAAGATTTATGTTGAAGTGGGAAAATAAACAATTACATACACGAACAAGATTACTTACGTGCACGTACGTGCCCGCTTTTAAATACGGGCTGTTATTAATTATAGATGGATTAATCGTATAGTGTAAGCACAGTTTATTTTTAAATTTCAATTGATTTAATGAAAATATATGTACATTTTTGGTGATATTTCAGCAGTATCTACTTTTTTGGTGCATGTTTTAAAGCGATCTCAGTATGTCAAGACAAATCAACATTGAATTTTGTATGAGCAAATAATTATATCAAATTATTATGGTATTATATGCAAGAATGGACAGGAAAATGAAATTAGAGTAGATCTGAAAGTTAATATTTCCCAACTTAATACTGATGTAATATGTATTAAAAATTATATGAAATGTAAAGCCAATATGAATAAGGGCTTGACGTCTACATGCCTTCCATATTGCTAGTTGTTTTGCTATTGTACATTCTAATAGTAATTACCAGAGCTGAACTCTTTTAACAGTTTATTAGTTATACAGAGGTCTTCTCTCTAGTTTTCGAGAGAATAAAACAATAAAACAAATTGCGTATTATTTTATCTATACGAGTACCCATGTTGTATTGTTTAATGATTTATCTTGCAGACATGTTTATGTATATACTCAATTTCAGAAAAATAGGTATAAATGAAAAATTGCTTGAATTAAATTATTTTAAATTACATTTGTATTTTATTTGTATAGTTTAATATTTTTGCTTGCCATTTTGCTAAGTTGCTGCATTTTGCTAAGCTGAAAAGTTTGTGGCATTCATGCAACAGTTTGTAATTCTAGTGAAGGCTTTACCAGGAAGCGGTCAGGACGACGCTTTCGCCAGAACACTGATCTATTCAGAAGTTCCCTCTTATTACACGCGGAACGTAACTAAAAAAATATTAGTAGATATATCTACCGTGAACACGCTCAAATTCCCCACATTCATCACCCACATGACCGTTCAGGTCACCCCCCAAAACGATCTCCTGTGATAATGGGATTCCACGGAGCACTTCTCCGAGTTGATTCCAAAACGCTATTTTATCGGCGTCGTCACAACCAGTCTGTGGCGCATAGGAACTTATCAAGTGGCTAACTACCCCATCGATAAGCACCCTAACGACCATAAGCCGGTCGCTATGACGTTACACTTCCAAAATGTCGTTCTGGAACTCCTCCGAGAGCGCTATGGCAAAACCCCATTCTCCCCACCAGGTGCACCTGTGTAGATCAGCTTGTAGCCATTCCCAATGAACCGGGATCTGCTGGCCTTCCACTGAGTCTCCTGCAGGAACGCCACGGCCACTCTTCGCCTGGAGAGCACATCGGCTAACTTCCTCGCACATCCGGTTAGCGTACCTATGCTCCATATTGCGAAGCGGATCTTTCGAGATGTTTGGGCTGCGTAAGATGGGGCTAACGTCGTTAGCCGTACTCGCCCATGACAGGGTAGCCCTTGTCCACTTCTCACAAGAGCCGGGCGATGCTCTTGCGCGCCGTTATGCGGCGGCGCCCTAGCCCTTGTACGATCTCGCATTACTTTTCTTACCATTAGATTTGGCTGAATTTGGCTTTTTATCCGTACAGGGGCGGAGAAAGAATACTAACCTCTGCGGCCGGGGTCGGCCTGTCGTAAAAGGCGACAAAACAACCCACCCTAGCTACGTGATAGGGCCTCAAGCCCGTCTGGATAGCGACCACCTTTGATCTTAAGTATGCCGCAATAATAACATTGTGTTGTGTTCCGGCATTAGTTATCAAAGTTCCTGTACCTTTATGGGACAGTAGCATGTTCGCGATGCCACTGGCATTGCAAACACCCATAGGCGACGATAACTGCTAAATTCTAAGCGGGCCGTCAGCCTGTCTGCTGTCCTACAGCATTAAAAATAATTTTTACGGGGGTGACTGCCGTCTGATCCCCCAACCCTAAAAGGAAAGCCGTCGTCAGAGCCTCGTCCGTTATTCAGCAGGGTGCGCCGACTTGCAGGTGAGGTTGACTTGGGTCCCGAAGATGTTGGTAGGGCCCCTTACACCCCAACACAATGACTTCTTATACCTGCTGTGAAACTATTACGCAAAATATCCATTTAGAAACCTCTTTCTAACAACAAACCGTACCTGTGTAATGGAGCCTCGATTTGTTGTTATCTTTGATGTGTAAATTCAGGCAGCACAGTCCGTAATTTGTGTTTATTGGAATCTACTTTGTGAAAGTGGTTTCAATTAGATCCGGCGCAGTTTTATTAGGAATCCTATTTTTGAACAGCGACAGAGAAAAAGCAATTCTCTTAAATATTCTGCTTATCTATATAAATAAAAATGGATCTTCGAAATGTATGTACGCTCATCACGTTCGAATGACTGCACCAAATTGGATGATTCTTTGTTTTATGTATTCGTTATTGTTAGGACAAGGTTTGTATAACATGAAAAGTATAAAAAAGTGTTTTACATTAATTATATTAATGTTATAATTAACATTAATATAATTAATAACAACATAGTCGTACTCATGATCGCAGATCAAGTGATAAGTGACTTCAAACAGATACATCAATGCTTTGAAATGTTTCGTGTATTTAGAGTTTTATCATAGTGATATTCATTATTATCGACAATAAGAAAATGCTAGCAGCGAGGCGTCAAAATATAGGCCCTCGCACGCGCGACGCAAGACGCGTTCACAATCTTCGATGCAATGAAACTGAAGAAGAGCTCTGTTATGGTTCCTATATTACTGATACACTACATAAATATTTTTTTTAGTAAATAAAATACATATTGCCATGCAGACGGGCCTGCGGCCCTACCACGTAACTAGGGTTGTTTTGTCGCCTTTTACGACAGATCGACCCCGGCCGCAGGGGTTAGTATTCTTACCCCGCCTCTGCACGGAGAAATTGGGAAATGATCTATCAGAAAATCATTCAAATCCAACAACTAGGCGAGTTATATTTTATTTTATAAATATTTGAACTTCAAATCACTGTCCTTTTTTTATTGCTCACGAATAGCAGATAGACTGACGGTCCATTTAATAATAACCAGTTACCGTCGCATACAAATGTTTGCGATGCTAAGGGCACCGTGAACACACTGCTGTCCGTACAGGAGTTTATTTCTAGGAAAGTTCACCCAATGTTGCTTAGTAAGGGTTGCCTTTCAAGAGTCTATATTTACAATATAAAAAACATGTATAATAAAAAACATATCCCAAGTCCTAATCCCCGTACCCTCAAACTTAACCGTATAACTCAAAGGAAAAGCATCATATACATTACATTGGAATCACAAATATTAGACTCTAGAAAATGTCACAACGCTGACACGAGTGGATTCGAAAAGAGAACATGGTTCACAACTCCGTCAACAGATGGCGCCACTCTAGAGTATTTTTTTAAGATCTTTTATTAGTTTTCTAAAATCGTTTATCTTTAATTATTTTATTGCTGTAGGACAGCAGACAGGCTGATGGCTCACTTAAAATTTAACAGTTGCCGTAGCCAATATGTCTGCAAGACCAGTGGCATCGCGAACACGCTGCTGTCCCATAAGGGTACAGGAACTTGAGTCACTAATGCTGGAACACAACACAAGGTTATTATGGCGGCATACTTAAGAACAAAGGTGGTCGCCATCCAGACGGGTTTGAAGCCCTACCACGTAGCTATGGTAGGTTGTTTTGTCGCCTTTTACGATAGGCCGATCCTGGCCGCAGAGGACAGTATTCTTTCTCCGGATATCCGCACGGATATCCGGAGAAAGAATGCATGCATGCATGGAGGGTAATTTAAAAAAAATCCATTATACTCATTCATCCCCGCATCCCTCTCATATCCATCCCCCGTGGTCTCCCTAAAGGCATGACATAATAGTATTCACAGTTTTGTGCTGTTATTAATAACACCCGAATCCGAGAAATCTATCGATCTGTAACGTTTCAACCGCTGAACCAATTTCGATGAATTTCGGGATAGAGATATTTTTGATCTCGGGGAAAGACATCGGCTACTTTTTTATTTATATGACAGATCAACGTTTGCCGGGTCAGCTAGTTATAAATAAAAATATGTGGTATATATTTTATAATAAAATGGTATATATTTTAAATCAAACTTAAGATTCAAAATACACACATAAAAAAAGTCTAAGCAACATGTACTAATTTAAATTTTAGGATGGTGGATGAGCCGCTGTATGGATGAACTTCCTGAATGCACCTGACTGCATGAGTCACCTTTCAGTATTTCCGAGCCGACGGTACACTCGCACCCTTCTTGTATCAGGCCTAAACCCGAATCGCGACTCATCGGAAAACATCATTTTATCCCATTGTTCCTGGGTCCATGTTCTGCGTTCTCTACAGTTACACCATTAATTTCGACGAGCGCGATTCCCGTGACGTATCGGTGGGCACCTAATTGGCCGTCGAGCTCGTAGGCCGTACTCATGCAGTCAATTTCGCACAGTTTGGGGACTTACATCAACACCACTTGAATTTTGTAGCCTCAAACTTATCTCTCGAGCGGTTAACATCGGCTGGCGTCTTGCAGTCAGTTGTATGTACCGGTCTTGCCGAGTGGTTGTACTCCTTTTACCGCCTGGATGCTGTTCAGCAGGTTCCCTTGTATTATTGTAGCGCTGCCAAAGACGACAAATAACACTTCTATGAACGCCAAAATGCCGAGATACCTGAGATTGATTACTTCCCGCTTGCAACATGCCTACAGCTCTTTGCATTTCATTTGCCGTCAAATGATGTCGCTCCATGACGTAAAGAATATCTAACAATTCAATATTGTCGCTGACTTTATTTAAATGGTTGGTAAAATTATAAAATCAAGACTAAACGTAGCAATAAAAACGCACTTAAATTCAAACAAATTCCCTTTCATTTAATTTTATGAAAAAAAAAACATTACATAATCGAAATTTTTTTTACACCCAGCCAGTATGTCATCAATAACAAAAAAAGTTTACATACCTACGCACTTTGAGTGAGTAAAGACTTAGAAATTAATTAGTATATATGGTAAATTTGTAATATCATGCATGTTGCTTAGACTTTTTTTGATGTGAATATTTTGTTGTTCAGCTTCTCGAAAAGTGACTCCTCTTACTTCGACATACTCTGTGTCGGAACTCACTCCGAGGGCAGTCAAGGTTATAAGGCTGAATGTATCATACTCGTATAATGGCTGTTCTTTTTCATCTTCTTTCTTCTGCGTTGCTGACCAACGTAAGCCGTGGTGGCATGCGGATTAAAACCGTATCCGCCACCCTGAGATTTATGCGTAGAGGACAGCCAAGAGACCAAGTCACAGATTAGGGGTCTGAAATGAAATGAAATTTTGAAATGGATAGTTATTTTATTTTGCCAGCTATAATGCCTGTCTACAGCTGATGATGTTCTGAATTATATAATATTAAGTATACAATCGCGCTGAGCGGGAAAAAACCTGATCTGGTATGCAACGGCGATAATTTAAATAAAAATAATGACAGATTTTTTTTGTCTCAAACACTCGCCTTGGAATTTACTTCAAGTATATTCCCTAACCTCTTTTCTAACCAATTAAATATTTTTATCCATTTCAAAATCAATCTTCTGAGAACTTTCCTAGCTCACTCCACCTTTATAGAAGTCTAGCTAAAATCTTCGCTGCAAAATGTAAATGAAGAGACCGAAGTTAACTATAAGCGCTTTCATTACGCGCTTGAAATAGTAAAGCGTTTAATTTTGCTCTATTATAATAGGTATATTTCAAGTCATGTTTTTTTACTTTATTTGGAAAACAATTAGCTAACATTTAAATAAGTAGCTCTTTATATATCTACATCAGATTATATTTTTTCATATATACATAACTTATAATAAAGTTGTTAATGTTTAAGCATAATCAAACATCATATTTAGACATACGTTTCAAACCAGAATTTTGCTAGAATATTTTTAACATCATTAGAAGTGTCATTAAATATATCTAAATTTCGACAAAAATTGCTCTATAGTTACAGAATAAGCGTAGTATTGCAAAGATAAGAATTGAAAGGATTCCTTCGTGTTTTTTAGGCTTTACTAAGCATTACTATATTCGTATATAGGGAATTGTAAAAGAAAGACATAATTTTTCACATTTATTATATATTTCACATTTATTATATAACATTTATTATATAGTTTAAATTTCATAACAACATTGAATCTGTAATCATAAATTTTATTCTAACAACAATCCTAATGTAAAGAGAGAAAATTCTAAGAGATAATAACAACAATTTTCCTACTTACTATTTTCCTACTTATTTTTCTACTATATCATGATTAAATTAAATACATTAATAACATACTATTAGGCTAGGAACTTAGACTTTCGACAAAATAATTGGTTTCAGACTCATAAAAATTCGATTTTATAGTTTTACATAAAATGTTCAAACAAATTATTAAATAAATGATTAAATCACATTTAGTCGAAATTTAAATTTATACATATTTTTTGATTTGGGACAATAGGAACACTAATTAAACGTTAAAATCCTAGGTAATCTTGAAAAATTATATAGAATATTTTATGTCATAAACAACTACTAGAAATCTTCTTCCTTCTGCCCTTATCCCACATTATAAGGGGATATATATATATATACAACTATTAGAAATATATTTGATTAAATCTACAAGAATATTCATGTATATAATACTTAAATCTTTGAACCAGTGAACATTACTTCAATAACAAGGACAATTTTAATAGACGATTATAACGAGATTAAAAAAAATGAGATTTTATTTTGCAGCATTTAATTTATAATTAATGAAAGCCGTGAACCGTAGTTGTTCAAATCGCGTTTTCTCTCGTATTCATTAGACTCTCGCCGGTGGTAACTCCTGTGAATAGACAATACTAATTAATGATTACTTATTAAGACAATATGGTAACATCAAAGTTAAAATAATTAAATATAATTAAAATAAAAAATGTCATTCGTATAAACAAGTAGAACTAAAGCTATGAATAGTTTTTTTTACTGTAAACAATATATTGAACAATTATCATAGAATATACCGAGTAGTTGTTCTTAAATGGTCATTATGAATTTATATTATTTAATATTATACATAACTTTAAAAACAATTTATATAAATAAATTCATATTTATCTGTAGAAAAAAGAATAATTGTGCACATTACTAGTTCAGATCAGTTTTTGAAGGTGTGGCTACAACGCCCTTAGCATTGATTTTGCCAATGTCTGAGTAGAATATAAAAGTGACAGGTTTAATGGCGAAAAAAAGGGGGGGTCAAACGCGGTGATCGGTTCGAAAGCTATCTGTAATCCTGAGGACAATATCAATAAATAGTTATAAGATTGGTAATAATATTTAGAAATTAATAAATATTTGTTATAAATATATATTGTTTTTAATTAAAAATTTACTTAAAATGAAAACATGTTTGGAATGAACTAAAGTTAATAAAAAGTTAACATTAATGGGACGAGGGAAATGTATGGGTAATAAATCATAAATAGGGTGAGAAATTTTTGGCCTGTCATTAGGCCTGTCCTTTTATACGGCTGTGAAGCGTGGCCGGTGTTAGAGCGACACAAGCAAGAACTGCGTGTCACGGAGATGAATATGCTGCGGTGGATGTGTGGAGTGACGCGGAAGGACCGCGTTAGGAACTCCCGCATTCGCGGTAGTCTTCGTGTCCGTGACATTGCAGATAAATTGCAGGAGTGTCGGCTCCGTTGGTATGGCCATGTTTTACGGCAACCGGATGCTTACGTGGGAAACAAATGTCTGGCCATGCCGCCTCCGCCGGGCCCCGGCAGGAGGGGTAGACCCAAAAAGTGCTGGCTTAACGTCATAAAGGGTGATATGCGTGCCAATGGGCTCACTACCAGGGATGCTGAAGATCGCGCGAAGTGGAGTAGAAAAAGTCGGAAAGCGGACCCCGGGCACCGAAACGAAAGTTTGGGTGGCAACCGGGACTAACGCTGGGATGATGATGAGGGTGAGAAATTTTTGGGCAATTAAAGAAAATATGTTCAATAGGTGCACATTACTAGAAATTCTGCGACAATACTAATACTAGTGCACATTACTAGTAACTAGTATTGTCGCAGAATTTATACATAACCTAAAATGTGGACATTTATTATACAACAAAGTACAGTAATATTAAATTAAAAAAAATATCATGTAATTTAAAAGTGAAGTAAAATATAATTGAGTTTAAAAACAAGCATGTCCCTTAGTATTTTCGAAATGTTTTTAACCAACTTCAAAAAAGGAGGAGGTTATCAAATCGTCTGTATTTTTTTATGTTTGTTACCTCAGAACTTTCGACTGGGTGAACCGATTTTGATGATTCTTTTTTTATATGAAAACTGGTGCTTGCCGTGTGGTTCCATTTTCAATTTGGTCTAGTTCTGACAATGGCATCCATGAGAGAACCATATAAGTCTTAAATTTGCATTAAGTATGTGCGCAGCAAATGGACGAATAACAATATCACGCCAACCGATTTCGATGATTCATTTTTTATTGAAAAGGATGTACTTCAAAGGTTGTCTGATGAGAGTTTGGTTAGGTTCTGATTATGAGATCTATGACAAAGTAACGGAACTCTTCAATTCTTAGGAGCAAATTAACGATACTTGGCCGAATCTTTTATAGGCTATCCGGATATTTAAGTCACCTACTGTAACGCCGTTATGGTCAAGTAATTGTCGTAGTCGAATATGATGATCAATGATCAATTAATGGCTTACAGTAAGGATGCGATCTATGGCAGAATTTATAACTGTCTGTAATCGAATTGCAATGCGCTTACGTTCGTTGCTGTATTGCAACATGACGCCAGCGTTCTAATTACATTACTTAAGGTGTATTATGTGTGAAGCAGTGGTAGCCGAGTGGGTGGTAGAAACTTTTGCGTATTATTGATGAGCTTTATTACCATATAAAAGACTAGTGGTAGCGGAGTGGCAAAGTAACCGACCTGTAACACATGAGGTTGCTGGATCGATCCTGGGTATGGGGGGTACCGATGTAAAAAAAAATCTGAGTCTGTGGACATGTTGCTCCTCCGTCTTATTAGTTAAATAATCGTGCATTAAGCCGAGACGGTGGGCACGTCGCTCCTCCATCTCATTCGATAGACGATCGTTGATCAAGCCGAGACGGTGACTACGTTTTTCGATATTTTCCCTGTTCAAAACTTTTTTCATGTAAAGCCGAATTTTCGAAAGTCTATTTTTGCGTTTTTCGCAAGTCTTTTGAAATTGTCCTCGAAGTAGATTTCCTCTGTTGAGATAGGACAGCAGACAGGCTGACGCCCCACTTAGAATTTAGCAGTTATCGTCACCTATGGGTGTTTGTAACGCCAGTGACATCGCGACCACGCTGCTAAATGCTAAATAAACATTCGCACGCTAAACATGAATGCGAATTAATCCATCACTACTAGGTATATTGTTGTGTTTCGTTGGCTGACACCGACTACAAAAATAACAATAATTGTAACTACATTGTATTATCGCAATATAGATCATACCTACATATTGATGAGTAGAAAAAGTAAGTTGATTATTAAGTTATAGAAGAATATGCAATTATTTTTTACTTTTTGGTGCATATTAATTTGTTTTGGAATAGCTTTTTTATTGAAGGCGGTCTTTTTTTTGTTAATTTTTTTTTACATGTGAAGTTTAAATTTATTTTAAGATTCCATAATTCATATAGGTATTTATTTTTAAATCGATATGGTAGGTATCTAAGTTAAATGTCAATTATTGAATATAATATCATTGTATTATTTTTATAATTTAGTAAACCTAACATAAACATTTTAAACGCTTTTCTTTTATAAATCGTGAATGACTTGCGCGACCTGTTGCGTCTGAAGCTTTCACTACCTCTGACCTAGACACGCAGTTGAATAAGGTCACGGGGATAACTTTCGCGTTCAATTTCCCGACAACTACTCGTAGCATTCTTACAAGAGCAACATCTGTCTGACCTTGCTAACCCTGAACGGAAAATAAAACGTCGCTTATTTGGCTGTATCTGGGGTATTTCACGTCTTTTCCTCTCTAAGAGAATGTTTAAAGTGAACAAACAGATGAAATTTCAGGTGGTTATTACGTCTAAATACCCTTACTATCAAATTATAGTAAAAATTATTAAACTTGCCAGAATTATTATAATTAAATCAAGATCATTTAGTTTAACTTTTAATTAAATTATAAATAGGTTTTTGGATATGTTGGGGGCTTTTACAAAGCATCTGCTTACAAACAAGCATATAAGGCTTGAGCATAATTTTATATAGGTATCTTAAGACACCAGTCGACGCCCGCGTCTTCATATATGTTATTTTTTACTGTACCTATTATTTATTGTAGTATTTAAAGCGAAATACTCGTAGTACTTTACGTTTTAGGCAGCATTTGAAAATTTTTGTATATATGAAATGATTGTATTAAATTACCTACAATAAAATATTTCAATCAAATAAGTTTTGGTTTTACCACATCTCTACATGTATGTCAATTTAAGATTGTGGATGTTATGGACTTAAAATAAACTCTATCTAGTTAAGAGTTACTTAAATTATTCTTAGTCATTAATTCTATGTCTAGTGACTTATAACTATAGTGCAAGATAAATCAATATTTAAAAATAATTTTAGTGATTACATGCAATAAAATAATTTTGAAAAAGTTGGCCAATCAGTAAAATTTTGACAAATTTTCAAGCGACTTAAAATTTTATGTCGCTATATTTTATCTTGCAATTTATAAATGTATTCAACAACCTTTAGTATTTAAAGTGAATCCTAAAGCTTGTTATATTATAATAATTAATAAAACGAATAGTACATACGTCACTTGAATTCGTCCCGCGTCTTGCGACGACGAACACTTGAATGTGACGAAATGTGTTAACGTCCGATCCAATACAATATTGGGTCAATGTAAGACATGGAACATTACCATATTAAAATTAAAGAAGATTAAAAATTTAAATAGATCAAATCACGTATAAGTGCAATGGACCTTTCAGTTCAATTTTTGTGGGTGTGGCTCCAAAGCCTTTGGCATTGATTTAGCCAACAATGCCCTTTCATCCTTTAAGCGCAATGATTGACAGTTAATAGCTTATTACATTCGATGAGTAGCCATTGACTTCGTTTAGGTTGTGAGATGTAATCATGCATGACGCCGTGAAAAATAAAAAGTATTTTAGACAAATGATTATTTTACTATGATGGTATTGACGTTACCTGTCATCGGGATAACTACGCGTCGAATGATGTGGTTCTTGGTGGTTACCATTACGTCGTGGTTGGTGAAGCAAAACAGGATAGAGACGCAAAGGCCCTGTTCAAGGAAAGATCGACATGTTTGTTATACTAGTATACGTGTATAAAGTTATCTTGTTTCTAAAAGAGGTTGAATTCACCTGTTCGTAGCACAAGAATGTTATATGTTGCTATAAACGTAAAAGGAAACCACATGTCAGTCAAGGAGGAGGGATGTCTTTATGGAATCTCTTACCCCATGTGATCTAGTGTTCACAGATAATATATATTATACACATACGTTACCTTCTGTTGTGTATAACGGAGGAGTGTGTACGGTGTTAATAGTGCCGTATGATCTTGGCGAGGAATTCGAATAGAGCTAGTCAGTTTATATCCTGCAGAATTATATGTCAACGTTATTAGAAGGTAGTATGAATAAAAAAAACCCTATGCTGTACGTATAGGCCGTTGACCATGAACTCCAAAGATCTAACTGTGATTGAATCTAATGGATTATGTTTGATAAGCATCAATCAAATCAAAAATCTAATCAAAATATAATTTTTTAAAACTATTAAACGTTATATTGCGTATTTTAAGCGCGTATTAACATTTTTTGTTCGTCTGTTCCGTGTTCATTGTTTTAAAATAATGTGAAACCTTAGCAATATTAAACTTGGCGACAATCATAAGCTGAGATTACGATTGTAAATTTCATATAGAAATTTATTGTAGGTGGCTTTACCTGCAAGCTGGTGAGAATAGCTGATATAACTTGGTAGACTTTTTCGCCGGGTGTTTCAGGACTTGGTCGAAATGGAATCAGGATGAAATGCAAGCCGAACAGCGGGATCTATGACATGAAATTTAATTACTGATGTACCCTATTATTATGATAACTTAACTTCAAGCGTATATTTTTGCAACAAAAGAACATTTTGTTGTTGTTACTAAATCTTCAGGCGATAAAGAAGTCCAGGTCCTTTAACAAAGCGAAGCTAACTATTATTGCCTAAATGTTTAACGCTTTGTCAAATATAATCGACAATTTATTTTTTCGTTCAAAGCAATATACAGCAGTTTGTGTTCATATATACAGCAAATTAATAACGAAAATGACGCACTTGACAAATCAAATAAGTCCAAACGGCAGATGAGTTGTAGTTTTGATGTCCACCGATCTTTAAGCACTTTGAAATATATTTGGTGCTATGAATTAGACACTTAAGTCGATTTCAAACGAAATACTAGTACTATAAAGGGTTTGACCAGCTTTCATCTGAAGCTAAACTTTCGTAGAATACTATAGAGAGAAGTTTAAAACGTTAAAGAACGTTTTAAAGAAATAAATCATGATTTTGCGTTGCGAGTGTTTAAATAAATTCAATACTTTATGTGATTAGATATAGTGAAACGCGTAAAATGCAGAGCATATAAAGTTGTAAATAAAAATACGTTATTATCATTGTTATATTGGTTTGTACGGCAACTTGCAGTGACACCTTTTTTAGGAACTGCATTTTTGGTCTAATGTTTTTTTCTATGCTATATTTATTCATATATATACATGCTGATACATACCCTCTCTGGACAGTCTTGACTACTTCCTCAGGATATTACTATATGAGACAACATGCTCAAGTTTTTCAGGTTAAAATATAAAGTTAAATAGAATTCTGTAATAATAGAGAAAGAACAGTACCTACATGCACTAGATTTTGACTATGACCCTTTAAGAATATAATCATAATATAAGTAGTAAAATTACGTTATTTAGTTAGTAGTAAATTTTTTCATACCATACTTACGAGTATCAGGGTTGCCCTTGCCGCTTTTTTAGCAGCCAAAGAAACATCACGATCGGGGGCCGGGTACAGCTTGGTCAACAGAACGCGCACGACGTTGATCAGGAATACTGCAAATTCACTCTATTTTAATATTTATAACGAAACAATGCAATTCATTAAAGTTACGATCGATCATTTAATGGATAAAAGTCGCATATGCAAATTGAACACACACACACACACACATACACACACACACACACACACACACACACACATACATATATATATATATATATATATATATATATATATATATATATATATATATATATATATATATATATATATATATATATATATATATATATATATATATATATATATATATATATATATTGTCTTGGATATGAATTTGATTATATATGTTACCGGCAATCTGTATAATCAGGTATTCTATACAATACCTAGGTAATGTTCGAAGACCTCGGTGGCGTAACGGATAACACTTCGGTACGCTTGCGGAGGTCAGGGGTTCGATTCCCGTCTCGCGTCTGGGTCTTTATGTATAATATGTATTTATTTACAAAAAAAAGTATATAAGTAGTATATCAGTTGTCTAGTACCCATTTTTTTTGTGTCTCGGAGAAAAACCTCTCTTGACGGGTTCCCCCGGCCCGGGGGGACCGAGGGATATGTGGCACTCCGGGAAAGATGTTTGGCCATCCGACTACCCACTAAAAAACCCCGCTGTTCTATCGCCTACGCCCGGGCCTACGGATATGTGGCCTGCCGATCTCGTGGCCCAGGCCGGCGCCGGCCCGCCCTTTGTCTTGAGGCGGGCCCCTTCTAAAGTGTTGACACCAGGGGTCAGGATTTCGTCCCCCCGGTGCTCTCCTAACCACTCTAGGAGTTGAGGGGGGCCGCGGAACAGCACGCAGCCCTCACCCTCGCGGCAATAGCGCGGGCGGCGGATCCTCCCCCGAGGGGGCTTTTACGGCGGCCGGAGGTCGTTATTTGCCCTCCGGCGCCGCCGATGTGGCCTGCGTTGGCGGGAGGGGAGTGTGGTGGTCGACTCCCGCTCCCGCTCCGCCGCCTCCTTTGCGGACATGACTGTCTCGCAGAAGGAGGCGACGGCCGTCCATCCAGGATCGCCCCCGACCATGGACAGAACCAGGGCCGGGAGCGACAGGTCCACGCCGATTTGAGCGACGAGGGCGCGGCGCTCCTCGCGCCACGCAGGGCACACGGCGACAGTGTGGTCCACCGTGTCCTCCTCGTCGCCCGCGCCACTGTGGTGGCACCCCGACGTTATCTCCCGCCCTATGCGACACAGGTACCTCCCGAAGCAACCGTGCCCCGAGAGGATCTGCGTCAGGCGGAAGGTCAGGGCGCCGTGGTGCCTTTCCAGCCATTCGGCCAGGACGGGCCTCACCGCTTTGATAGTGGCGAGACCCGCGCTGGGGTGCGCGAGGCGCTTCTTCCACTCCACCATGAGCACCTCGTCACGCAGGTCCGCCCGCTTTACCTCCACTTCGCGAGGCGCGGGGCGAAAGCCACGCTCGGCCGCATCCCGGCGCCACTGGTACAATAGCGCCAGGACCCGAGCCTCGAGGTCCCATGGTGGGGATCCGGCCAGCAGGGAGGCCGCTTCGAAGGACACCGTGCGGTATCCCCTTATCGCCCTGACGGCCAGGACGCACTGTGGCCTGCGAAGCAGCGCCGTCGTTTTGGCCGTCAGGCGATCCGCCCAGATCGGTTCCCTTTTTTTTTAAAACAAGTGCTATGTATGCTACTTAGTTTGGGACTAGATGGCGCTTGTGAATTGTCACAAAATATTTATTTATTATATGTATAGAATACCTAAAAGGTTAAGGTAATGTATGAAATATTTCGAATATTATTTTCCAGTATATACTTTACCTAGGTAATGTATACAATTCCTAGGTATTGTATAGAGTACCTGCTGGTCCACCGGCAATGTGTAAAATAACTATATTTGGGCCTGTATTTATCAATGTTATGTAAGTAAGTAGAACGGTATAAAATGACAGACAAAAATAACTCATTAGATTTGCTTAAAATCAACTTTATTAAAATTAACAATTAGTAAGTTCTGATTAAAAACAATCTTTATTCAAAGGTAGGTATTTATAGTAAAATCACAATCAAATAACATTGAACTTAAAATTCTTCTGGGTTAACTAACATAATCTAATTTACTCATAAGTAATCACTTAAAAAGCCTAGGCAACAAAACAATTCTGTAAAAATAGCAAGTAAATCTACTGGCTTCTCAGAATACTACAGTAAGTAAAAAAATATGTATTTATTTTTACATGAAGAACTATTGTGACATTTTGAAGTGCATAAAATCTTACTTTTAAGATATGAACACTTTTTAGTATCACAGATATTTTTACATGTACATTTGACAAATCCCTGACCTGTCCGCGTAGATTGCCGATTTGCAACTGTACGGAGCGTCGTTCATTCACTTACCTATGAACATCTGCTTTCTTAAGTAATTCTTGATTACACACTCCCAGTTCCTTGCCTGTCTGAATGTCTTTTACACACATTGCCGGCAGCGCATTCGGTATTGTATAGAATGCCTAGGTAAAGTATAAAATAAAAAATATTTCATACATTACCTTAACGTTTTAGGTATTCTATACATTGCCTAGGTATTGTATAGAATACCGTATTATACAGATTGCCGGTAACATATATATATATATATATATATATATATATATATATATACATATATATATATATATATATATATATATATATATATATATATATATATATATATATATATATATATATATATATATATTAAATTCTGTCACATGTTTAATGTAAAATAATTGTAACAAGTTTATTCATTATGTAACCATTTATATACCAAAATGAACTTAACAAAACATAGATTCTTATGACATTAAAGTTTATTCAAAATGACCTCCGTGATTTTGAATACAAGCCTTCAATCTGACTAGGTATATATATATATATATATATATATATATATATATATATATATATATATATACCTAGTCAGGTCATAAATTCTGTCACATGTTTAATGTAAAATAATTGTAACAAGTTTATTCATTATGTAACCATTTATATACCAAAATGAACTTAACAAAACATAGATTCTTATGACATTAAAGTTTATTCAAAATGACCTCCGTGATTTTGAATACAAGCCTTCAATCTGCGCGGCCAGTCCTCTATCGCAGCACGAACGAGGTCCATGTCAATATCGGCGGCTGCCTTAATCAAGAATGTCTTGAGTGACTCCAAATTGGGATGAGGCTTTGAACACGCCTTTTCCTCCAAGTGTTGCCATATCTTGTAATCTAACGGATTCAAATCTGGACTGGAGGAGGGCCAGTCTTCGTGCCGGATGAAGTCGATTTCACGCGCCGCCAGCCAGTCTTGTGTGCTCTTCGCTCTATGAGCTGGCGCCGAATCTTGTTGGAATACCCAGTGCCTGTTATTGAACATGGTATGAGAAACAGGTTCCACAAGGTTCGTCAGGACTGTATTTTGATACACAACAGCATTCGTTTTTACACCTTTCTCACAAAAATGTACCTCTGTTAAGCCCCAATAAGAAACTCCCAACCATACCATGAGCGAGGATGGAAAATGACCTCGTTGGACACGCGGAATACGGTTGCTCGCTTCTTCACTACTGTGTGCGTACACCTTATCATTTTGTTTGTTGTAGCTCTCTTCTACGGTAAACATTTTTTCATCCGAAAAAAGAATTTCCCGATATTTTTTTCCCGCGTACCGCTTCAACAAAGCGCGGCATCTCTTCAGTCTCAGGTCCATTAGACGAGCATTCAAACGATGTCCTGTTTTTCTTCGATATGCCCGAAGCCCTAAGTCTTCATTTAACACCCTTTTCACCGTGGTTCTGCTTAACCCCATCTGAAGGGCCAACAGTTTCTGCTTACGTTTGGGATTTCTTTGAATTCGTGCCTTCACAGCTTTTATCACTGCTGGAGTCCTAACAGACCGAGGGCGACCACTTCTTGACCTGTCATCTACACTAGAGTCTTCATTGTATCGCTTGATGGTACGATAAATGAATCTTTTGGTTATATTCAAATTTTTCAGTATGTTAAAAATTTGAATTGGCGCGTAACCGCAACGATGCAACGCAATAACTGCAACACGGTCTTCTTTAAACGTCCACTCCATATTTAAAAAATGAGTAAAATTCTAAAAGTATACATTTTTATTTTCATGAACAATTCGAGATTCGAATTCAATAAACTTTTTTGTGGCCAGCATTCTAAAAGAAAAGTTTTTACTGTGTGACAATACTTATGACCTGACTAGGTATATATATATATATATATATATATATATATATATATATATATATATATATATATATATATATATATATATATATAATAGATTAAATAACATTTCTATTATTAATTCATCGATAACACAGGGTGGAGGGTCTTGAGGATTTTAGGTTCATATGACTTACCTGTTAAATCCAAATTGAGTTATATAATGTTTTGCCTTCTTAGTTAATGAAAGGAAGAAGCGCACAAAACAATAGACAGTAAAAGGGCCTCGTAACTGTGACCCTTGACAGTCTTCAACAGTGTACCCAAATATGGTTTAACCACCCCAATAATAATTATGATAATGGTTTTATGTATGAAATGAAAACCATATAATTTAATTGATGCTTATACACTAGCCAAACTTTCGCGTACATAATTAAAATTAGAAATCTGTATCTTAATTTTAAATATACTAGCTGTGCCCGCGACTTCGTCCGCGTGGAATAGTGACTTTGGGCAGCATTTTTTGGATATGTCTTATGGTTTATTTTGGATTACAAACCCTAAAATATAAATAAATGAAATAAAAAAATTGCGTTCGAACCTACAAAGTCCAGCCTAAGCTGAACCCTATTTTCTATGATATAAATCTGAGGTCAACTTAAATTGGATTACAAACACGCCGAAACTGATCACTTTTAACTAAAACCATTTTTTTTAAATTAAAGTAGCCTACGTTACTCCTTGTTACATCAGCTGTCTGCCAGTGAAAGTCCCGTCAAAATCGGTCCAGCCGTTTCAGAGATTAGCCGGAACAAACAGACAGACAGACAAAAATTGTAAAAAAAGTTGCTTTGGTATATGTACCGTGTATATGTCGCAGGCAATTTGTATGATTCCGCCGTTTACAAACAGACAAAATTATTAAAAGTGCGAGCGCGTCGTTCTCTCAGATGCCATCTTTTTTTCGTCTTACGTCTCTTTCGTAATTCTTGTTTGTTCATTCATTCAGCTACGTTCCGTTCTTATATGGGATGGTCTAATAATATATTGGTCTAATAATATAAAGGTGGTCTAATATATTAGATTTACGTAAAAATGTATATTCAAATGTAGTTTTTATGGCGGTTTACGTATACAGTTGTGATTAGTCTACATATGAAACCAACGTTACGAAATGTATCTATTTTCCACCTTGACGGTCACTAATTAACGGTTTCGAATGCCTCAATTTTACCTTTTTGTTCTCAGATTCGAATTAATTCACATATTTACAAGGTTTTTATAAATCTTTTATAGAGGTATGCTCTATGAATTTGAGAGATCCAGAGACTAAATTTACTAGAAAACAAGTGTAATTTTATTTAAAGTGTTCTCTACTCGAGTGGAATATTCATCAAAGATTTATTCCTATATTTGGAAGACATCAATCATAAAAAAATCAGAAAATGTGAATATACAGTGTAAAGAGATTAATTTTAATAAAAGCTTCATTTCTCAACAGTACCTACTGCATTGAAGTTAGGAGTGTACGATATAAATCGATATTTCATAATATATCGCTTCAATTTGATATTAACGAATCATATAATTTTTCGACTGCACTTCCAACGGAAATATTTGGTATAATAATTTAATATAAAGAGGAAAGATTTAATTGTTTGTTTGTTTGCATTGAATAGGCTCGGAACCACTGAACCGATTTGAAAAATTCTTTCACTGTTGGGAATCTACATTATCCCCAGGACTCCAGGGTGACAAAGGCTATATTATATTTAAAAAGGCTATATTATATTTAAGAGATCCTTACAAAAACTCCGGTAATGTAATCCAAGGTGTAAAGAAATACCTAAAATATTCTTTACATCACGTGCGCTGCGAAAACTATTAATGATATAATAAAATAATGTACCTACTACGACTTTGCAGAACACATCATTACTTACAAAAAAATGTCGCGACGGCATTTGGCTGACTTATAGTTATGCCACAATAACTGTTCTTTTTTAATTTAATTGAAATGCCGCCGCTAGAAAAGACTCTTTATTTGTATCTTGGTATTAATCCTTATCGAAATAAATTACTTCATATTCAAGACTGCTTCAATATTTTTATTTGCACAAATTAACTCTTTCAACTTAAAATATTCAAAATATATTCTCGTTATTATTATTATATTTAAATAATAGATAATAGAGCTTTGTAGAATACACTAACCCATTTTCTATTTGTAGTATAAATATGATGGTTGTATTCATATGTATTCTCTATTTATAATTATAATACTAATATTATATATGTGAAAGTGAGTTTGTTTGTTTGTTGTGCTTTCACGCGTGAACCGTTGAGCCAATTTTGATGAATTTATTCGGAGTTTTTACTATGAATTTTTTACGGTATAGACATAGATTGAACCTTGGAGGGGGACATAGGTTGGTTTTTGATTTTTGAATTTATATGGCAGAGCAACGTTTGCCGGGACAGTTAGTATAATATAATTTGTAAAATGGTGATACTAATGGTGAGTATGTATAGTGATTTATGCAGTCGGCATTTGATTAAAAAAAATAGATGTAATAAGAATAATGTTCTCGAGTACTTAGTTGGGATTTATGTATTTTCTTAAGTTTGTTTGATTATTCTTGTTAGGATCACTTTTTGTTGTAAATTGAGTGGGGTGGAAACTGAAAATCAGCGCTGTGTTGGATCAGATTTCAATACAGCATAATGCTGAATGTCAACCTCGTTGCCGGTATTATGCACATAGATGTAGGATCTAACTGCAACATAATGTTTTTATGTCTTGATTTATGTGTACAGTTCCTGTCAATAAAAAATATTTTATTCTTCTTTCTTATACAACTTTCTGAATTATTTAATTCGGACATTCAATTCGAAAGATATAAGGAGTTTAAAAATGTAAGTATTAGAAAAAACGTTTTATATCTTGGTGACGCTAATTTCCGTTCATACGTAAAAATTTTACCCTCATGCTCCTAAAGAAGTTTCACTTCAATAATAATTAGTTTAAATGTCATGCTATTCTATATTTTTTTTGTCTCGGGGAAAACCTCTCTTGACGGGTTCCCCCGACCCGGGGGACCGAGGGATATGTGGGACTCCGGGAAAGATATTCAGCCATTCGACTACCCACTAAAAACCCCGCTGTTCTCCTATCGCCTACGCCCAGGCCTACGGATATGTGGCCTGCCGATCTCAGGCCCGGGCCGGCGCCGGCCCGCCCCTTCTGGCGCTCTCCTGTATTGTAGGAGTTGAGGGGGGTCGCGGAACAGCATGCGGCCCTCTCAAGGGGCCGCCCGCGGCCGCTCTCTACGGCGGCCGGAGGTCGTTACTTGCCCTCCGGCGCCGCCAACGTGGCCTGCGTTGGCGGGAGGAGAGTGTGGTGGTCGACTCCCGCTCCCGCTCCTCCGCTTCCTTTGCGGACATGACTGCCTTGCAGAAGGAGACGACGGCCGTCCATCCGGGATCGCCCCCGACCATGGACAGAACCAGCGCTGGGAGCGACAGATCCGCGCCAATTTGGGCGACGAGGGCGCGCCGCTCCTCGCGCCACGCAGGGCACACGGCAACAGTGTGCACGGCATCTTCGTTCCCCGCGCCACAGTGGTGGCACTCCGACGTCATCTCCCGACCTATGCGACACAGGTACCTCCCAAAGCAACCGTGCCCCGAGAGGACCGGTGTCAGGCGGAAGGTCAGGGCGCCGTGGCGCCTTTCCAGCCATTCGACTAGGACGGGCTTCACTGCTTCGGTGTTGGGGAGGCCCGCGCTGCGGTGCGCGAGGCGCTCCTTCCATTCCACCATGAGCACCTCGTCGCGCAGCTCCACCCGCTTTACCTCAACTTCACGAGGCGCGGGGCGAGAGCCACGCTCGGCCGCGTCCCGGCGCCACTGGTACAACAGCGCCAGGACCCGGACCTCGAGGTCCCATGGTGGGGATATTATGGTATTCTATATTTATGTCATTTTCTTGTAGGCTATTTTTCTGAAGTTTCACATTTGCCGTATGTAAATTTTACACACATATTTTTTTTATAATTTGTTTTTTTATTGCTGTAGGACAGCAGACAGGCTGACGGCCCGCTTAGAATTTAGCAGTTACCGTCGCCTATGTGTGTTTGCAACGCCAGTGGCATCGCGAACACGCTGCTGTTCCATAAGGGTACAGGAACTTGGATCACTAATGCCGGAACACAACACAAGGTTATTATGGCGGCATACTTAAGACCTAAGGTGGTCGCCATCCAGACGGGTTTGAGGCCCTACCACGTAGCTAGGGTGGGTTGTTTTGTTGGCTTTTACGACAGGCCGACCCCGGCTGCAGAGGTTAGTATTCTTTCTCCGCCCCTGCCCGGATAGAATAAAATTGTCTATCCTTAGAAGGAGATATTTATTAAAATAAGATTATATTAAAATAAGAAATCAATAATGCTTACTCAATGATGAAACCAGAGAGAGTACTATCGGAACGACGATGATATAGAACGCGTTACTCTCGTCCACCCAGCACCTTCGGGACAGAAAAAAAAAATGTTTAGAAATTGAATAACATATAAATTAATCAGAGTATCGTTCACATGATTGGTTATTTGACAATTGAAACCAACGTTATCACTTGTTTAAATAAGCCCTTTACTTCAATTAAACAACACTTCGGTCTGCTCCTACCGCTAAGACGAGACGGTAAAGTTAGGCGTTTATTCTCCACGTACGTCGCCGTTAGCCTTAATATATGTAAAGTCAGTCTTATTCTTGTGTCTAATATTACATTTTTTTATTGCTTTAGGAAAGCAGACAAGCTAACGGCCCGCTTAGAATTTAGCAGTTACCATCATCTACAAGTGTTTGCAACGCCCCATAAGGGTACAGGAACTTGGGTCACTAATGCCAGAACCCAACACAAGGTTATTTTGACGGCATACTAAGACCAAAGGTGGTCGCCATCCAGAAGGGCTTGAGGCCCTTCCGCGTAGCTAGGATGGGTTGTTTTGTCGCCTTTTACGACAGGCCGACCCCGACCACAGAAGTTAGTATTCTTTCTCCGCCCCTTTATGGATAACATTGCGGATATATCGATAGTTACTAACTGTATTCGTATGTGAGTTCCATTTAAATTTTCTAAATTATACTATGAAATAAATTTAAAAGAAAAATTTGCTGTTTTTAATCAGACCATTTCCATCAGATTTATTAATCTTAGTGAATATCAAGCAAATATAAAACTATTAGTTGTTTACTTGTAAGAACACTCTTAATTATGCGAGAATTTTAGGGCTGCCCATAGACGCTGAAAGCAAACGCTTGGACAGAAATAATAGATTTTAATTTCTGATAAAAATATATAGCCTACCTAGATTACAGAATAGTACCCAATTAAAGGAAAGTAGAATTCTCCACCGTTAATGGATAAAGACTTAGTAATGTAAAATAAGAAGCAAAGGATTTACATTATATGTAGTTAGAATGTTATTTGTGTTACTCGTACAATCTATCAATAAAGATTGTTTTTAATCAGAACTAACTACTTACTAATTGTTAATTTTAATAAAGTTGATTTTAAGCAAAAAAAATCTGCGATAGCAACATTGTATGAAATACCGTACCTATATATTTTTCCTTTAATAGGATAATTCATTCTAACCATAATACGTTTATTTATTCTATGTCAAGAAACAATAACATTTGTCTTGCACGTCTTTCAAACTTAATTAACGACTTTTATCACAAGCGTAGGTATTTTAATCCTCGTTTGCAATCTACGGAAGACATAGCTGTAATTGCGGCAGAAATTTTATTCGATTTTGTGTCCTTCCAAAAGCACACCTCTTACGAAATATTATTTTACTCAGAAGTTACATGAACGGTGAATAGATTTTTCGATTCGAGTAGTGTGCACTGAAATATTCCTTCTTATGTATTACTAACTCAGCTATTATTTAAAATACGTACCTTACGGAGGCGTCTGGTATCATGTATCGAGTCAGAGCGTATGAGCCGACGATCATGAACGAGAGCCCCCATCCGAGTGCGTAAAACCATTTCATAGCCACATCGTCTTTCACGAATACCTTTTGGGACATAAATAAACAAACGTTATTGACGAGTTTCCAGAATTTTTGTGCCATTTTTCCAAGAGTAATAAATTACAGTAAATAAAATTTTAGAGCCACTTTTTTCGAAAATATTATGTTCTAGTTGACTCGGCAAACGATATTCTGCTATATGAATTTTAAAAAAGTTTAAGGTCCTTTCACTCCTTCTACAAGGTCTAATCTTTAATAATAATGTAATTCATCAAAATTGGTTCAGCGGTTTAGGCGTGAAAGCGTAACAAACAAACAAACTCACTTTTGCCTTTATAATGTTAGTTACGATTATATATTTATAATCAAATTAAATTGCAACCAGATTGTCTTGATATTTATATTGTTTTAACTACTGAAAGCGTTAGCTCTTACGTATGATCTGATTATAATGAAATAAATGCGCACTTTAGTAAACAACATATATAGGTTTGATAAAAATCGTTATAGAACCTTTTTAATTTTATTCTCCATTCTCATTAAATATAAAAAAGACAACAAACATCACACTGCAGGGCTTATACCGTCTAAACGGAAGAACGACCAATTTCTTCAAGATTGATGCACATTGGCCATTTATTGAAATTTGGAACAAACAATCGATTTTACTGGTTTACAAATTTTAACTTTTTTTATATACCTACTTTTGATGAATCATTTATTTTCTTATTACACTACATTCTATTAATGAAATGCAATATTTGAAAAAATCTATCACTTCTCATATTTTTAGTATGAGTATAACTTTTTTTTACCTAACAGCATTGTCAATCTGCATTCTATACTCCGTTTTCTTGTGTTTTTGTGTAAAGTGGTTTGATTTTTTTATAAAATGTCTCCTAAAGAGTGTAAATTATATTCTGATTGTTTCTGTTACGTTTGAGGGCAGTTAATATTCTCAAATAATGGAAGGCCGATATCAGAATATTTAAACAACATATTTGCACTATTTTGAATTTTCAGTGAGTAATCAAGATAAAAAGTGGGTCCAAAATGTTTTTTTATAAAAACTGTAAGTTTACTCTTATACGCTGGGCTTCGGGAGAAAAAAAAATTCAATTTGGATCATCAATGCTGTGGGGAGAACCCTCAAATCACGAAAATGATTGTTATTTTATGTATGGTAAGGTGGATTGTTATTTTATGTGTGGTTATGTAAAGGTCTTTAAAGGAAGGTGTGGTCCCTTCAATATGGAAATCCGCGTTTGTTACCCCAATTCCTAAAAAGGGTGATAAGTCTAATGTTGAAAATTATCGTCCAATTTCAAAACTGTGTTTGTTTTCCAAAATCTTTGAGCGTGTTGTTTACAATCAAGTTTATGTAGTTCTTAGGAATTATATTGGTGAAGAGCAACACGGCTTCCTTAGACATCGATCAACTACTACCAATCTCATTTTGGGCAATGAATTTATAAACAATATAATGGAGCACGGAGAACAAGCGGATGTGATATATACTGATTATAGTAAATGTTTTGATCGCATTGATCACCGAATCCTTCTAAAAAAATTGTGTGATGCGGGAATACACGGTGACTTATACCGTTCGTTTAGTTCATATATAGATAATCGTACTCAAGCTATCGTACTGAAAGGATATACTTCACAGTGGTATAATGTGCCCTCGGGTGTGCCCCAAGGGTCTCTCTTAGGACCCCTTTTGTTTTTAATTTTTATATCTGACATAAAACTATGTTTCAAACATTCCTAAATTCTTTTATACGCGGACGACATGAAAATTATAAAATCAGTTAAGACTAGGTCCGACGCTGAGCTTTTACAAGACGATCTAAATAAATTTGTTGTATACTGTACGGACAATAAATTACAGTTGAATGTTTCCAAATGTTTTCATGTCACTTTTACAAGGCAGCGATTAACAGTAAACTTTTGTTATAAGCTCAATAATGAACCAATTAAAAAAGTAGATAGCATTAAAGATCTTGGAGTAATCCTAGATAGTAAACTTTTATTTGATAAACACATAAACAATGTGATTAATAAAACATCCAAATCATTAGGTTTTGTGATAAGAAACTCAATTAATTTTCGTTCTTTGAAAACCATCAAAATCCTTTACTGTTCTTATGTACGCAGCCTATTAGAGTATGCATCACCAGTGTGGAATCCATTTTACCAAATTTATATATCTCGCTTGGAGAGTATTCAAAAGAAATTTTTACGATATTTAGATTTTAAGACTAAACAGAATTCTGAAAACTATCACGATCGATGCTTACGTTATCACTTTTTGCCACTTGAATACAGAAGATCCGTAAGTGATGTCTGTTTACTTATTAACATTGCAAATGGATCATCCGACTGTCCCGAACTTTTAGCTAATATAGGATTCCGTACACAGCATAAAAATTTTAGAAAGCGACAATTGTTAAGTGTGCCATTTGCACCTACTAATTATAGACAAAATAGCTTTTTTATTCAAGGTGCAAATGAATTTAATCAATTAGATGCCCAGCTCGATATCGATTTATTCACAACTAAAGTTAACAGATTCAAAGTAATGATGGGTAAATACTTTTTCGACACTGTTGAACATTGAATATAAGTTGTTATTAATTTTTTCTTTTCTTTTTACTGTGTAGAGTAGTGGTAAATAACTAAATGTTAAGACTTGTAATCAGCAATAGTTTTTAAGAATGTTAGATTATATATACATATTGTAATTTTTATTAGCCTGTGAGTCTTACTAAAAATAAATAAATAAAATAAAAAATAAATTTTTGTATGCCAAAAACAAGGGTTTAATTAAAAAATAAATATAAAAGTCAATATCCTGACATTCCGTCAGTATATTGTATATAGTCTTCATTCACATCTGGACTTTTTCCTGAAAACTTGGTCGCAGTGGGTGACGAGCAGGGCGAGCGTTTTCACCAAGACCTTAAATTTTTTGAAGAAAGACACAAAGATTTTTGGAACGAAAGTATGTTAAGAGATTACTGCTTGTTCTATTTTAAGAAAAACTGTTAATGTAAATTATTAAACGAAGAGTAAAGTCAATCATTTTTTCATTTTTTATTCTCACGCATAACTTTTGACAGAATTGATTTATTTAAGCATGTAGTAATTAATAGAATATAGCCACATAAAATTATAAAATAAAAACTTTTTAACAAAAGGATTAAACCGTCGAAAAAACTAAAAAGCAAAAAATAATAAACCTTTTTTTATTTACCTTAATAACTAAGTTCTTAAACTAATGTAAGTATATCTAAATAATTTCGAGTCGGTGCCAAACAAGCAAATTAATTAATTACGTAGAGCGTGATGCAGGGCGGCGGCGCAGCGTGATGCCTCTTCGTCGGAAAATGCTGAGCGTTTACGAAGTTAATGTCAGCGAGACAGCAACCCGAACGGACACTGGCGCCGATTCAAAATTACTTAAGTATACTTAAATCAGTTTAAGAACTTAGTTATTAAGGTTTATTATTTTTTGATTTTCAGTGTTTTTGCCGGTTTAATTTTTTTATATGTATTTCAGTTACTAAATTAACCTTGTTTACCAATTACAGAGCATAATGCGACTCAGTGGCGCACAATGCCGAATTATGCTTATGGTTAATTGGAACGTGAATTAGTTTTCAAATGCACCACCAGAGTGCACTGTCCATACTTATATTTATTTTTAACACAGTTTGAATTAACTTCGATTAATTCCATAAAACTACGACGAAACGAATGCCTTAAATTTTTTTTAACAATAAACAATATTACTAACGATAACATATAAATAAAATTTCGATCAATGCCAACTTAAAGAAAAAACACTTGTTAAGTTTCTATCACTGAGTTGGTATTCGATTGCACGCATCACTTTTGAGAGTGCTCGATTGTGCGAAGCGTTGCTGTAGTTGAAACATCAACATTGAGCATTATGTCGCATAATGCACTCTAGTGCTATAATTTGAAAACAAAGACATTTAACAAATCTCTTTTCAACTAGATGTGACAGAATTTTTTAATGTTTTTCCCATACTCTGCACACGACAATCTAAAAGAAGATACATATATTGGTGGAAGTGTATAAACTGTGTAAACTAGTATAATTATTAATACTCACCACAACCAGAGCTACATGCAAATGTAGTCCTTCACAAAACATCCACATGTAACTGGCCACCATGAAATAATGGGTGACAACGTGCAGTATTTGGCACCACCACTATGAAAATGTAAATATAATTATGTAAAATTTGTCAACTGATTCTTATTATGTGCATATTGTTTGAGTTACTCCGTAATGTTATAATATGGACGTGTTTGTAGTACCCCAAAGAGGACAAAACATTTGTACGATCCCTTGCAATGCCAATAGTTTAGTAGGAAGTTGTTTTAACGAGTTCCAGTAGCTATTACTTTAGGTTATTGTTATTTTATCCCTCGGGAACATTTCTTAGTAAGTGGACTTAATGCTTACGTACGCCTGATATTAATGTACATTTTAAAAATAAAGTTATGCTTTCATTTATATTGGCACTAAACATGAAATTACGTTCTGTGTTCGTATGTTGTCTTTAAGAAACTTATTCTAATCTCGAAACTTTGTAATCTTGACTGTCGGTTCAGCCTGAGTACTGTTTGTATGATTTTGAAACAATTGTTCTCAGTAGTGTGGGATCTAAGAAATACCAAGTGTTGTTTAAGATATTCGATATACAACGGTAAATTGTATACATGCTATCCTTTTTTGAAAATCGAACTTGTATACATTAGTATTAATCAAACCTAGACCGTTTGTATCACTTTATTTTTAAGGACCATTAGTGTGTAATGTTATACTTACTCCATTGTCTGTAACAACTTGTGCATCATTGACGATTGTACGATACCAAATGATCCAAAGGATGTTGTTGAAGGCCAACGAAGCAAACAAGTGCATATGGATACGTATGCGAATGCAGTGGAGTGTGCTAAAAACAAAAGAATTCTATGTAATCTAAATTCCATGTAATTTATAAAATTATATTACAGTAGAACCTTTGTAAGCCGAACTTAAAAAGAGACACCAAAAAATTCGAGTAAAAGAGGAATTCGATGAAAGCACATTTCACGTGCTTAATCATAAAGTGACCTAACTCAAAAACCCTGTTTTTTTGGGAAATCGCAAAAAACGTTTTGTCATTTACTACTTATCCCATATATTGACTTATAACTAAATAACGGTAACTCAGTGTGGGAAAGAGATATCGAAATAAATCTTAGTTTGGCCGATAGAGGGCGTCGATACAATGCTGCCCGTTATATTATCTCACTTTAGACCTAAATCGTAATCGGTCAGTTTATGATTAAGCATGTGATTTATTAAAGAAACATTTGACTTGTAGAGATTAAAATTGAAATCAACTAGTTTTTAGGTAGAGAGGTGAAATAAATAAAAATCCTAGTTATAAGAAATAATGTACATTATCGGTATATTCTTAAAGTTTATTTACAAAATAAATAATGGAATTGTGAAGTTATAAAATCACATATTGCTACAATATGTTCGAGATACCGAGATCAAATTAATTTTTTCGACTCACTAATTATTTGGATTTATACAGGATTCACATTTCTAGCAACGGAGGTTTACGGAGTTCAAGGGAAGGGAACACAACATTTTTTCGAGTTAGGGAGGTAATTCTTCTTAAAGAGGTTTTACTGTATATTATAATTTATAAGTCAAACATGCAGCATACTGATATCACATAGCTCAGTAATATTAAGAACATACAATACAAAAAAATTCAGAATACATATGTTTCATATCTCAAAAAATAGTTTTGTAACTCAAAAAGAGATTTGGTGTCGCATAATTTAATAGTATGTACACACTTAAAAATTAAGAACACATAAGTTATAGAGAATACATATTCCAGAATTTGTAAAATACAAATGTCGTCCAACTATGACAGGACAAAAAGGTGATATATTATTCAAAATTGGAAATTTTGTTACTAAAAACGTATAATTGTAATACAAGTGAATGAACATTTTAATTTAATCTTGAAATCCAATTTAACAGCGTCTTGACGTTTTATCGCCTTTCAAAGAGCGATTGGGGCGAATTTAAAATGCAGCAACACGATTGAACTGGTTTTATTATTAAATTTTACTCTTAGGGGGTTTCAGGGCTAATAAATACACCACATATTCCTGTAGATCGTAAGAAAGCTAAAAGAAAAACGATTTATATATCAAACTTTTAAGGAAAGTCAAATTATTGAAAACAATATGGAATAAATTATAGATTAGATATGTGTGGAATATATTATAACTTTCATTAATCAATTATGTTATTAAGAACGAACCAATTAATTTAGTTTATTACTTACCGAAAATATAGGAAAATTCCGATTGAGATCAATAGAGCAAACAATGATAGCGAATATCCGGCAACATATATAATGTTAACGATATTGCGAAACTGAAATGTAGATGCAATTATTAAACTATAATCATTCAAAACTGAATAAACTTTAATGCAAATGTGTAAAGTGTAAATGTATGATATTTTTTATTGCTGCCAGACAGCAGACTGACTGACGGTCCACATAATAAATAGTAAGAAGCAGTTACCATCGCTTACGAATGTTAACAGCGGCAGGGTCTGTATAGAGGTCTGAACCGGGTTACTTATGCCAAATACACTACAAAGTTATTATGGTGGCATATTAAGGAATCAGGTTTGGTTGCCTTCCAGATAGATTTGAAGCGCCACCATCTAGCTTTAATTGTTTTTTCGGCTTATACAAAAGGCTGCCTCCGGCCGCAGGGATCAGAATTCCTATTCCGCCCCTAGATGGATAAAATTCTTTCGCTACTTTTAAAATTGATAATTAAATATTATTTATTTATATTATTTCAAACATTTGTTTAATATAATGTAATATTTGTATTTAAGTAGAAATAAATATGACATGATCGAAGCCGTTAGTAAAGGGCTAGTGTAAACCAATTTGTCAAAATCATGAGATTCATTCATCACGATGAAAATACGTTTCTGTTCACCTATCGCACCTTTGTTGTCAATTCTTCTTATAGAACAATATATTCTCAGACATTGAAGATGATTTCACCATGCTAATTTACGCGAAACTTACATAAAATTATTCAAATACTCACTTTATAAAAAAATTACTAAGAAAATGTCATGATAATGTACAATATTTAATGTTTGTGTATATTGTTTAATTATTCTGATCAAAGTACATTCAATTATCATATAAATATATTCTTTATCCGTGTAGGAGCGGAGAAAGAATACTAACCCCTAATTACATACATTTGTCGTTTTTGTGAATTCGCGGCAGTTCCAAAAGTCTCGTTACACCTCAAAATTAATTTAAAGTGACTAAATTTTTGTTCAAATTTTATTATGACTTTCGTTGTGGTTTTAATCAATAACAAAGCTATGTTAGACTTCGATTGGCATTTAATTATGAAGCCCCATCTCGCGCCACTATCTACTTCGGTTAACGAGTTTGAGCTGATGCGGGCACGCTTAGGTATCGGTAGGAGTCAAGTACAAAAATATATCATGAACATTTAAGCGTCAGGAATCTTCGCATCCGATGGATTCCCCATACTTTGACCGAAGGCCAGAAATGCCTTTGTACGAATTGGTGTCGTGAAATGTTTAAGGAGGTGACCCGAACTCTGTATTTAACAACCTCACAGGAGACAAAAGCTAGATATATTGTTACGAACTCGAAACCAAAAGACAATCTGCTTGTGAGCGTTTCCTTTTGAGGATCGGCCAAGGTAAAAAAGGAAGAAGTCAAAGAAAAAAGATATGATAAGATATGCCTCGTTCTTTGTTCGGAAAAGTGATATAGCGGCAAGTGTAATCGAAAATGGAAGAAATGACAGTTACTATAGGCTATATGTTGATTGTTGTTTGCCTGTTGTTTTGGGAAATGTTCAACAACAGCGCCCTCAAAGCAGGATCCTCCTTCGCCACGACTTCGATCAATTGAATATTTAACTATGGCAGGTATTGAAATTATAAGTCATCCCCCATTTATGGTTTTCTTAAACTAGCGCTCTGTGACTCATTTGTTTCCCAGAACTAAAGATAAACTTCAAGGTATTCGCTTCACGAGCCCTGAAGATGCAGTGAGTGCGTTCGAAAGTGCCATAGAAGAAATATCTAAGGAAGGTTGGGCTTGCTGCTTTTCTCAGTGGTTCCATCGAATGCGAGATGTATGGAGAGGAACGGACACTACTTCGAAAAACAATAAAAGTATATATATGTAACTTTCTACAAATCCTGAGTGTACGCATTATGAACGTTCTTGAGAATACCCAGCCGATGGCGGGCAGTCCGGTGGTAGAAAGACGACGAGGCGTTGTACAGACGGCAGAATACGCAAATGACGCAGTCTCTCCGAAATCCAAGCGTGTCTAGACCGCATGTGTGTCTGTTGATAGTATGAATTGTGCACCGTTGGATGGAGTCTAGGGGATTGAGCTGACAGGTGGGTGCTCCAGCCCATAAATGAGAGCAGTACTCTATATGCAGTCTGACCAAGCTAAACTTCAGCATACAGACCAACAGTATTGAGTGGAATAGGTAGTCACCGTTGTCCATGGACGTTTGTAATATAAGAGGTATTTCCAACGCACTGCCGGCATTACAAAGTATAACTTCTTTATCAATTGGATGCTACTTTTGAATGCAATATATTCTCAATCATGAGTTCTTGCTGTTTATTTCGTTTAAACCTACCACAGACATTTGAAAGTTTCTTGCAATTTACGTTTGATTTGCAAATATAAGATGAAGGTGACAAACGTCTGTCTACGATTAGAATAGTTCTTGTAATTAGGCATGGGAAACCTTATATATATCACTATGTGCCAGATGCGCAAACTCATTGACGCATTAAAATAAAACACTTGAATAATTTTTGTTGCGGAGTGTTATTTATAGGATTATCGAACACGATATTCCCATCAGAAACATCTGTGGTCGCGTTTTCAGAGTAAAGCAATACTCTTATATAAAGATAAAAATAGTTTTAATTAAATAATCAAGTTCCTGTCCTCTTAAGGGACAGCAGCGTGTTCGTGATGCCACTGGCGTTGCAAACACCCATAGGCGATGGTAATTGCTAAATTCTAAGCGGGCAGTCAGCCTGTCTGCTATCCTACATCAATAAAAAATAATAGTAATAATAATGTTTCCATAATTATAAATGTATACTTATTTTTAATAATGTCATTTCAAAATATTAGTAGCTACTTGTTACCGTTTAGTATTGAAAGCAGTTTTTATTTTTTTTTATGAAAATTTTCTATTAAATTGAATGAAACATTTGTTTTTGTAAATATTGATAAAAGTACCAAAAATAACTATATAGGTATAACTATATTTCTTTTTGCTACCAAAGCTTTTCTTTATTTTTAATATCAGACGTTAAGTGCCTTATTAGTAGTAGGAGCTTAAAAATTACGATAATACTTAATAACTAAGTTAGATTTAGTCCTCTGTGTAAGTGCTTATAGTAGCGGACTAGCTTGTTGGTTGTAACGTTTAGGTCAAAAGGGTACTGCTCCCGCGTAACCTGGCCAACAAGGAGTTCTGTCCTCTAATGCCAAATAGCGGCAAAGCTATGAAGCACTGCAGAAGCGCGGTAACTATGACAACGTCCTAAACGTTTTGTTATATTGAATTCGCAGGGAGTTGTAACCCCGTCTGGTTAATGTGAACCACAGATTCGCCAAATACACAGACGTGCAATAAGCCTTGAATATTTTAACAAAGTCCGTGCATCCAGCGAATCTGTGGGCCAACATGTTAGCCTGGACTGACACTGTCCTCCCCTATTTTCTGTGTCTTTGAGGCTGTTGTTGATTAAATATTTAAACTGGTTTACTCCCCTAAAACATTTAAAGTTATTGGAATAATGAAGGCTATGGCTCCAAACACCATGAATTCCGTTTTTCGCACGTTATAATAAGACGTCTCGTAAACAGACAGTAGCTTTCGTAATGCTCTAATTGTAGCAAGCCAACAGCAACATATAATCAGCATAACTAAGATTATTAACACTGATTCCATCGACATAATAGCCTACTGGTAAGCAGCTGAATTTTTTGATGATGATTTACATCCAAATTGAAGAGCCACGGTGAGCTTAGTTCCCCTGCGTCACCGTAGTCTAACCTATACGTGTTCTACATATCCATTTAATACTATCTACAGTAGAATCTCGATTATCCGAACATCGATTATACAAATATCCGATTATCCGGACTCATTCTTGATTTGACGGCGGAACGAGACTGCGACCTGAAATTAATCCCGCACACATTTGTTTGCGCGAGTAATTTTTCTATGTCGTATTCTCTAAGTGACATATTTTAAAATTTTTATTATTTGAATTTTTCTATAATAAAAAGTTATCAAAATTTAATTATTGTTTGATTTGACTTTAAAATCGATTATCTGGATTTTCGATTATACAGAATCCCTGGTTATAAATACTTCGAATAATCGGGATTCTACTGTACTTATCCTGATAGCCTTAGTGCAAATCACTGTTAGGCATTTAGAAATGTCATACTTAGCGTTTTATTCTCTATAAGGGGTCCCTGAGGAGACAGTATTTATGTTGTGTACTCTTCGGATTAGAAATGAGCTTTCAGCTGAGATCTTCCAATCGCGGTACGATTATGGGGTTTTTCAAAACCGGATTTATAAAATTCCTTCATTGATTTTGGAAATGTCTCTGGTGCGGCAAAAGACCGTGAGATACGTGACGGAGACCTTATGTTGTGAAGTGGGCCGTTTGCCTTATGAAGTCCAGGTATTGAAAAAAAAAACACGTAAGGGGAAGATGATATACTAAATATCCAACGTATTCAGCCGGATGAGTCACTTCTTAGGGATTGAGATAAATATATAATTAGTTATCGAATACTTACATGGAGATCATCTTGATCAACGCAACTAACATAATTAGTCCACGATCTGTTTTTTAGAGGATTATGGTACCAGCTGCCATTTTCCATGCATCTAAAACAACAAAATACATTTTATCGACACCTGTTTAAAACATAACCTACATTTTATAATCAAACTTAGAAGAAACTTCGAAATTTTTACGAATTATTTTTAATTATTTGAATAATCCCTGTTATCCATTACCATATATATATATATATATATATATATATATATATATATATATATATATATATATATATATATATATATATATATATATATATATATATATATATATATAAGTATATATATATATATATATATATAAGTATATATATATATATAAGTATATATATATATATATATATATATATATATATATATATATATATATATATATATATATATATATATATATATATATATATATATATATATATACATATATATATATATATATATATATATATATATATTTATAGTTTTACAAATCTTTTATATGATGTTGATTGAGCATTAGCTATTTGGCGTAATGATTTTTTCTCAGGAGAGACTTAAACTAACGTCCAAAAATTTTGACTTACATAGAGTGAATTGATTTCTAGAAAATTACATCTAGTTTTAACCACGTTGGATTGGCTACATCTAGTTGTAGCCAGCATAAAGAAGGCTATACCTAGTTTTAACCAAATGAAATCGGCTACAACTAATATTAGCCGGCTAGAACTAGGTGTAGCCGCACTTCGGGTATTAGCCGTAACATATACATACATTAGTGTTATATTTCCTTGAATAATTAAATCAATATTTACTGGAAATAGCCGCAAGTTTCACATAATCTGTATAAATAAAATGATAGTCTGCGCTGTGCGCGCATCACGACTAAACTACTGGATAGATTTCAATTATTTTTTATTACATAATTACTTGACTCTTATTTTAAAAAAAATATTGCGATATCTTCATTTAATATAAAGTTATTAAAGTTTTAAGAAACAACGATTTTTCTAAGCACTATATGTTCAGTGTTCAGTTTTCTTGCCGCGGAGAAATGGGGCCAACGGTGTAGCGCGCACGCATGAAAACATCTAATATTTTTCGTTTTCCTTTCTTCATTCATCCGGCGAAGCGGGTGGGAACGGCTAGTACAAAATATACACATCAAAATAGTCTAAGCAACATGCATGATATTACAAAGTTACCATTTATACTAATTAATTTCTAAGTCTTTACTCACTCAAAGTGCGTAGGTATGTAAACTTTTTTGTTATTGATGACATACTGGCTGGTTGTAAAAAAATTTTCGATTATGTTTTGTTTTTTTTTTTCATAAAATTTTTGATTTGATTTATTATCTACGAATATATATGTAATGTACTCTTTGTCTCTAGAAATATTAATTTATATAAAAATATAGATCAGAAATATGAACAAGGTTGAGTTGAGTTGTACAAAGTATTTTGCTTGTCCACATTAATGGTGTATAATTATTTTAATTAATCTGAAATAATAATATATCCAACAATATACAGACAAAGACATTAATAATAAAAAACAATGTAGATTTATCAAATTTATATATCCCTTAAATGTAATACTTTACAAATTTTAATTAACAATCCCTCGTAAAATATAGAAGCCTGGTATTTTATAATGATCCAAAATCTGTTAGAATAATCATGAATTGTAAAAAATTTGTATTTTTGATAATTCACCATAATGGCGTTACAAACATGAATATGAATGTTAAAAGTTATGTTTCACGGATTTCAGAGGAACAATAGAACTGATTGTGAATGGAATTCACCAAATATGGGACATTTCACGTGAAGCGGACAACAAAAAGTGAAATTTTAAAATATTCCTATATAATGAAATTTTATAATATATTAAATATATTATATTTGTATTTTTAGAGAGAGTATTTTTTTCTAAAATAAAAATAGCCTAAGTTACTCCCTGATACATCAGCTATCTGCCAGTGAAAGTCTTTACGATTGTTCTGTCTCCCATTTGATATCTTTGCAAGAATCTCATGATTACTCATACAGCCAAATCAAATGTTTAGTAGATCTTACCTTCTAGATGAATTAAATTTAGTATCGAACCCCACGATGAAACCAGGGCATGGCTGAATAGCGATCGCAGCAGGCGGAATGCTATCCCAGCACAAGAGCCCGTCAAATGTGCGAGGACACCACACATTTCCAACTGTAAATAATGATATATCTAAAAATCAACAGTACATCATAAATATTCTTATATTCGTGTACATTTTATCCGTGCAGGGCCGGAGAAAGAATACTCACCTCTGCAGCTTTGCAGAACACATCATTAATTACAAAAAGTGTCGCGACAGCATATGTCTAACAACTATTATAGTTATGCCACAATATGTGTTCTTTTATTTTAAAAATTTAATTGAAATGCTGCCCCTAGAAAAGGCTCTTTGTTTGTATCTTGGTATTAATCCTTATCAAAATAATTTACTTCATATTCAAAACTGCTTGAATACCTTTATATAACTTTTTGAATTATTCAATTCGAATATTCCATTCGAAAGATATCACGAGTTTAAAAATGTATTAGAAAAATGTTGCGTGGTAGCCGCTCAGCCTGTTCGGCTAGCTAGGCAGCACCATATGCAATGCAGGCGTGCGTCACTGGGGTTTTTACAAAAATTAGAAAAAAAAACTTATTAAAAAAATAACGAATAATAAATAAAAAATAATAACAAAAAAATCATTAAAATAAAAGTGCATAGAAATAATAATATTCAAACTTTCTTTATAATTTTATTTTTTTAGTAACCTGACGCAAATATTTGTTTTTCTTGCTGTAGGACAGCAGACAGGCTGGCAGCCCGCTTAGGATTTAGCAGTTACCGTCACTTAAAGGTGTATGCAATGCCAGTGGCATCGCGAACACGCTGCTGTCCCATAAGGGTACAGGAACTTGGGTCACTAGTGCCGGAACACAACACAAGGTTATTATGGCGGCATACTTAAGACCAAAGGTGGTCGCCATCCAGACGGGCTTGAGGCCCTACCACTTAGCTAGGGTGGGTTGTTTTGTCGCCTTTTACGACAGGCCGACCCCAGCCACAGAGGTTAGTATTCTTTCTCCGCCCCTGCACGGATAAAAATAGAAGGGTTTATGTGTGTGTATATAATTTTTAATTTAGAAAATTTTGTTAAATACCCGTGCGAAGCTGGGGCGGGCCGCTAGTCTATATATACATATGTAGATTAAAAAGTGTATTTAAGGATTTAACGATTAAAATTATTATTACGGGTACTCCATATGTATATCCATAATTATATGATTAAAATTAAATTAAAATACAGACGCATACGCACACACACACACACACACACAGGAATATATGAACTTACCAGGCTCGTTAGTCCTGTTTAGTATGTATTTACTATGAGTTTTATTTTTTGTATAGCATTCAAAAGACTTTTTCAATAGGAACTCAAAAGGAAAGGATTTATCATTAACATCAGTGGCATTTTTCATTGTGTTTTTTCTTTATTACACGCGCTGCATCTGTAACAAAAAACAGACATGTTATTAAATTTTGATTAAAAAAAATTTGAGTTGAGCTTTGCCACAAAAATTTTATACAAATGCATATATTTAAGAAACATAGTATAAAATAATATAACATGTTATTTAAGATTGAATTTGGATTAATATCTTACAAAATTAATAAAAAAAGTTTAAACTAAATTAACTGAAATAAAAATTTTAACACTGTGTGCAAAAATAATAAAGACCTTATTCTTTTTATTATTTTTTTGTTTTTATATTCAATATTATTGGGTACTAGTTGACCCAGCAAACGTTGTTCCGCCATATGAATTTTAAGAAAAGTAGCCCATGTCCTTCTCCAAGGTCCAATTTATGACCACACCGAAATTCATCAAAATTGGTTTAGGCGTGAAAGCGTAACAAACAAACAAACAAACACACCACACATATATTTGTATGTAAACACGCACACCGAGGACACTTTTTGTAGTAGGTGCAGTTTGTCTCGAAACCCTTGTCGCGCCACACGAATTCAAGATCGAACACGTTCGTTTTATGTGGCGCCGCGCTCTAGAAAAATGATAGACAACATTGAATTTTACATTAACTTGATTGCATCGATTGAAAAAATCCCTATTTTATACAATCACTTGATTGAACTAAAAAATTTGGAAATTTCCGTAAACTGTACAATTTTTATTAAACGGATGAACCCAACGTCTTTTTTTCTCATTATCGCCACATCATAAAATCGTCGTCATCGGACACGATGATGTCGACATTCTGTTGCTGGTGCCACGCCACAACTGTGCTTCCGATGTGAGCATACACGATACATTTGCTGTAAGCTGAATTGTAGCGTAGTAATAGTATGTTGCGTGTAGCGTGTGGCGCCGGTGTGCGGCCTGACTTAATAAAGATCTTCCGTCATTCAATAGCTTGACAGGCGTCACGGCTCTGTTGTTTCGCGTGACACTGGTATTTTCGGGTCACGGCTACCTATGTCGCGTCTCACAGAAAGCAAACAGCTTAATGCGACAAATGCAACGCTGGTGACGATGATAACCCACATCTTCCAGACTAGGTACTACCAGACCAAATCTCAAACTTCCTGTCATAATCGCACGCACGCAGGGACCCTCGTCAACGGAGGCGGGCTGACCCCCGGCTACCATATTAAGAGCTCACGGGCGCGGTCCTTGGGAAAGCTTGCAGTCTGCACACTCATGGCCAAGAAGTATACTCCTTGGCCATGAGTCGTATACGACTAGTCATGATAAGACAAGAAGTATGAGAAACTATTCGGAATCAAAAAAATACATGTGTGTACTTCTATGTGATGGCGGATAATTATTAATTCTTGCGTGGTCTATTTCCTGAGAACTAGACTGACGCCCCCTAAGTTAAAAGATGCTTTTAACTTAGGGGGCGTTTAAGTATTTCGTAACGTAATTTTGGGGTCTTGTAAACATTCCGATGCATTACAAGGGCGGGAGGGGATTTCAAGCAACGCGTTACGTAACATTTTTTTTATTTATTTAAATAAATAAGTAGGGAATCATAATTGCGATTAAAACAAAGTTATATTATCTTTCCGGTTATTTGCGCAACATAAATGTGTTTTAAGTTAAATTAGTTATTTGGGTATTATGTAAATTTTGGAAGGGCAAGGGATAGAAAAACGTCAAGAAGTGTCATAAATCTTCAAAAATTGCATTACCGTAATACTTGTAGGTACACCCCTGTAGCTGGCTTCATCTACGTTAAAGATCTCATCGAATGGCGCTCTAAATTGAAATGGTTAGCAAAACTCGGCTATTTTTACGAGTTCACTATGAAATCTACATATTTCTATAATTTTTAATCGAAAATTTAATGAAGTTTATGAATAGTACAAAAATAAAAAAATATGTATCACAACACCTATAATAATTTTATCATTTGATTTATTAAGATTTCTAAAGCATAAAGGAAGACATTTTTGAAGTGATAAATTCTTATGGGAGGGTAAACCGCTTCGTTACGTAACGCGTTACGGTACCAGTCTGTCTGGCTTCCCTTTCTCTCACGCATACGACAGCGGTAGGCTGGGTCCTCCTCTCTCACTCTAACCCACAGCGCTAGATCTATTCGAATTACGACTTTATTACAATGAAATACAGTTGAGTATTTTTTTTTCTTTATAAAGAAATTAAAAACAGAGGTGACAGGTTTTATTCGCACTTTAGCAAATACCTTTTAGACCTTTATTTATGTCTAGTATGTTTGACATTGGTGATAAAACAAACATACAGATGATGAACGAAAACATCGTGAGAAAACCTCCACAATGAATACACCAGTATGTGTAACTCGTCAATTTGCATCGTTTGTGTACCAATGTTCCATGTTGCGAAGCGGAGCTTCCTTATGGATTGAGCTAACGTCTTTAGACGTGCTTGCCCACCGCACGGCGACCCTTATTCATTTGTCACAAGAGTCAGGTTCCAGCACTTTGTTTGGCGGCGACGCCCTATCCGTGACGTATTCTTTTCATTTCCTGACTTTACTTAATTAGGTTGGTTGGTTGACTGCCGTCTGACCTCCCAGTCGTTAAAAGAAAACCGAATGGTGTCCTCATATATCCCATCCCATACTTATCAGTGATATTTTACGACTTTCTTGGAATAATTCAATCTGTCCCTATTCTACTCATCGGCTGGGGCCACACAGCTGTGTGGGATATTAAATATTGTTATTATATCTATGATTTTTTTATTGCTGTAGGACAGCAGATAGGCTAACGGTTCACTTAGTATTTAGCATTTACCTGCACCTATGGGTGTTTGTAACGCCAGTGGCATCGCGAACACTCTGCTGTCCCATAAGAGTACAGGAACTTTATTACTAATGCCGGAACACAAGACAAAGTTATTCTGGCGGCATACTTAAGCTCAAAGGTGGTCGCCATCCAGACGGGCTTGGGGCCCTACCACATAGCTAAGGTGTGTTGTTTTGTTTTGCCGTCTCGAGGTCTAAAGCGAATTTAAGCCAAGTACATATTTTCTAAAGAATTTTCTAAAGATAACATTTACGCACAATCAGCGTCACCGACCCAAACGCGATAGTTTACTTTCGCAAAGTAGTTTGAAAGTCAAAAATCCAAAGTAAATACAATGTAAGTTTAATCCTGTACAGTAAATTAAATGGAAAATAATGGATAAAGTAATTTGTAATCTCTGTTACGCTCATGTTACGTGACGCGTTTATAAGTTGAGCCTTTATTGTATGCCTGAACGATTGAGTGTCTACATCTTTTGCCGTCAATTCAACCGAAAAAGAGTAGAAAACAAGTAGCCCTCTAATTGATTTAAATGTTACTGAGAACATTTCTTTTGTCTGTATATTGAATTTAGCAAAGCCTGTATAATATAGCAAAAGCTTATCAATAGGCAGATAAGTTGTATACCACATATCCATATTACTGATATCGTTTCATTTTTCTTTCATTTTTTTGCGCTTCTTCTTCTATATCTTCTTATATATCTATAACAATAAAAAAGGATCTTCGAAATGTCTGTACGCTCATCACTTTCGAATAACTCCACCAAATTGGTTGATTCTTTGTTTTATGTATTCGTTATTGTTAGGACAAGGTTCTAACATGAACATTATAAAAAAGTATAGTCAAAAAGTTTTATGTTATTTATTTTAATGTTATTATAGAACATAGTCGCACTCAGGTTATAGGGGTGTAAGGGGCCCTACCAACATCTTCGGGGGCCAAGTCAACCTCACCTGCAAGTCGGCGCACACTGCTAAATAACGGACGTGGCTCTGACGACGGCTTTCCTTTTGGGGTTGGAGGGTCAGATGGCAGTCACCCCCGTAAAAGCCAAAATCTGCCAAATCACATGGATAGATTAAGATTACGAGATCGGCTAAGGGCTAGGGCGCCACCGCATACGGCGCGCAAGAGCTTCGCCCGGCTCTTGTGAGAAGTGGATAAGGGCTGTCATGGGCGGACACGGCTAACGACGTTAGCGTCATCTCACGCAGCCCAAACATCTGGAAAGATCCGCTTCGCAACATGGAACATAGGTACGCTAACCGGACGCGCGAGGGAGTTGGCCGATGTGCTCTCCTGGCGGAGGGTGGCCGTGGCGTTCCTGCAGGAGACTCGGTGGAACACTTGCAAAATCTAATAAAGCAAATTTATTTTATTTTTGTCAAAATTTTATGATAATTGGACCACGTGTTCTCAAGTTATTGTTGTTTGTGTCAAGCAACTTTGGTGTATGTCAAAAGATGGCTGAGAAAGAATTTCGTATGTTGATCAAGCATTGTTTTTTGATCGGATAAAATGCGAAAGACGCGAAAATGTGGCTTGATAAGCATTATTCGGACTCTGCTCCAGGGAAATCAACCGTTTGCGAATGGTATAATGAGTTTAAACGTGGTCGTAGCGTAGTGAACGATGCTCAACGCATCATCATCACCATCTTAGCGTTGAATTCCGACTTTTACTTCTCCACTTTGCACGGTCTTCAGCATCTCTGGTGGTCCGTCCATTGGCACGCATATCAACCCCTACGACGTCAAGTCAGCACTTTTTGGGACTACCCCTCCTGCCGGGGCCCGGCGGTGGCTGCGTGGCCAAACATTTGTTCCCCACATAAGTAGCCGGTTGCCGTACAATGTGGCCATACCAGCGAAGGCGACACTCCTGCAATTTATCCGCAATGTCATAGACATGAAGGCTGCCGCGAATGCGAAAGTTCCTAACGCGGTCCTACCACGTTATTCCATACATCCACCACAGCATATTCATCTCCTTGGCTCGCATTGACTGGTTGTATCGCTTCAGCACCGGCCACGCTTCACATCCATATAAAAGGACAGGTCTAATGATGGTCTTATAGACCTGTCCCTTCAATTTAACCGGTATTTTAAGGTCACAGATGACACCAGTCACCTCACGCCATTTGGCCCACGCGGCAGCAATACGCGCCTCAACGTCGGAGTCAATGTTACCAGATGCGTGAAATACAGATCCCAGGTATTTCACCTGTTCCATGCGCTTTACTGTGTCGCCGCAAATGCGCACGGGTGTGGGATCTGTGGAGTTGCAGGCCAAATACTCAGTCTTCGTCACGTTGAGTTTCAGACCGCCGTTCTCAAGCGATTCCTTCCACGCCTGCATACGTCCCACCAACCTACCTCTGTCATAATCTGCCAGCGCGATATAATCAGCATAAATGAGCAATCATGGGGGCTGCTCATGTGAGTTTCTGCTGCTATTTGACAGTACGTATAATACCACACTGAACAGAAACGCCCACACGGTCTTTTACACAGCGGCACTTGGAAATGTCTTGCGCCGCTTTGACCCTGGAGTACGCCAAGTTATAGATGAGTTTCTGCCCCTCAGACGATTCCAACTTATCATAAAGTGGTTGTAATTGGACTCGTCTGGCTCTGGTAATAGCTCACTTAGTGGTGCCCTTTGCCACCTGGTACGTGTTGTGATCTTCAGGAGATCTGAACGGTTGCAACTTCTCAAAGAGGGCTTTCTTCGCTCTTGTTTCCCTCTGGACTGTGTTGTTACACCACCATGTCTCCTTGTCATTGACCACCTTTAGACACCCCAAGCAACTCCTTCGCAAACCCAAGGATAGCCGCCTGAATTTTGTCCCAGTAAGCCTGAACTGGTTCGCCCATACCACCGGCGCACTTGTCGCCGACGGCTAAGGCAAACTCCTGGGACGTGACTTCATCAAGCAGCCACCACCAGATTCGGCGCTGAACGCGCACGACATGCGTGTCTTTAGGCTTAGCGCAGATGTCCATGGCAAGAAGACGATGTTGTGCAGTAAGACTCTCACCGGGTATGACCTTGCAGTTGGCCACTTTGCTGATGTGGTGTCTCCTAGTGAGTAGGAAGTCGATTTCGGTAGCATTACTCCCGCTCTTGTAGGTGATAAGATGCGCGGGTCTCTTTTTGAAATATGTACATACGTGTTCACGATGGCGCAAGGTCAACAGCCGCTCACGTATTGACGACGCTCAACGCAATGGTTGCCTAAATACGGCTGTTGACGAAAAAAACGTCAAACAATACGTTGAATTGTTTTGACCGACTGCAAAATGAAACTTATTATACGGCAACGTGTTTACTATTTTACCCGACAATTTGGGTATGAAAAAGCTCAACTCAAAGTGGGTGCCGCGTTTATTAACACCGAATCAAAAACAAGAACTAATCGACGATTCGAAGGCCTGTCTGAAGTTTTTCAACCATAACAAAGTGGATTTTTTGCGTCGGTATATGACCATGGATGAAACCTGCATACACTATTACACACCAGAGTCAAAGCGCTCGTCAGCTGAGTGGGTTGAGGCAGGTGGACACATTCCCAAGCGACCAAAGACACAACAATCGGCTGGCAAGGTTATCTCTATCATCAGTATTCTGGGATGCGCATGGTATTTTATTTATCGATTATCTTGAGAAAAGAAAAAGGATCAATTCTGAATAATATACAGTGTTATTGGACAAATTGAGCGAAGAAATAAAGAACAAACGGCCCCACATGGCAAAGAAAATACCAATGTTCCACCAAGACAATGCACCATTTCACAAATCAATGGCAACGATGGTCAAATTGCATGAATTGCACTTCGAATTGATGCCGTACCCCTCGTATTCGCCAGATTTGGTCCCCAGCAACTACTGGCTGTTCGCAGACCTAAGAAGGATGCTCCGGGGAAAGAGATTTAGCACCAATGAGGAAGTCATTGCGGAAACTGAGGCACGTAAAAGGGTTTTTGCATTCCAGTTATTTAGTTAACGTAAGCTCTTAAAGGCAAATCGATATAATTCTCTCAAAAGTGACCGTGAGGGAAATAACATTAAACAGTATCGAAAGTACTCTATCGGAAGCGCATCGAAACTAAATAACTTTGAGGGACGTTGCATTATGTACGTCCATAAAAGCATTTGAAAAACAACGTTAGTCGGGTCATCTAGTTATTTAAAAATGTTTTAAAACAATAATTTAATTCAAAATTTGAATATCTATATCTATACTACTATAGGTATTATAAAGAGGAAAGATTTGATTGTTTGTTTGTTTGCATTGAATAGGCTCCGAAACTACTGACCCGATTTAAAAAATTCTTTCACTGTTGCGAAGCTACACTATCCCCGGGTGACATAGGCTATATTATATTTTCAAAAAAATTAGGGATCCTTACTAAAACTCCAATAATGTAACCCAAGGTGTAAAAAAATTACCTAAAATATTATTTAAATCGCGTGCGCTGCGAAAACTATTGATGATAGAATAAAATAATGTACTACAACTTTGCAGAACACATCTTTATTTATAAAAAGTGTCGGGACAGCATATATCTAACTATTATAGTTATGCCACAATAAGTGTTCATTTATTTTAAAAATTTAATTGAATTGCCGCCCCTAGAAAAGGCTCTTTATTTGTGTCTTGGTATAAATCCTTATCAAAATGAATTACTTCATATTCAAAACTGCTTCAATACCTTTATATAACTTTTTGAATTATTCAATTCGGATATTCCATTCGAAAGATATCACGAGTTTAAAAATGTAAGTATTAGAAAAATGTTGCGTGGTAGTCGCTCACCCTGTTCGGCTAGCTAGGCTGCCGATAAGGTATGCAATGAAGGAGTGCGTCACTGGGGTTATTACATAATTTAGAAAAAGAATACTTATTACAAAATAAAGAAAAATAAATAAAAAATCATAACAAAAAAAATCATTAAAATAAAAGTTCATAGAAATGATAATATTCAAACTTTCTTTATAATTTTATTTTTTTGTAACCTGACGCAAATAGAAGGGTTTATATTTGTGTAAATGTTACCGGCTATCTGTATAATTCAGGTATTCTATACAATACCTAGGTAATGTATAGAATACCTAAAACGTTAAGGTAATGTATGAAATATTATGAATATTATTTTCCAGTATATACTTTACCTAGGTAATGTATACAATTCCTAGGTATTATATAGAGTACTTTACTATATTTGGGCCTGTATTTATCAATGTTATGTAAGTAAGTAAGTAGAAGGGTATAAAATTACAGACAAAAATAACACATTACATTTGCTTAAAATCAACTTTATTAAAATTAACAATTATATTTTATTATATTAAGTTCAGATTAAAAACAATATTTATTCAAAGGTAGGTATTTATAGTAAAATCACAATCAAACAACATTGAACTTAAAATTCTTCTGAGTTAACTAACATAATCTAATTTACTCATAAGTAATCAGTTAAAAAACTTAGGCAACCAAACAATTCT
>OY856371.1:10164546-10254546 GCA_963693495.1 Malacosoma neustria
TATGTGTGTGTGTGTGTATGTGTGTGTCTGTGTGATTTTGTGAGAGAAAATGTATGTGTGTGTGTCAATGTGTGTTAGTGTATGCGTATGTGTGTGTGGATGTGTGTGTGTGTGTGAGTGTATGCGCGCGCGTGTGTGCGTGTGTGTATTTGTGTATTCGTGTGTATGTGTGTGTGTCTATTTGTGTCTGTGTGTGTGTGTGTCTGTGAGTGTCTGTGAGTTTGTGTGTGTATGTATGTGTGTATATGTGTGTGTGGATGTGTATATGTGTGTGTGTATGTGTGTGTGTGTGTGTATATGTGCGCGTGTGTGTGTGTGTGAGTGAGTGTATGAGTGAGTGAGTGAGTGGCTGTATGTGTATGTGTCTATGTTTGAGACAGTGTGTGGGTGTATGTATTTGTGTATTTATGTGTATTTGTGTATGTCTGTGTGTGTGTGTATATATTTGAGACGGTGTGTGTGGGTATGTGTTAATGCGTATGTGTTAATGTGTTGGAGTGTGTGTTTGTATGTGTATGTTTGAGACGGTGTGTGTAGGTATGTGTATATTAGTTTGAGTGTGCATGTGTGTGTGTGTGTGTGTGTGTGTGTGTTGTGTGACTCTCTGTGTGTGTGTTTGTCTGTCTGTTTATGTGTTTAAGACTGTGTTTGTGTGTTTATCTGTTTCTGTGTATGTGTGTGTGTTTATCTGTTTCTGTGTATGTGTGTGTGTTTATCTGTGTCTGTGTGTTTGTGGGCTGCGCGCACGCTCATGTTATACATCAGATCCCGAGACTGCTTTCACTTTTAATTTTATATAACACGACTACAATCAACACCATTTTGACGGGGCTAACCTAGTTGTAAAATTAGTTTACCCAATAAATTTGTGTCTTATGATTATAATTTTGAACCCAAACTGTTATTGATTTGTTGAGTATAGTGATAGTATAATCATATCTGGGCGTCTTTTAACATTAGTGACCTACCATTGATACTTTTTTAAAGCGATGATTATTGTAAAGCGAAGATTGATAGGCGTACATTTGTATTTACAAAGGCATCCTTCTTAATAACAAACCAAACGCGTAATAATTAACAGCGCACCTTCGTACCTAAAGTACAAAATTCAGATCCAACCGGGATGGAACGCTTGTGACGCATAATTTACATGCATGCATATTTTCTATTATCATTATGAAAATAAAAAAGTATTTTCTTCTTTCAGGTGCTTCTAAGCAGCGACATCTTAAGGATATTCTGCTCCAGGGTGATCCACTTTTGTCAAACAAAAATAAAAACGCAATGTAGTTTTAATGATTCATTTCTAGCGTTCGACTTGTGTGCGCTCTTAAAGACTCTGCGCCCGGCACCCGCACCCATTAAACCCTCGGGTAAAGACGGTAGGTCTAAAAATATTCCATTTATTATCCTATATCTTTAAACGAGCAATTCTTGTATATATATATATATATACCTATATACTTATATAATAGGAATTTCGGAATCGGCTCCAACAATTTTCATGAAATTTAGTATACGGGGGGTTTCGGGGGCAATAAATCGATCTAGCTAGGAATCATTTCTAGAAAATGTCATTTTATTCGCATTTTTTTTATTGGAAGAAAAATAACAAAAATGTGACTCTTCCTGACATCTACCGGCGAATAATAATACTATTTTTTTAAATTGCTTTAACGACACTACACTAAAGCTATTCCAGCAGATGGCGTTGTTAAGTAACAAGAAGTCAATGAGTGTTTGCTTTGAGGTTAGACTAAGAAAATCAATTGTTAATTTCCAAAAAACACAATTTATAAAAAAAAATACCGAGCAAAGCTCGGTCATTCGGATATTATTATTATGAACTCACAACAAACCTTTACAGTTTGTCGTTAACCCTTCAACAGTTGATACTTTATTTGGTATGCTATATCGTAGTAGCAGCGTATTGGACACTCGAAGACCGAATTAGAGATTATAAGTTCGATTTACACAGTGATATGCGTCAGTTCAGCAGTCCTTCTCGCAATATGTATACGATTACCAGGTACCAAAGGTGAAGGAATATATCGTTAGACATACATTCATATCACCGGTATGTATAATCCATGAATTCGCCATAGACAGGTGTGGCGGATATACTGACCGTTCTCCCCCTCTCAGCTCAGTAATACAACGTTATGATCTAATTACTAAAAATGCCACTATTACTAAAAAGTAAAATAAAGCTTTTTATCCATAAAAAAATTATAGGTGTATTTATATATAAAATTTATTCAATTTATTTTTAAATATAAAAATAAATTATACACTTGAATATATAAATTTAATATGCATTCATATTTGTAATAAAATAATCTATATCAATTAAAATAGGCCAATTACTTAATACAAAAATATAATAAAACATTTTATTAAAATTATAAATCAAATAAAACCACACAACGCATTTAAAACGCAGGGAATCGAAATATTCTTAAAATCCCGAACAGTATTGTTTTATTAAACGTTTAAAATAAATAAAATATAAAAATCAAAAATAAATCCAGATAAGATTTCGCGCTTGCAAAAAAAGAGCTTTTGGGAACACCAGCTTTGTTTAAGATTTTATTATAAATCCCTGTAAACTGAGCGCATAATAATTAAAAACGAGATATTGGTTCGCTTACCTGAATATCCACAAATAAACAAATTTTCTACAATACACTTTATTTAAAAACCGAAAAATACAAATGTTAACGGAATGTGAAAAGTTTTACGTATATTTTTAGGCAGAGGGCGGGCGGCCACCGTGCTCTTGGGCGGCTAGAAGCTCACTGAGTGAGCCGTCGGAAGTGGGAATCACCGTTAGTTAGGGCGACTATTGGGGACTAGGCTAGTTGCACAATACTTCCCACTTCTAGTACTAACGTCAGGTTTGGAAGGGCTGTCATTTATATAGCAATGGACCGCACGTGCGCAGTACTCTCTTCTTTATGCCTTTCAATAAATTATGAAACATGATTATTTATTTTATTATTTATCACTGATCACGTTTTAGACAGATGTAAGATACTTTTTTAGCGACTAGGTATCCTATTGGCGACTTAGATATCGGTAGATATTCTTTTTAATATTTATATTAAATTGTAAACAATACATTGTTCTTTCATAATTTTATTAGATTATATTATCTCTTTTGTATTATTTCATTTATTCTAAAAATAGATTATTACTAAATTTTATTAATATTTGTTGAACAAAAAATCTATTGTGTATTTAAAAAGGCAATACTGATGATAGAAAAAGGGGAGGGAGGGCGAAGGAGGCTGCTATTTTTGCTTGCGCTTCTAGGGCATCATTAAAGGGTAGGGCATCTAGGGCATCAGTAAGTAGGCAAACGTTTTAAAAGAAAATTAATTATAAATAAAATGTGAAAAGCTTTAGGTGGGATGGAGGGGCCATTATTGCTGGGAAAGTTCTTGCTGACTGTATTTGTTCTTTACATTGTAATATGTTCACCTAAACGCAGGTCAGCTACGATTGCGTGAGATGTGTATGCAGTTAGTTCATAATATGTCCCCGTTCGAATAGCGAAGTTCCGGGCTCAAGGACTCAAGCCCCGGCCACAACTATGTATGCACGAATAGATGCACAACTGCGACGTACAGTTTATTTATTTAGTATTCTCATTTTCATTAGTACATATTTCATTGTTCAATAGTAGCATGAACAATGAAGGAGTTATTATAAAAAGAAGAAGTATGAACAGGAGTTTTGAGAGATAGTTCAGTAGATATGCGCAAATTTCGGAGGCCAAATGAGTTAAGAAACTCGAATTGATTCCTCAGGTAAATAGGGGCGTTTGGAATAAAGATAAATTTGTAAACGAGTGAAAGGATATGAGTTTTCCGGCGAAGGTGGATAGGTAACCACTTGAGTTTTGTGCGAACTTCTGAAACATGGTGATCTTATCTTATCTTGTTTCGGGGCCGAGAGTTATCTCGGACACTTCGACCCAATGGGATCTTTTGTGTTCCCCTAGGTAGCAATCACTCATCTCCAATCTCATTGAAGATTTGCTTCATGAGCCTAACAATGAGATATGGAGATAGGAGCCTGTAGTCTTCCGGTATCAGATATCCTACCCCCAAAAGATTCATTCGCCTCCTGGCCAATGCATCGCATGTACACAGTAGGTGTTCCATGCGTTCTGTATGTTCCCTACACAACCTGCACATAGTTGTCACGGTTAGACCCATCTTCATGAGCATGTTGTTGGTTCCAAAGTGCCCAGTAAAGGCCCCAAGCAAGTAGCGTATTTGCCCCTGCTCATGTTCCAGATGGATCCTCGCGCTTTGCAGGTGAATCTCAAAAATTTTTGGAGTGTTCCAGACCGATTCTAGTCAACCAGTGTTGTTGTTGACTGCGGTCTGCAAAATTCCTGAATGTGGCTTTCATGAGGATAGTCGGAATGCCTACACATGGATCTGGAACCATAAAATCATTAGTTGAGCCCTCTCTTGCTAGTTCATCTGCCATTTCATTGCCATGAATTCCTTCGTGTCCCGGGACCCACATTAGTCTTACCCTGTTATGCCTTCCAAGCCTATTTAGAGTTTGAATGGCATCCAGGACAAGTCCGGAGTCAACTTTGAAGGAGGCCATGGCCTTGATTGCAGCTTGACTGAGAATACATATAGATTTGCCTTTGGTGCCTCTATCTATGTTCTCCAAAGTACAGGTTATTATGGCATAAGTTTCAGCCAGGAATACACTTGCCATTTTTCCCAAGCTGTTACTACATTTGTAATCTTTCGCGTATACTCCCGCCCCTATACCTGATTCCATTTTAGATCCAGCAGTGTACCATACCAGAATGTTATGTTCCGGTGGATCTGGTCCCTTTGTCCATTCCATTCTTGTTGGAATTTGGACCCTGAAAAGCCTTTCAAATATAAACCTGGTTTTTATTTTATCGGATATTAAACATGGTGATAATTACGCAAACCAAATATGAACCTGATACAGAGATTACACATTACGTTTACATACGATTTTAGAGTACTTCACTTTTTTGTCTGTATGTCTGTAGTCGTGCATCCGTTATAGAGTTTTCAGGTACCCAAAAGTATGTTTCCCAATTAACAAGATGCAACCTAGTTTTGCAATGGAAAACCTTTTTGGTGTTACTCCTGCCCTTATCCTACATTATATGGGGTCGGCACAACATGTTAAATAAAATACTCTTCTTCGTTTGTATAATATTGTATATACATTTATGTAATGTATACATAACATATATTTTTTTTCTGTCACGTACACACACTCATACGCACTCACACCCACACCGCACGGATTACACAACAGGATTTTTTGCTTCGGCCTCCAAGACACAGATATTTTTCTAGTTTGGGGGTCAGCCCTCAGTTTCAGAACTGATGGTTTTTTTTATAGCATAAGTGTACAGAATTTTATTTAAGGACCTTAATTTTGTCTGATTGTTTAATTTGACTGTCAACTTAATGTATAGTTTTATAAGTAATATTATTATGAAATAAATAAATTATTATCATTATTATTTATATTTTATTTAATAATAAATATCGAAATAAAGATTTGAACCCGGGACCTCTAGCTTAGTCTCCGAGTGTAATACCACTTATCTACCTGGTACCTAGTATATAACAAATATAAGAGATAATATAACCCAAAAAAATATTAAAGCCTCACTTAAAAAATACTTTTTAGAGAAATTGTAATCTAGATTTACTCAGTCATTTGAACGTGCGTAGACTTAAGTTTCGATGGCATTGTACAAACCTTAGTGGTTTTTTGTGCTGTTATTTAGTTAAGCCAATGTAATAACTGTGAATTTGATAAATAAATTTAAATATATATATATATATATATATATATATATATATATATATATATATATATATATATATATATATATATATATATATATATATATATATATATATATATATATATATATATATATATATATATATATATATATATATATATATATATATATATATATATATATATAGATAAGTGCTATATGGTCCGAATTTTCTGAGCAAGGGTACTTAAGTAGTTTTGTAGTAAATACTGTAGTCATCATCATCTCAGCGTTCATCCCGGTTGCAACCCAAGCTTGCATTTCGGTGCCCGGGGTCCACTTTCCGACTTTTTCTACTCCATTTCGCACGGTCTTCAGCATCCCTGGTAGTGAGCCCATTGGCACGCATATCACCCTTTACGACGTCAAGCCAGCACTTTTTGGGTCTACCCCTCCTGCCGGGACCCGGCGGAGGCGGCATGGTCAGAATCGGGCAAAGTTCCTGCGCGTCGTTTTGCGGCGACGCCCTATCCGTGACACATCCTTTCCGTGTGGTGACCATGATTATTTGGCTAGTTTTGGTTTTTACGGGAGCGACTGCCGTCTGACCTCCCAACCCCTAGAGGAAAACCGAGAGGTGCACTTCCTTTGTCGCATGCAAGCTGGCGAAGGAGTAGTCCATCAGTCGCCTTTTACGACTCCCTTGGAATGACCTGGGGTGACCCTATTCTTTTCACTGGCCGGGGTCACACGGCAGTAGTAAATACTGTAGTGTTGTAGTAAATGTGATTAGTAATTGTATAATATTATGTATTTTATAACTTTTAAGTATTTTCTAATGAATATTATGAATTTAAATATTATATTATTATAAAATTAATTTTAATGGTATTTACCCCCCTGGTAACATTTACTCTTATATAAAAAAACCTAAGTTAGGTAGGTATGCATGTGTGTATGTTTTTTTTATTGCGTAGAACAGCAGACAGGCTGACAGCCCGCTTAAAATTTAGCAGTTACCGTCGCCTATAGGTGTTTGCAACGCCAGTGGCATCGTAAACACGCTGCTGTCCCACAAGGGTACAGGAATTTGGGTCACTAATGCCGGAACACAACACAAGGTTATTATGGCGGCATACTTAAGACCAAAGGTGGTCGCTCGCTTTTGTTTAATATTTTATTACATACAAACTATTTACATATTAATAATGCCTTGAAAACACTTGACCGTGTACGGTAAGGATACTCTTCTCTATACATTAAATTTATATCAAATATTTTCACGTAGAATACAATTGTTTAAAGTTCTTACCGTTCAATAATATATACATACATCTGTTACCTCCAACTTAGTTTGTGTGGAAAAAATATAAACTACGATTCAATAGTATGGCTGTTCCAAAAGTTTGCAATAGAAATAATGTAACAAGTTTGAGAGGCGTTGTCGCTAGAGTTGTATTAGACAAGCAGAAGACTGTTAATGCTACCTGGTACACTGATGTTTGTTTGCCGCAAGTTATCCGCGAGCTGAAGAAACTGCGACCAAACTCGCTTCTGGGCAGTTGGCACTTGCACCATGATAACGCTCCTGCTCATCGAGCGACCATTACTCAGGAGTTTTTGAAGCAATCTGGGCTTACTGTGCTGGACCACCCTCCTTATAACTTCGACATCGTGCCATGTGATTTTAGTCTCTTCCCGCTGATCAAGAGCCAGTTGCAAGGACGACGATTTGCAACTGATGACGAATTAATAAGTGCATGGGATGAGGCCTGTGCCAGTGTCACAAAGGATCAGTGGAAGATTATGTTTAATACGTGGTTTGAACGCATGCATAAGTGTATTAACAGTGATGGTTCTTATTTTGAAAAAGTTTAATAAATAGTTAGATTTTTGCAAGACTTATGTACATTATATTATTATATTACAATACTTACAAGTGGAAAAAAGTGGTCTCAGCCTACCCCTACAGGAAAGAGGTGTGATTATATGTATTATGCAACAGCCTACGTATTATGTTATAACATTATATTACTATGCATACTAAACAACTCTTTGTTATCTTTTTTTTTGTTCTGTCCCTTTTAGTAGATTTCTCCGACTGCGGGTGAGCCATGAAATTATTGAGATTATTTGAGCCTCCTAAGGAGGGACGGGACTCTGTTGAAGCCAAATAACACACGTGCCCTCTCCACAGGAGCCGGATGGCGGGACGTTCCTCCTAGGATAGGTCGTGCAATGTCTGTCTGTCAGTGACCTCTCTTGCTTGCTGTGGCTACCGTGCTCTGCGTTGGCGGGTGGGTAGGTGGCTAATCAGCTCCCACTCCGTCGCTTCAAGGCCATTGATGGCTAGAAACAATATAGAGAACGAAAGGTGAATACGGCGTGGGTGAAAAGGGCGCTCTACATCTCATACAGGACGCCACCCTCCCTGAAGGAAGCCTTTGTCCGATATATATTCATTGATGAGCGTAGAAGATAGACGGCGGAGTTCGCTGCACTCGCGATGTCGAAGTACCTTGCTAATACTTCGCAAGTTTTCCTAACTAGAATGAACATTTCTTGATTATTTTTATTTCTTAGACCATTAAAAGCTACTTAGATTATTTATTGTGTATTGTTTATGGCGGAAATAAGGTCTTCTGTTATATCCTCCATAATTAGAGCAGCTGAAGCACAAATACATACATTGTCACGCTGAACAACGCTGATTAATACGTAACTTAATATATATGGAACAGCTTTTCAATTTCCGTCAACCACCATGAGCTAATAATACAACACAGGCACAATAGAGCTCTTAGAAGAAGTCAACTCATTACAGAAATATCACGTTACACAGAAGCGTTGTTTTCATTATTGCAAATAGAAATAATAAAAACATTATTTTCAGTACAAATTTTACGAATTACAAGATATAGGTTTACCTCATTAAGGTCGGACTTTTGAATAACAGAAAAATATCACAGACATATCGGATTATATGTGTTTGGACAGCATAATAAGAAATTAAAGGGATTATTCGACAATACTCAGATAATGGAAGTCTATATTATTTTACTAGTCTTTCGTCAGTTCTCACCCATTGGATGAAAAAGAAAACATATAATTATATATTTTCTAAGGTTCAGCAGATATGCAAACGGTTCATCTGATAGTGAGTGAACCGTCGTTTTAAGACGTTAGTAACACCAGATGCATTACTATTGCGCTGCCGGTCTCGAAGAAATTGTGTAACGTATTTTTTGAAAATCCTTATATTATACGACAAGAAAACATCGCTAGTCAACAAGTTCAAATACGTGTTAATTCTTGATAAAGCTCCTATAAATATGTAAGATTGCTCATTCAGTTCGGAATGACATCTAGAAAAACGTATCTCGAGGATGTATTAGCAGATAAAAAATATGCGAGGCAGACTTTGGAGACTGCCGATAGTGAAAACTAAATAAGTTGTAAATTGTATCGTTGAGCTGTTAGATTATTATTTTCGGTTTATAAAGAAGTGTTTATGATCAAGGATTAAAGTTTAAATTGGTCATTCACTTCTTTACAAAGCAAAGTTACAAAGCAAAAATAGTTCACCCAAAAAGTGCTCAACGCGGCTAAAGAAGTTTTCACTTCGTAACCTCAACTGTATTTCATTGTAATAAAGTCGCAATTCGAATAGATATATATAATTAATGAAACGCAATCATTTAAAAGTTACATTATAAAATAAACCTTAAGTCATTATTAATAAGGTTGGTATTACTGGAGCAAAACTCCGTCTTACGAATCTTACGAATTTTCGATCAGGACACGTGATCTGACGCGAGTTCAACATTTTTTAGCCATCACAAAAAGTGCACAACGCCGCTTAAGAAGTTTTACTTCAAAAATTGCAATTATTATTAACCAATTAAGAGATTAAAAGTGACATTTCGTATTTTATAGATAACCCAAAAACTATTAATATTTAAAGACTCCTAAAAAGATCCTTAAACAGGAGTAAATTTGTAATATAACATTTCAAAGGTTTTATAGGACAATAAATATGAATTGGGTTAAAAAATTTCAGACAAGGAAACTAACTATGCTTAACTATGCTATGTTATAGTCTATTATCTACACATAGAGCAGTGGCGCTCTCGGGGAGAAAATGATGTATTAAAAATATCTGGAAAGTATAATATAGGTTAAAATAATACCAATATTATTTAAATACGATTAGTAAAAATAAATTATAGTTAAAAAACTAAAAAACACGTTTTTATAATTAATCAAACTAAAATGTAAAAAATAATTCGTATAATAAGAACAAAATTACCGACGAGAAAATTAATTTCAGTTCTAAAAAGCGTGGGATGCTCGATAGCAATCGTTATAATTTGTTTTTACTAGTTGCATTCTGAAATGCCGAGTTGATTAAAAATTATCGTACAAAGCACGCTTTTAAAATAGAGTTTTCTTGTCATTAATTTTATTTTAATTAATTTATAAAAGCGTGATATAACACGGTGTTTTACGCACGCCACCACTAGTTAGATGACGTTGGGCAATTATTAGATCGCGGTGGCAAGTTCCTCCGGCTGTCAAGTAAACTCCCGTACTTCGCAACGAGACGATGACAGCCTTAGCTTTAAGAAAAAAAAAGGACCTGCTACCGCATCGCAAACACCTCCCCCCTCCCCTCGTCATCAGAGATAAACATCTCTGGAGGGACGTGCACTAGCGATGGGTCGCTGTCGAATTTTTGACGGACGAAACGCAACCGTTTTTCCGTCGACGAAAACAGTTGCAGAAAACGGTCATCGTTGCAACTGGTTTGAAGTGCCGTCTTCAAACCAGTTGTTGCACGACGAGCGTTTTGTAAAGGACCAAACTTATCGAATATGGACTAGAATTGCGTTTTCGTCGAGTGAAATAAAATAATAGTTGCAGTTTCTTGCAAAGTTACAGCTATTAATGGTTTCGGATCGATCAACGTCTTCGTCGTTAATATACGATGAAATGAACTTCCCTTCATACTTTTTCCAGGCATAAGACTGGCTGGGATACATTTTTTTTTACCAGGCGAATTGTTTAAATCCACGTTCTTCAACTAAAGAAAATGGATGAAAACCATCCATGCATAAATCCAGTAAATCCTGGTCATTAGTCTTTTTTCGTTCCACTCTAATCTTTTTATTAATATAATTATCTATTGCTTTTTGACTTCCGATTTTTTTGTGGAAGTTACAATATCTCTTGAGGTAGAAGGTAAACTTTCCGTAGGTAAAATTGGTTCATTTTCACAAGGAATTTACTGATTTTCTTCTGCCAATAACAAAGTAAAAGTTCCAATGTGTTTTCGTTTTAAATGATTCCTCAAGTTTGCTGTTGAGATTTATAACTTAATTGTTCGTGGTATAAGTGACATTTAGGCATTTTATTTTCGTTATTTTTATCAAAATGCGACCGTAAAAAACTCATATTTTTACGCGCTACCGACATTACGAACGGGTTTTATTTTTATTAACAACCTTATATCTACACGTCAATATTATACAACAATACAGACCGGTTACGCGCGTCGTCGCCCGCGAATCGTCCACATGGACAGACCCGACCCCATCACTAGAACGCGGAAGCGAATGTTCTCGCGGACGCTACTGGCCGCCTTCGGTTGTCATCGGTCCTTGATAAGTGTGCGAAATTTCAAATCAATCCGTTGTTTTGAAAGGAGTGAAAATCACGCTCAAAGTTGCCGTTACATAGATACATAACAAGTTAAAAAAAACAGATCAGCGTGGTTTGCTCATGTAATGCGAAAGGAAGAATGCAAAATAACAAGAAAAATGATAGAAATGAGAGTAGATAGATACAGAAGGAGAGGTAGGTCAAAGAAAGAATGGATGGATTTCAGATGTTGAGGTGGCGGCTAACAGAGAAGAATGGAAAGAGATGAATATGTTATGCTAACCCCATTTAATATTGGATAAGGGTAAGAAGATTATTTAATGACTATTATTGTTATAAACATATGTTTATAACAGATATAAGATATACAGACAGAAGAAGTTATATAACAGATAGAAGATAACAATCTTATGGCGAAAATATCTGTTTAAAAAGACGTCAACAATTATATATACTACTATTATAAAGAGGAAAGATTTGATTGTTTGTTTGTTTGTTTGCTTTGAATAGGCTCCGAAACTACTGACCCGATTTAAAAAATTCTTTCATTGTTGGGAATCTACACTATCCCCGGGTGACATAGGCTATGTTATATTTTCAAAAAAATTAGGGATCCTTACTAAAACTCCAATAATGTAACCCAAAGTGTAAAAAAATTACCTAAAATATTATTTAAATCGCGTGCGTTGCGAAAACTATTGATGATAGAATAAAATAATGTACTACAACTTTGCAGAACACATCATTATTTACAAAAAGTGTCGCGACAGCATATGTCTAACTATTATAGTTATGCCACAATAAGTGTTCTTTTATTTTAAAAATTTAATTGAAATGCCGCCCCTAGAAAAGACTCTTTATTTGGATCTTGGTATTAATCCTTATCAAAATAAATTACTTCATATTCAAAACTGTTTCAATACCTTTATATAACTTTTTGAATTATTCAATTCGGATATTCCATTCGAAAGATATCACGAGTTTAAAAATGTAAATATTAGAAAAATGTTGCGTGGTAGCCGCTCACACTGTTCGGCTAGCTAGGCAGCACCTTATGCAATGTAGGCGTGCGTCACTGGGGTTTTTACAAAAATTAGAATACTTATTAAAAAATAACGAAAAATAAATAAAAAGTAATAACAAAAAAAATCATTAAAATAAAAGCTCATAGAAATAATAATATTCAAACTTTCTTTATAATTTTATTTTTTTTAGTAACCTGACGCAAATAGAAGGGTTTGCCCTCAGGGGCGCTCCTCTGTCCGAGGAGTGCACGGGTGTGCGTACCCGAGGTGCCCGAGCATCCGTCGCTTCACTCCCCTCTTCGTCCGAGGCGACAGAGTCCTACCTTTCTTCCCGTCTACCTCCTACACCCTTTCCAACTTAGCTCTCTGTTCGTGGCGTGGTCCCCGGTGGGATGATTGCGAATACTGATTGGGGTCCCGGGTTCTACCCTGGGACCTGATTTGGTAGTCGAAACCATGCCTATTTCGACTGCGCCTGCACAGAGTGTTCCCGGGGCGGGAATTGCATCCTCGCTGTCGGTTGGTCTTGCTGGGCCGGCTACAACGTCAGGTGACTCTGTTTTTTCTGGAGTGTCGTCTGGTAGTCGTACCCACGCCTGACTAGCACGCGACGGGGATGCGAGTCCCGTCCTGAATTGGCCGCGGACCTGTCACTCCCGGCCCTGGTTCTGTCCATGGTCGGGGGCGATCCTGGATGGCCGGCCGTCGCCTCCTTTTGCGAGGCAGTAGTGTCTGCAAGGGAGGCGGCGGAACGGGAGCGGGAGTCCGCCACCGCACTCCCCTCCCGCCAACGTAGGCCGCGTCGTCGGCGCCGGAGGGCGGGCAACGATCTCCGGCCGACGTAGAAAACGGCCCCGGGCGGCCCCTCGGGGGAGGATCCGCCGTCCGCACTATTGCCGCGAGGGAGAAGGCCGCGTACTGTTCCACAGCCCCCCTCAACTCCTAGAGTTGTTACAAGAGAGCGCCGGGGGGACGAAACCCTGACCCCCTGGCGCCAGCACTTTAGAAGGGGCCCGCTTTAAGACAAAGCGTGGGCCGGCGCCGGCCCGGGCCACGAGATCGGCAGGCCATATATCCGTGGGCCCGGGCGTAGACGATAGGAGAACAGCGGGGTTTTTTAGTGGGTCGAACATCTTTTCCGGAGTCCCTTATATCCCTTGGTCCCCCCGGGCTGGGGGAACCCGTCAAGAGAGGTTTTTCCCCGAGACCGAAAAAAATAGAAGGGTTTAATTTTTAATTTTTTGTTAAATACCCGTGCGAAGCTGGGACGGGCTGCTAGTTATGATAATAAACACTCAATTAAAATCAGTAAAAATATTTTATGCGATTAATAACTATCGTGAATGCATTTATATAGAACGTGTTTCAATTTATTGCAGCAAAAGCTCAGTCTTACATTTTTTGGCTTCGAGTTGGTACCATTGTGGCTGTTAATAAGAAGAAACCCCATTAGCTCGGCTTTTATCCATTGACTGCCACATCTGAGTGACTATGTACCTAACACCGATGAAGCTTAACTGACCCATATTTCGGATTCATTCAATTTAATACACTCACTAAATCATTGATACATTAAAAATATTAAATGACTAGCTGACCCGGCAAACGTTGATCTGCCATATAAATAACTAGCGGCCTGCCCCAGCTTCGCACGGGTATTTAACAAAAATTTCAAAATTAAAAATTATATACACACACAAACCCTTCTATTTTTTTTCGGTCTCAGGGAAAAACCTCTCTTGACGGGTGCTCCCGTCCCGGGGGGACCGAGGGATATGTGGGACTCCGGGAAAGAAGTTCGACCATCCGTCTACCCACTAAAAACCCCGCTGTTCTCCTATCGCCTACGCCCGGGCTCACGGATATATGGGCTGCCGATCTCGTGGCCCAGGCCGGCATCGGCCCGCTCTTTGTCTTAAGGCGGGCCCCTTCTAAAGTGTTGGCGCCAGGGGGTCAGGGTTTCGTCCCCCCGGCGCTCTCTTGTAACAACTCTAGGAGTTGAGGGGGGCCGTGGAACAGCACGCGGCCGTCTCCCTCGCGGAAATAGTGCGGGCGGCGGATCCTCCCCCGAGGGGCTGCCCGCGGCCGCTTTCTACGGCGGCCGGAGGTCGTTGCCCGCCCTCCGGCGCCGACGACGCGGCCTACGTTGGCAGGAGGGGAGTGCGGTGGTGGACTCCCCTTTTTACACTTTGGGTTACATTATTGGAGTTTTAGTAAGGATCCCTAATTTTTTTGAAAATATAATATAGCCTATGTCACCCGGGGATAGTGTAGCTTCCCAACAGTGAAACAATTTTTTAAATCGGGTCAGTAGTTTCGGAGCCTATTCAATGCAAACAAATAAACAAACAATCAAATCTTTCCTCTTTATAATAGTAAGTATAGAAAAAAGTAGCCGATGTCCTTCCCTGAGATCAAAAATATCTCTATCCCGAAATTCATCGAAATTGGTTCAGCGGTTGAAACGTTACAGATCGATAGATTTCTCGGATTCGAGTGTTATTAATAACAGCACAAAACTGTGAATACTATTATGTCATGTCTTTAGGGAGACCACGGGGGATGGATATGAGAGGGATGCGGGGATGAATGAGTATAGTGGATTTTTTTAATCACCCTCCATTTATCCGTGCGGATATTCGGAGAAAGAATACTGAGCTCTGCGGCCAGGGTCGACCTATCGTAAAAGGCGACAAAACAACCTACCATAGCTACGTGGTAGGGCCTCAAGTCCGTCTGAATGGCGACCACCTTTGGTATTTAGTATGCCGCCATAATAACCCTGTGTTGTGTTCCGGTGACCCAAGTTCCTGTACCCTTATGGGACAGCAGCGTGTTCGCGATGCCACTGGCATTGCAAACATCTATAGACGACGGTAGATCCTAGTTACATGGTAGGGCCGCAAGCCCGTCTGCATGGCAATATGTATTTTATTTACTAAAAAAACTATAAATGTAGTGTATCAGTAATGTAGGAACCATAACACAGCTCTTCTTCAGTTTCATTGCTTCGAAGATTCTGAACGCGTCTTGCGTCGCGCGTGTTACGGCCTATATTTTGACGCCTCACTGCTGGCATTTTCCTATCGATAATAATAAATATCACTATGATAAAACTCTAAATACACGAAACATTCCGAAGCATTGATGTATCAGTTTGAAGTCACTTGTCACAGTTTGAAGTCAACTGTCACTTGATTTGCTATCATGAGTACGACTATGTTGTATAATAATAACATTATAATAATTAATTTAAAACACTTTTTTATAATTTTCATGTTATACAAATACAAAACAAAGAATCATCCAATTTGGTGCAGTTATTCGAACGTGATGAGCGTACATACATTTCGAAGATCCATTTTTATTTATATAGAAGAAGATTATATGTACTATGATCTCATTCCCTGCGTATTGGTAAGCATTGCAAGATCCAGATTTTATATCAATAAAATCTGCTTAATGTAAAAAATCGGAACCGGTAAATCATTATGGCATTGTTTCCGGGTCCCACTTTGTAAAGTAAAAGAGATGCCAACAGCGTACCTTCAGCGATTTATTTCTTCGAGATGACATGTATAAAGAAGAATACTAGACCATTATTTTTTTGCTGATGACGTAGCCTGGTATTACTTTTAAGGTACGCGTCCATTGGCCCGCGCCGGACGCACCGCACGCACGGCACGCTACGGATTGAACGGATTCGCCTATCATAAATGCCGGCATTCGGTGCGGGTGACGCAGATAGTGGACGCAGCACTATGTGAAATCATACAAAGCAAAAAAATCCGATGCGTGCGGTGCGTCCGGTGCGGGCCAATGGACGCGTACTTTTAAAACACACCCTTAACCATAAGTTATACTCACGAAGATCTTGATAACAATAACAATTTATAAATAAATTAGTTGCTTATATGTATCGCTTGGCCTACTATTTAAAATACTTATACACGTTTTGAAGCCGTTTGAGATTCTAAAGACGAAAATTACTTATCCATCATTATAAACAACTAAACTTGAGATTGCTAACATTGAAAACAATCTTATGGATTTCTTAAGCACTTTATAAAGACACAAGACTTTATAAAACTAAATTTGAAAATATATCTAGAAAAATCAAGCAACAATTAAATTAGTCTGTAATATTTATCCAATCACAACGTTGTAGGGGTTAATATGCGTGCCAATGGACTGACCACCAGAGATGCCGAAGATCATGCGAAGTGGGGAAGAAAAAGAAAGGACAGCGGACCTCAGGCGCCGAAGGCTGCCGCTTAGGCTGCAACCGTGATTCAACGCTAAGATGATGATGATGATTTATTCAATCACAAATATGTTAATTACAAAATACGACAAAATTTCATCATCAAACTCTTCTTCTTCCTGATTTTATTCCAAACTATGTGGGGTCGGCACAACATGTTCTCTTCTTCCACTATCCTCAATTAGTCGGCAACTCAATATTCACTTTTTTTTACCATATCATCTTTTACATGATCAGATGGATTATTATGTATGGTATCTTTCTTATGATTATATATTTTTTCTCTGATCTCCTTTTGTATCCACCCACTCTCATCTAGTGTTTTTCTTATTATATGACATTCTTCTCTTCACATTATATGACCATATCAGGCTAGTATATATAACCTTTCAGCTTCAACCTATCCAAAATATATTTGGATAATTTTTTTATAGCTACAGTTCAGCAGACAGGCAAACGGCCCTCCCTGGCAGGTGGTCACCGTCGCCTATGAACGTTTGCAGCACCAGAGGCACTACCAACGCGCTGCCGGTCTCGAAGAAATTTTATAACGCTTTTTTTTAAGAACCCCATATCATACCGCGCTGAGAAAACCTCAGCCGGAAGCTCATTCCAGATCCTGAGAGTACGCAACATGAACGTTCTGGAGAACCGTTTCGTACAAGAAATAAGAGGCTCCAAGAAATGGGGATGAACACCCAGCCGATGGCGGGCAGTGCGGTGGTAGAAAGACGACGAGGGCACCATCCTAAATAGTTCTTCAGAACACTCCCCGTTCTACAGACGGTAGAATACGCAAAGACACGCAAAGTCTCTCCGAAGTCCAAGCGTGTCTAGACCGTCTGTGAGTATGGGATCGCCGACAACACGAACTGCGCGCCGCTGGATCGAGTCTAGGGGATTGAGCTGACAGGTGGGTGCTCCAGCCCATAAATGTGAGCAGTACCCCATATGCGGTCTGACCTGTGTTTTATATAGCACAAGCCGTTGCCTTGGACTGAAGTAATGCTTGGACCGGTTTAGCACACCTAGCTTTTTGGAGGCAAGCTTAGCTTTACCCTCCAATTGTCCCCTAAACTGCACATTATTCGTGATGTCGACACCAAGGATCCCAATACTGCTTGCGATGGAAAGAGAGGTTCCTTGAAACTGTGGCGCAGATTAATCAGATAATAGTTAAAGAGGTGAATTAGTTAAACTCATTGACTGGAAGAGGTGATTGGAAATTGCTTACACTTTAATATGATAATAAATATGAAGACCAAATGAAGGACAAACAATAATAGATCGGGGGAGACAACCTGTGCCGGTTCATGGATGTTTTGCCAGACCTTGAAAATTTCTTAATGAGGCATGGGTTTATCACGAAGCTTATTCAGAAGAAAATATACAATTTGGATTAGATTTATTTACATAAACTGTGTTCTATTTAAGTACGTATCAGACGTTAGTGATTACCATATCGAGCTACCTTGGGATTACAAGTGAGCTTGATTTGAGAGTATTCCTTGAAATAACAATTTGGACACTGTTATTAGTTATAGGGAAACCAATAGCAATAATTTCATATCCCTGCTTGAAATTTTTTACTACAGAGCTGGTAAATCAAGACTTGAGAGCAACATTAGGGGTTCATGCTCCTCCATATTCTACGATTGCACGTTGGTGTGCTGAGTATGAGCGAGGAAGAACTTCCATTAACGACGACCTCCGCATGGGACGCCCTACATGGGTAGTGAATGAAAAAAATGATTAAAAAGTTGATAACATTGTCTTGGTGAATCGTCGTGTTACTATTTGTTTTATAGCAGAAGAAACGAAAATTTCTATAGGAAGTGTACATAATACATAGACAATTAAGCATTGTAAATAACCATTTGGGTATGAAAAAAGTGTCAGTGCACCGGGTGCCCAGAATGCTTTCTGACGCGCAGAAACAAACGAGACTGAAAATTTCACACAGCTGTTTGGGTTTGTTACACCAAGATCTGGACAGATTTTTGGCTTGATTCATAATTGTAGACGAAACATAGCGTCACCATTATGACCTGAAAACGAAAAACATTCCATGACTTGGAAGAGATCGTCTTCTCCAACTCCGAAAAAATTTAAGGCGATTCCATTCGCCGATAAGATCATGGGATGTTTTTTTCTGGGAAAGCCAAGGGGTGGTATTAACCGAATAGCTTAATCATAGAGCCACTATTACGCAGGACAAATAACAAAGTCGCGTGAGGAAATACGCAAGCAACGGCGTGGCAAACTCGCTAAAGTTGTTTTGTTTCACCAAGATAACGGCCCCGCGCACAAGTTCAGAGTTGCGATGGCTGCCATTCAAGAATCTGGTTTCGAATTGATGGAATTTTTCACCGGACCTAGCTCTTAATGATTTCTACCTATTTCTACGGTTAAGGGAACATCCCAGAGGCCATGAATTTGAAGATGATGACGCAGTAGTCACCGGGGTACACGATTTTTAAGGAAGAAGATTTATTTAAAAATGGAAATTTAACTTTGGAAAAGTGTATAAATCTGAAAGGTGACTACGTCGAGATATAAATTAACACTTCTAAAAGATAATAGTATATATACCGTATTTTGTAACACAATTGCCACATACTCGTACTAACAGTGAATGAAAATACGGAGGGGAAACTTTTTTTAATACTTTATTGTGTAACCCGTCAACCCTCCTTCGAAAAGTTTGGCTGGTACCCTCGTAATCTCCATCCCCTCTAGAGGAAGGCAAGTAACAGAGCCCAACAGTAGGGTTTACGGGCTGTAATTTTTTATGAGCTCTCAGTCAATAGGTGGACGAAGAAAACAACAGCCTGGGCCAAATCATTAGACTGAAGAGAATGAGCCTCATTTACATCTATATAGCTATAGGTTGGATAATACAGATACGTTGCATGGACTCAGACATGGACAGACTACATTGGATAGACGTAGCCAAAAAATGGAATATATTGAAGCTAGTATTTATCTAAGAAGGGCTCTTCTAGAAGCGAAGAACTAAGTACGTAAGTAAGAACTAATTAAGTATGATTAATTTTTTGACGGTTTCCATGTGTTTTCTGCAACATTACTATTAGTCTCCGTGGTTCAACGGCTTTCGCAACGCCTGCGGGAGATACGGATTCCATTTCTATCCCGAGTACGGGTCTATTTATTTACAACAGAAAAGAAAACATTATAAGTAGTATATCAGTTGTCTACTACTCATAAAACAAGTACTGCTGTTTACGTGGAGGTTAGAGGGCATCGTGTAAAGTGTAATGGTATTTATTGAAAATGAAATTATACTACCGGCACGCTATGATGGCCATTTTGATGTTTGTCCACTCATGAAGTCTCGGTTTAATCAGTAATTACATTTGAAGGAGCAAATTGCTGTTCTTTATTGTCAATAGTGACGTGCAGTTAGTCATAAAATTTATCGAACGTATTATTTTAGGATACAAAATTTATTTATTACATTGATTTCTAAACTATATATATTAGGGTCCCGCGAACATTTATTCTTTATTTTTATAAGATTATTATTATTGGTGTACTTATTTACCACCCAACTCGGTATTTGTTTTTTGAAATTCAGAATAAAAAAAAATTAAATTTAATAAGATCGTCATTTAAGAAAAAGGCGTAGTGTGCTGGAATTTGAAAATCTTTAGGCATTAATAAAATGGTGGAGCCTCGCTAGAAACTCAACATTGGACAAAGAAAATTCACTCACTCATCCCATCTGCTCATAGTCGAAGGACTGATTGCAAGATTTAAAAAAATACGATCGTCATTTTGTGGCACCTTTTTTGGTCTCTTTTTGTATTAATTTGTTTCTTGTGTGCATATAAAGTATGTATATAATTTTCATTCCAATATTCAGATCGTTCATATATATTAAGTAAGCATTTATGTTTGTTTTATTAAACCTTTTTAATCAGGTACTACTTGTAATAAAAACTTATAGTTTATTAATTATATTTTTTCGAGAATAAATTGACATTTTTCACATCACTATTGTAAAATGTCAAAACGGTCATCATAGCGTGCCTCAATTAAAATGAATTATTATTTAAGTGGGTGTCGTACTATCAAGATATGCAAGATAGAGTGGCAGTGAGCCACTCACGTCTATCGCAGAACCAATGGGCGTTGGAGCGTTGTCCTGGAGTGAAGGCCGCACCTCGGCAAACGTGTAGAACGCCTCCATTTAGTTGAACCATTGACCTGATCAAGGTTGTCGGTTGGGCTGGATTAAAAAAGTAAAAGACTGGGATTTGTGGCCTAAAGTTGGGAAAACATAGGTCCAGCCGTGAACAATAAATGACGAAAAATTTATTATTATGATTATATGAACTGTAATATAATAAACGAACAAACGTACAAAAAAAGTTCTTGTGAAATGTCGTAGGTTTGTTTGAGAATCTTCGCGAGTATGATTCATCAATGCAGATTTTAAATTCTTATATAGAAATTTTTTTGTCTGGCCTCTGCTATTATATGGATTATACGTTATTCCATTTATCTAGGCGTTATTCATATTTTTTTTTTATTTATAAGCTTGGTATTTTAAGGCTATGTTTTAGATCATCAAATTTGTTTGGATATATTTTTCTGAAATAATGTTGCACATTGACACATACTGAGGTTGTAACAGTTACACTTGTGGTAATTTAATATAATGAAGCAGTGGTAATTATAGTTTATTTTGTATATAATTGCATAATTATAAAAATTTCAGTGGGACAGCAGAAATCTAACTCATTGTGGTCCCATAGGGGTATTGTATTGCTGCCAAATAATAATAATAGCCAGAAGGCACTATAACGGCATACCGACTAAAACATACTCTTGTATCGCGGAGGGTCGCAGAATCGATTTTTGGTTATTGCTCTACGAGTCAATAGTATCCACCTACCCAAGTTTATCAATATTCCATATTACAATATATGCAATGGACTACTCCTTTTTTAACTTTATTTGTTAAGATAATTTGTGAACGAATAAATTAAACTATTGTTCACCAATTATAAACTAATAAAAGCACACAAAAAATATACCTAAGTTCTTTTACCTTTTTTTATTGCTGTGGGACAGCAGACAGGCTGACGGCCCGCTTGGAATTTAGCAGTCACCGTCGCCTATGGGTGTTTGCAACGCCAGTGGCATCGCGAACACGCTGTTATCCCATAAGGGTACAGGAGCTTGTGTCACTAATGCCAAAACACAACACAAGGTTATTATGAAAGGTGGTCGTCATTTAGACGGGCTTGAAGCCCTATCACATAGCAAGGATGAGTTGTTTTGTTGCCTTTTACGACAGGCCGACCCCGGCCACAGAGGTTAGTATTCTTTCTCCGCCCTTCCTCCTTCCTATGATTTCATGACATTGCCATGAAAATTACAATACTTACTTATAAATGTATTAAAACATCTTTCAGAATATAAGTACAGGAGGAGTACTTAACTCTCAATATAACCGGGTGATGATTTATCGATTTTCTTGACTTCTAATATTTTTAGAATAAAACATTTATTTGTGTGCTTTTATGTTTCCCAAAGTCAATAGTATTTAAATACAAAGTCGTCGTGCTTTTCTACTACTGTTATTCAATTTTCCCAATTATCCCAATGTTGCTTTTAATATCTGCCTCCATGGGAGCTACATGAATAGGGTTTCTTTGTAAATATATACTAAAATTTAAGTATATTATATATAATATAATAATTCACTATTAAATCCTATATCTTTAAAGAGCAATTCTTGTATATGTATACTTATATAATTGGAATCTCGGAATCGGCTCCTACAATTTTCATGAAATTTAGTATACGGGGGATTTCTAGAAAATATCATTTTATTCGCTTTTTTTTATTGGAAGAAAAATAACAAAAAGGTGACTCTTCCTGACATCTATCGGCGAATAATAATAATACTATTTTTTTTTAATTTCTTTAACGACACAACAACACTAAAGCTATTCCAGCAGATGGCGTTGTTAAGTAACAGGAAGTCAATGAGTGTTTGCTTTGAGGTTAGACTAAGAAAATCAATTGTTAATTTCCAAAAAACACCGTTAAATCGATCTAGCTAGGAATCATTTCTAGAAAATGTCATTTTATTCGCTTTTTTTATTGGAAGAAAAATAACAAAAAGGTGACTCTTCCTGACATCTATCGGCGAATAATAATACTATTTTTTTAAATTGCTTTAACGACACAACAACACTAAAGCTATTCCAGCAGATGGCATTGTTAAGTAACATGAAGTCAATGAGTGTTTACTTTGAGGTTAGACTAAGAAAATCAATTGTTAATTTCCAAAAAATACAGAAAAAGCTCGGTCATCCCGATATTGTTAATAATTATGCATTTTTTTCATGTTAATGTATCTCCTTTATAAAATACTAGCAGCCCGCCCCAGCTTCGCACGGGTATTTAACAAAAAATTCAAAATGAAAAATTATATATGTTATCGGCAATCTGTATAATACGGTATTCTATACAATACCTAGGCAATGTAGAATACTTAAAACGTTAAGGTAATGTATGAAATATTTTTCATTTTATACTTTGCCTAGGCATTCTATACAATACCGAATGCGCTGTCGGCAATGTGTGTAAAAGACGATAGCAGAGGAGACTACGGGTGCTCATTCGTGTAGAAAATGCAATAAACCCATCCATGCTTTTTGTGCTGCTCCGGAGAAAGATACTGCAGAAGGCTATAGTTCTAAAGTTTTTTGTTCTTTATGTGTAAAAAACACCTTAGCTGTAGGGAACCGCATACGTTTTTAAGAAAATTTCCTCCTGTGCCAATAGGTACTACTGTTAGAATCGAGGTAATAAAAGTCGAAAGAGGTCGCGGCAAAATATTGCCTGTAGTCTTACAAAAAACGGATGACAAACTTTACAAAATTGGAACAAAGCAAGGTATTATAAAGACGTTGTATTCAGATAGCAGTTTACAGTTTGTCATCAAGAATTACTTAAGAAAGAAGATGTCCCTAATGAAGAAACGACGCTTCGTACAGTTGCAAATCGGCAATCTACGGGGACAGGTCAGGGATTTGTCAAATGTACACGTTAACAACTCTGTAATACTAAAAAGTGTTCATGTCTTAAAAGTAAGATTTTATGCACTTCAAAATTCATATGCACTACAATAGTTCTTCATGTAAAAATAAATAAATATTTTTTTACTTAATGTATTCTGAGAAGCCAGTAGATCTACTTCCTATTTTTACAGAATTGTTTGGTTGCCTAAGTTTTTTAACTGATTACATATGAGTAAATTAGATTATGTTAGTTAACCCAGAAGAATTTTAAGTTCAATGTTATTTGATTGTGATTTTACTATAAATACCTACCTTTGAATAAAGATTGTTTTTAATCAGAACTTACTAATTGTTAAGTTGATTTTAAGCAAATCTAATGTTTTATTTTTGTCTGTCATTTTATACCCTTCTACTTACTTACTTACATAACATTGATAAATACAGGTCCAAATATAGTTATTTTCCACATTGCCGGTGGACCAGCAGGAATTGTATACATTACCTAGGTAAAGTATATACTGGAAAATAATATTCATAATATTTCATACATTACCTTAACGTTTTAGGTATTCTATACATTACCTAGGTATTGTACAGAATACCTGAATTATACAAATTGCCGGTAACATATATACACACACGTAAACCCTTCTATTTGCGTCAGGATACTAAAAAAATAAAATTATAAAGAAAGTTTGAATATTATTATTTCTATGAACTTATATTTTAATGATTTTTTTTGTTATTATTTTTTATTTATTTTTGGTTATTTTTAATAAGTATTTTTTTTTTCTAATTTTTGTAAAAACCCCAGTGACGCACGCCTACATTGCATAAGGTGCTGCCTAGCTAAATATTATTATTATATTATTATTATTTCTATGAACTTATATTTTAATGATTTTTTTTGTTATTATTTTTTATTTATTTTTGGTTATTTTTAATAAGTATTTTTTTTTTCTAATTTTTGTAAAAACCCCAGTGACGCACGCTTACATTGCATAAGGTGCTGCCTAGCTAGCCGAACAGGGTGAGCGGCTACCACGCAACATTTTTCTAATATTTACATTTTTAAACTCGTGATATCTTTCGAATGGAATATCCGAATTGAATAATTCAAAAAGTTTTATAAAGATATTGAAACAGTTTTGAATATGAAGTAATTTATTTTGATAAGGATTAATACCAAGATACAAATAAAGAGCTTTTTCTAGGGGCGGCATTTCAATTAAATTTTTAAAATAAAAGAACACTTATTGTCGCATAACTATAATAGTTAGACATATGCTATCGCTACACTTTTTGTAAATAATGACGTGTTCTGCAAAGTCGTAGTACATTATTTTATTCTACCATCAATAGTTTTCGCAGCGCACGCGATTTAAATAATATTTTAGGTAATTTTTTTACACCTTGGGTTATATTATTGGAGTTTTAGTAAGGATCCCTATTTTTTTTGAAAATATAATATAGCCTATGTCACCCGGGGATAGTGTAGCTTCCCAACAGTGAAAGATTTTTTTAAATCGGGTCAGTAGTTTCGGAGCCTATTCAATGCAAACAAACAAACAAACATACAATCAAATCTTTCCTCTTTATAGGTATAATAGTAGTATAGATATAGATATAGACTAGTTGACCCAGCAAACGTTGTTCTGTTGAGACTATGTATGTCCTTCTCCAAGGTCCAATCTATAACTATATCGAAATTTTGTGTTTATCTTTTAATAAACTTTTAAATATATACGTATTGGGGTATACATAATAATAGTTCACAGCGTCCCACTGCTGGGCTCGGGTTTCCCCCTAAGGGGAACAGATAGTATATCCGCCCCACTTGTCGAAGACGGGCGGGCGGATTACACTCTGGTAATCTTGGTATATACGTTTCCTCTCGATGTTCTCCTTCGTCGTCGGTAGATAACAGTTATGCTATAATATGCTCCTGGTCAAAGGGGCTCGTCAGCCATAAGAGTAAACAAAAACCTGCTAATGAGACATTGTGAGGTTGGCACTGAAAACCAGTACCGGGTCGGTAACTTTGTGCTGCCAATTGCCAACCTTCTTTTTCTTAAGAAAGATTCGTTTATTTCGCGTATATGGATTGTATTTTTTGGCAAATTAAATTCATTTTCTTTCTTTACTCTTTATGTCGAAGTCAATATACTAGTACCTAATGTGTATATATAGGAATAAGAAGCAAACATCAAATATCATTCATCACTATGTTAAATGGATTACGTCTAGATTAATATATAGACCGATGGATTTATAAGCATTTGTTTATATTTTTATGATCGTTTATATTGGGCACTTTTAGTTGCGGCCAGTGCGTGATGAAATGTAGGGAACAGCTTCTTTAATGTTATTGCGATTACTGACAAGAGATTACAGTGCCGTTAAAAGAGCTAAATATATAGATTAGATTTTCGCTGAATTCGCCTAAGACAGCTTTGATCACACTGGACTAAAATAATTTGTTTTTAATAATCATTGTTGCTTCAAGGGAATCCGAGAATTGGGTGGAATTAAGTAAGTTAAATTTGATACTTTTTACCCGATCCTATGTCACTCTGTAGCACAAAGTACATAATCTCTGTAGTGTATGTAACCTTAATGTTAATTATATTTTACCAAAAAGTTTTATTTAAAGTCTTTCTATATTGTGACATAAAAAATATTACTCGTCCGATTTGACGTACATTGTCATACACAAGTCAAAATGATTTATTGCCTTAATTATTTAAATAAGTATATTTCTGTATTTATTATAAGTATAAAATGTACGAGCTACTTAATCGTTTAATTGAGCTGCCAACCTACAACACATTTGTAACGATGTTTATATGTCGTAATTCTTAGCAGCACGCCAATTTTTTGTTTATCTAGCTCGTCCCTACGGTCAAAGCTAAGAGTTATGTGTCACTAGTGTGTGCATAGAATTCGCGTGTGCGGAAAAGGAAATTTGTGACAGGTGTCTTGACGTCTCGCAAGTGTCCGCGAATTTCAATTTAATTTTTAGGGTTTTTCTATGATCATAGGATCAGGAAAACCAAGACAGATTTTGGTCCATACTTCACGTCTCACGCACGGAGAATGATCAATTACCATCTCTGAAGAGTTCTCTTGAGCGTGCACATATTATATATAAAGCTAAGGTTTCGGGTATCGAAGTTAAATTTCGGTCCAATTTAAAACCTATTTAGATGCTAATAAATTTGTTATTTTATCTCTCTTAGCTGCCAACAAATTGTCGGCTGTAGTACCCAAATTTCGTAATGGGGGTAGTTAGAAATATCATTAGAATGGTCATTAATAGACTTAGTGGCTATGACAGACTGCCGTTCAGACTCTACAATCGTAATTAACGTTCGAAGACTCAATAAGAAAAGAATGATTGACAACAAAACAGTCTAGGAACCAACAGGAACAGTTGTGTTTACATTCTAAGGCCAATCCCTCCCACAATATGTTTATTGCTGCAATATGTCCATCCCAGTTGATATATACACACTTCCAATCATACAATGTCACAGCTGCTCTCGTTTTGGACACATACGAGATCAGTGCCGATGTAAGTAACGCTGATTCCGTGACTCTCTATCCTGTAAAGTTCATCAAGAAAATATATCTTGTATTTTTTGTCTGACCCAAATTAAGCTATAGATTCTATTTGTCCTGAGCATGGAAGGTGTTCAACTGTACGAGTATAATAAAACTGCCACAAGACGTACAAAACTGTAAAAATGTTAACTTAATAAAACAACAACTCGAACAATCTGTAGCTAATATTGAATACAAACAATATTTAATACACGTACGAGTACTATATTTCTAAAACTACTTAATTGTAAAGATATGTCAGATTTTATGTAGCATACTATGTTTTGGTGTTAATCTCACTTTAAGAGCTGTAAAGTTTTTTATGAGAAATAAAGTTCTTTATAACTTACCTAACATTGTCTGGCTATGACTTCCTTATTCTAGAAAAATAGCCCTTTAATCTTACTATGTATTGCTCTCAATGATTTCTTGCCCTGTGCACATTATACCTATGGGATGCGCACAATATTTTCTCACCTTGCTTTCTCCTCTGTTAGTCATCTCAACATTCACACCCTTTTTTACCATATCATATTTTAACCAATCCATCTACCCATTTTTTGGTCAAACTCTACTCCTGTATCCATCCACTCTTATTTTTATCATGCATCACGTTTCTCATACTCGAGAGGTACATAGTCAGGCGTCAACTTTGAAACAGGCTTTGTGGTGTGTTAAGAGCGTATTTTGTGGGTTCAATCTGTACGGAGGACAAAATATTTGTAAGATACAAATAAATAATATGTTGTGACAATTCACATAGCGACTTCCCAATTCAAAACGCAGAAAGGAACAGATTTTACAAAAGCGATTTATCTGTATTTTTCGTTCAAGGGAGTCTTGTGAACATGATTCAATCCATATCTATGAAATTGAATTTTTGTTTTTTACTGTGTTTTATAACTGGACAGCCGAGAGTTCGTAGGATGGGTACTAGGCATTTTATATACAATTATGTTATATATAATTATAGAAAAGTACATACAGTACTTTTCGAAATGAATATACATATATATTATACATAAATATCCAGACTAGGGACGGGGATCGAACATGTGATGCGATTCATAAGCGTACTAACGGAGGTCTTCATATTATGGTTTGTTTTGATCAGAGTATTTTTTCATTATTATATTATTTATAAAATAAATTTCAATTTAAAAAAATGACAAACATGCTTTTATAGAAAATCAAACTAAAAGGCAAAAAATAATTTTCTATAAATTTAAATTAAGGTCTTGTTGTCAATGTTTATAAATTTTTTATTGGTAGAAGTAGTCATTTTGAAAATATCATAAAAAGCACCCCACGCATTTTTACAATAAAATTATTATTTTTTGTTAATCCTATATTTATTATCCTTAATTTAAATTTATTTAAAATTACTTTTTACCTTTTAGTTTGATTTTCTTTTAAAGCGTGTTTTTTAGTATTTTTTAAACTGTAATTTACTTTTAACTTTTTAGTTTGATTAACTATAAAATAAAAGCGTGATAATATTTATTTATTGTCAATTTCCAAACGGTAAATGTTTTTATTAATTTAACGCGCCATCTTCCGGCAATGTTATTATTAAATTAACGCCATCTTCTGGCAGTGTTATTAATTAAACTCCAGGTGGCATTTCGGCAGAATTTAAATTTTTTTTGATTGTTCAAAGTGGGTAAAACTCGAGTCAGAAAATTCCGTTACATACATGTCAAGTTAATATAATACATGTAAAAACGAGGAAAAATTCACCGTCACGCTGTGTTCCCACGCGGTCACCCATCCAAGTACTGACCGCGCCCGACGCTGCTTAACTTCGGTGATCGGATGAGAACTGGTCCGAAAATTCATTAATCCTGAGGATCCTGGTAAGGATAATAACAATAATCTTACCAAATTAGTGAATTGTTCTCGATATATCTACAAAGTTTGAACGAAATCTGGCCGTTTAAAGTGGGTCCGAATTGCGCCCAAAGGAGTCGGTTATAAACATACAAACAAACATACAGGTGAAGCTAATAAAAAGCGTGTAATAAAAAAATGGTAAGAATTTAAAACGATAAGGTAAAGAGTAGAGACACCCTTCGCGATCTTAGAACATTGTAAACGCCGATGAATCTGCATGGACAATAGATTGGATATATTGCACTATTACTTTTACGGTTAGCACATAAAGCGATCGTCTTTTACAAATTAAACAACATACAAAACGACCCGAAGAAAGGTGCCACAGAATATTTTGGATGGATCAAACTCAGTTATGCTTTTTAATTATACGCTGAAGTACCTCGGGTGAGGCGTAAATCGCCATGGCTTATTTAAAAACTTAGCGGCCATTTAAGACGCTACACTCATGATTTTTTTAATAGTCCACAGCGTTCCACTGCTGGGACGGAAGCGGTGGCGAGGAAAATTAATTGAAGGAAGCGTTCGATTGTAGAATAATTTTTGAAATAAACCTCTTTTAGAAGCAATTTGGTTATTTAATAATTGGGCAGCGAATATTAAATTTAATACCTATATAGATTGGCATAGATCAGTTGATAGAGATGTCATTGTTCAAGGTAGATTGGCGGGATACATATAACTGTGTACCTTTCCTCGCGTCATGTTCCTTCACCGTCGGTAAATACCAATTGTTCTAAAATATTCATTATGCGAGAAACACTGCCAACTGGCAGAGGTAATGTTTAATGTATGATATGAGGGTTTCTGTAGTGACAGATGAAGAATGCCACCATAGAATAAAATGAAAGAAAAAACAATGTGCCGACCCTGAATAATTGAGACAAGGCCAAGCTAGATGATTAATGTTAAATCCATACATTTCTTCTCTTATAAGAAGCCTATCTAGTTCATTATAAAACACATAGCTAACACCCCTGGCTTGCTGTAAACTTAAAATAGCCGTCAAGATAAAATTTTCCTCATGAAGAGTTGGAGGAAGATTACTGACCACTGGGGCCAGGGACAGCCTGTCGTAAAAGGTGACAAAACAACCCAGGCTAGGTGGTAGGGCTTCATGCCCGACGGGTACCAAACACCCCTGGTTTTAAAACATGCCACCATAATGACCTTATGTTCCGTTGTTGTAAACCAAGTAAACCATCACCTAACGAGTGGGCTATTTGCCTGTCTGCTGATCACTGATCAATAAAAAGAAAAATGTAAAAATTTACATTTAATGTATTTGTAACGGACAAAATTATCTGTTCCAGGATATTTCAAAATTTTGTGCTCTTCAGCGACATCAATGCGTGCGTTGGTCGAGTGTACAAATCGCATGAATCGCTATACTAATGGATAGTTAACATACTTATTATAATTATTTTTTCTTGTAATTTGGTTTCAGTGCTTTAGGCACTGATTTGCCAATTTCAAAGTACGTTACAATAAAGATAGATAACACTTTTTGTAAAATAAAATATTAAAATTAAAAACATAAGAAAACAATATATTAAGAATGGAAAAGGCAGATGGTGAAAGAGCTTAATAAAGCAAACATCAGAAAATAATTTCGACGGTAATTTTACTAGCTAACTGCGAACTAAGTTTAAAAGTTGTGGTATATCTATACCTCCCGTCTATGGACGTTTCTTAGCAACCAATTCATTCTAATAACTATGTCATACACACTAAAATATGTAACATTAATTTTGTTAATAAAAACCTTCTAATATGCAAGGTTTTGTCATTTAACAAAAGTAACAAATTAAATATGAATTTAAAAGTGACTTGATATAATTTCATACCAACATTTATAAATAAATACATATTTCATGTACATACTTTTTTAATTACTGTATTTTAATTTAAAATTCAAGTTAAAAAAATTCATATATAATCTTCACAACGAATGTCTAAATCTAGTAGGCTATGTCAAAATTAGGTTACACATGTCAATCAATTTATTCATTACAAAGAGTAGAGTAATATATAATTTTTTCTGATTCATTTTTATATGTTTTTGGATTTCAGTTATAGTATTTGATATTTTATAGTTTCTTATATATATAACGTTTTATATTGAATGAAAAAATCAACATGTCGGCCTCCCTCGATTCGGCTCTGGATCCAATGGAAGAAATTAGATTTCGGAAAAAACATGGCGCTTTATGGATAGAAATTCAAAAGGATACCCATTTTACATTCGACGAATTGGAACGTATGAATTTTGATACATAATACAATCTTTATTCGTGCGAACGCGTCCTAGCGTAAATTCTTTGTAGTAAACATTAAGTCTAAGCATTATCTTAATCGCTTTTCCGACGATATATGTATATAATTTCAAATATTACCGTTTTAATGAATATTTAAATTATTCTCTCTCCCTACAAATTCAATTGAATTGGAATATTGAAAAAGGGCAATGAGTACTGTAAACGAGACAAATAAGCTATTTCTAAAAATATTCAAATTTTGAGCCAGTTCACTTCAAATGCTATGGTTATCAATATTGTTTTTTCTTTTTAGACTTGACCTTCTTGCCTAAAAAATTAAACAGTGGCTTTTATTCTGTTTTATATTAGTACAGTTCAATTTATACATTTGTCGACCGTTGACACCTTTACCCCGAAAGGAAAACCTTTTGTCTAAGTTTCATCCGTTGTTAGTTGGGTAAACCAGTTGGCACATTAATTTGATTCCAGAAGGTATTCTGACACCCTTTATGGCCTGACACCATTGCTGGATTGGGGCCTCACCCTAACATGTACATTATTTGTAGATAGGTTACAAAAACCTTCATTAGAGTTCTTCGCGTCTGAAAGCAGAAGAGCTCTAAGGTGCTTTTAGTTGGTATACTAGGGATATACGTCCACGGAAGTTCAAAAAACCCCGCTGCGAAAACCTTAGGTTGTGAATCATGCATTTCCACATTATAATAAAAAAATGACACTTGTGGTGATCTTGGTATATTTCGTGAAGGATATGTTTTTATTTATTTATTGCTGAGAAATAGCAGACAGGCTGACAGCCTACTTAATAGTAAGCAGCTACCATCGCCTATGGATGTTTGCGACGCCAGGAGCACCACGAATACACTGCTGTGCCAAAGGGATACAGGAACTTGGGCCACTAATTACTTACAAACACAAGGTTATCATGGAGGCATAATTATACAGCAGGGGTGGTTGCCATCGGGCTTGGGCCCCTACCACGTAACTAGGGTTGTTTCCTCGCTTTTTACGATAGGCCGACTCAGGCCACAGGGGTTAGTATTTCCGCCGCTGCACGAAGAAGCTCTCGAAATTAAACGAGGAAAATCGTGTAAGCGACGCATGCCATCGTTCTCATGAGTTACATTCAGAGATAAACCGGAGAGTCTCCCATTGAAACACCACTTAGACCGTATCCCATACATTAGATCATTAAACCCATACTATATTTTTTTTGTTTAAAGTAAGTTACAACCAAAAGTATTTAAATAGCATCACATATGTATTTAATTATTATACATACTTCACAACGTGTGTGGCTGTCACAAGGAGATTAAACGGCAAGAAACTATTCAGCAACACGTCCATTTAATTTTTTTTAATTAATGTAATTTTTACCGATTATGCACTCATGAGTTCAGAATACATAATAAAAAAATCTATTTCTAAACAAAATATACTATAGACGTATATGGAATTAATGATAATTCCTGGAACGCTCAGCAATTAGATAAGAACACTGCATTTTTTCAGAAATTATGGTAATCTTTTTCAAGATACAAAAAAGAGATGAAAAGCCCGTTGCCTCTGACGTAATATCAAGGTATTTCTGTCACTCATTGAATTCATATTTATCATAGTCGGCGACTATAACTATCACAAAAGTAGTTACTTCGAGCGTAGAAAAGCCAGATTTATTTTCACGCGATTAAGTGTACGTTTTACGCTTGAAACCATTGAAGACATTGTTGCATTTTCCACTTTCGTACATTTTACACAGTATAATTTTATTACTAGCGCGCTCTATTAGCTCTGCTAGGAAATATTTTAAAGATGATCAACGTTTCTATATGTAGTATGTTCAAAAAGGAGCGCGAATTTAGTTATTAAATTTTTTTTATTAATTTCGTCCCCTATCAGATATTATACACTAGTGCTAACAATTTATCCAATCCTCGAATCACTTTAATAAATCATTTTTTGTGATTTGGTTCAGCTGCTCCTTCAATGCCGTCTTTATCTCCTCAATCGTAGCGTAGCGTTGTCCTTTCATGGCGCTCTTTTTTATGTTGGGACGTTTTACACAACGCCATCTAGTCCCAAACTAACTTGTGCATTTGTAATATGCGTACTAGACAACTGATATACTACATTTTTTTTGTTAATAAATATATATTATACATAAAAACCCAGATGCTGGACGGGAATCAACCCCGTGACCTCCGCGAGCGTACCGACGTGCGTTATCCGTTATGCCAAGAGCTCGTCAAGTCGTTAGTTTCGGGAACAAGAAAAAGTCACAGGAGGTCAGATTTGGGAAATACGGTAGCTACGGCATCGTTATTGTGTTGTTTTGAATGTGAAAAAATGAGTTTTAAAAAATGAGTATTGTAGTCAGCATCTCTAATATTCCGCTGCGGACCAGGTGCACCAAGCTCTATGATAACTTTGTCCTCGAATTCCGACGTGGTATTGATGTCTTGTTTTAGACAAAAAGACCTCGAAAGTCTTAGTGAATCCCGTTATTGGAACTTTCATTTTTTTCGCCTGTATTATCAAATAGTGTTCCGTTTTCAGAAACCACTTTAGAGATGTTCTTCACACAGGTCTCGGCATGACTGACTCTTACATGATGGAGAGAGTCATGGTAGCTCTGGATAGGGGGACTTCCCCTAATGTAACGATGGCTACTTTTGCAAAAGCTATGTCGTTGTATCTTAGAGGTGACCTTGAAGAGCGGATCTCTTACGCTTTTACGGTATTTTTATCACTTAAATTTTATAATATAACATAAAAATAATAATAGCCCACCATTCCCCAATACTGTGCGTAGGACTCTTTGAGGGCACAGACAGTATACCCCCACCACGATTACATATATCGTTCATATTATGCAGGTTTTCTCACGGTTTGTTCCTTCTGCGTTAGTACGTGGCATTTACAATTGTTTGAGAGGTACATGTAAAAAATCGAGCGCACGACCTCTAGATGGGCTCGGATTATAATAACTCGTTAGTAAGTCGTCGTAAAAAATGTTTATTATTTTGTTTAGATGAAGCTGTAGGAATTGTCCCAGAATACTCATTATTTAGATGCACACATTACTGCACTGATATCCTTCTCTAAGCCTTCTTTTCCTTTACCAGTGAGACAAGGGATATATATGTGACTAAGCCTATATTAGATTTATTATTCACTGCAGTTTGATTTTTTAAAAATTTATATGGCAGAACAACGTTTTCCGGTCATCTAATTTGAAATGAAAAATATGAGGAATTTTCCTAGTATTTGTAATGACTATTGCAATTTTATTTTTAATAGAGTTTTTAAAACTTGATTTATTGCAATAATGTGTATGTAACAAATATTTTATACAAACTCTGCCCATTTATGCGACTGTGGCCGGTGCTACAGTGACACAAACAGGAACAGTCGGAGATGAATATACTGTGGTGCATGCGTGGTTTGTCGCGGAAAGTCCCAGTTAGAAATTCGATATCTGCGGCAGCCTTCATGCCCGTGATATTGCGGACAAATTGCAAGCTTCTTCGCTGGTATGGCCAAGTTTTTTAGCAACTGGCATCTTATATTAGCAAGAAATGTCAATGTCTATATACTACGGCAGAAAAGGTAAAGCCAAAAATTACTGGCTCGATTTCGTAAGGGATGATATGCATACTAATGGACTCGCTATCAGGGATACCGAAGAGCGTGTGATATAGAGAACAAAAAATCGGAGAGTGCTCTCTCAACACCGAAGCATAAGTTTGGGTCAACCGTGATTTAATGATGACAAAATGAATTTAGGACGTGATTTTCATGGACATGAGGGAAAGATGAACAGCGAATATGAAAGAGATGCAGGTGGATGGATATTCAGAAACAAGAACAAACCAAGGAAAGCTTTATAATAAGCTGCTTCTGCGTTTGATTTGGCTATAGTTAACACATTTTTCCAAAAGAGAAATCAGCATTTGATTACTTATAGCAGTTACAACATTCAAATATATTATTTCGTAATTAGAAGAAACAAAATCAAAACCGTCAGGGATTGTAAAGTAATTCAAAGCAGAATAGTTTCCCAACATTTACTTTTGGTGCTAAAAATAAATACCTTGTCAAAAATTGTAAAATATAAAACAAAGGCACCCCCCAAAATTAAATTTCATACTTTTAACGAATGGAAAAGAGTGAATGACCTGGATGTTATGATGAAAGAAAGTAAGAGGAAAAGTATTTGAAATGTAAATTTAGAGCAAAAAGAGCTGTTACTGTCTCCAAAGCCAGGGAATAGTGCTCAGAAACATCAATATAGAATTATGAATGATAAAGAAAATAATGCAAGTGCAACCCATAGGAAACGTATAAAGATGAATGAATAGAATATTTGGGGTGGAATGTAAGACAAAGTACCCATTAATTGGGGTTGTGAAAGAAGTGGGTACGGCTGAGGTTAGATTGGATGTGGGTAGTATGCAAAATGGCAAGTCTGTAGCACCGGATGGAATACCGGTGGAAATATGGAAGTTCTTTAAAGCAGATGAATGGAAATGGCTTTGTTCTTCAATAACGAGGCTATCCCCGATAAATGGTGCAATAGTACACTAGTGGCTATTTTTAAGAACAGGGGTGATGTACAGGGGTGGTTAGTGACAATTATAGAAGAATAAAGCTCGTGTCACACAACATGAAGATTTGGGTGAAAATAATTGCAAGGTGACTATGAGAGGAGACCGAAATAGCGAAATAGGTTAGAATCAATTTGGTTTCTATGCCCGGACTGGTAACGGATGCCGTGTTCGCACTTCGTCAACTGTGCGAAAAATACAGAAGTACACATGGTTTGCACATGGTTTTATTGACCTCAAAAAGGCATATGACCGAGTTCCACGAAAGCTCTTTTGGTGGACCATGAAAGCAAAAGGGTTGCCTGTGAAGTACTTGCATCTTATTCAGAAAACAAAACAGAGTGAATGTAGGATGGATGAAATGGCGACAGGTCTCAGGAACATTTTATAAACCAGAAGTACTACTTAAACTCAAAAGTTAAATTTATAAATTCGTAATAAAGCCTGTCGTATTGTATGGATCAGTATGCTGAGCCAAAAAGAGAAAAGATGAAAGATGCATGCAACAGAGATACGAATGTTGAGATGGATAAGTGGAGTTATAAAAAAAATGGATAAAATTAGAAATGAGTATATTAGAGGAAGTGTGAAAGCGGCGTAGTTATTGAAAAACTTATAAGTAACAGACTAGCGTGGTTTGGCCATGTAATGCGCAGGGAAGAATGACGTATAACAAGGAAAATGATAGAAATAAGAGTGGATGGATACAGGATTAGAGATAGAATAATAAAATATGGATGCATTGCGTAAAAGATGATATGGTAAAAAAGGGTGTGATTGTTGAGATTACGGCTAAGAGAGGAGGCATATAATGTAGGGTAGGCAAGAAGTAGAAGATAAGATTATTTTATTCTATATTTTTTTCATTTTTAGTGCTATGATCTACTAAGTGAAGGACATTTACGGCGAGAGACTATGTATCAACTGATGAAAAAAAGTGTCGCGAAGGCTTCCAGAGACGACGATGTTGAAGAAGCTGTGAAGGTTTTATTTATTTATTATTATGTAGTATTTATTATTATTTATTATTTGTGTGTGTATTTATTCATTTTATTAGTATGTCTTTATTTATTAGTATGTCTCTTTATTAACAGATTTAATAATCGAAATGGATTTTTGGTACCAGGGAACGCAAATCTTCTATATTTTTTCCATTAATTATAGCGAGTATACCAAGAGTACTCATTTCACTCAGAAGTGAAATGAGTACTCTTGGTATACTCGTATATTCATGGTGAGATTTCTAAATCTGTACACACGATTGGCTTGAAATTAAGTTACGTCCCTGGGCGCCTCCACTGGCGCAAAGCATGCAACCCCAGTTGCTAGACGCGGTGGTATCGGCCCTCTTCCCTGAGCGAACGGGACACGTTCCCCCGGCGATGGCTTCGCCCTCAGCCACAGACTCTCCAGAGGAGGAGAGCACCGATGTCCCCGAGGTGACGCAAGCAGAGACGAGAGCGGCCGTGTCGCGACTCCGGGCTAAGAACACAGCGCCCGGACCCGACGGAGTTCCTGGTCGAGCTCTCGTCCTGGCTCTGAAGGAGCTAGAGCCCCAGCTGAGGGGGCTCTTCGCGGCATGTCTCAAGCAGGGTCAGTTTCCCAGTGTGTGGAAGGAGGGGAGGCTGGTCTTGCTCAGGAAGGAGGGGCGCCCCGCGGACTCACCGTCCGCGTATCGGCCCATAGTGCTGCTCGACGAGGCGGGCAAACTTTTTGAGCGCATTATCGCAGATCGCCTCGTCAGCCACTTGTGCAAAGAGGGGCCGGACCTGGACAACAACCAAGGAGACGGTGTCCCGGGGTGGGGTGGTGCTGCCGGTGTCTTTAGACATCTCCAACGCATTCAACACCCTACCCTGGAGTTGTATTCGGGAGGCTCTGAAATACCATCGCGTGCCTCCCTACCTCCGCCGTATGGTAGGGGCTTATCTGGAGGGTAGATGCGTCACCTATCGGGGACGTGACGGTGCCGGTCGGCACCTCATGTCGTGCGGTGTTCCGCAGGGATCGGTTTTGGGACCGCTCCTGTGGAACATCGGCTACGACTGGGTGCTGAGAGGCGAGCTCCCGTCGGGCGCCGACTTGACGTGTTACGCGGACGACACGCTTGTCACTGCCCGGGGGAGCTCGCACAGGGAGGCGACGTTGATAGCCACGGCTGCGGTGTCACAGGTGGTGAACCGCATCCGGCGCCTGGGCCTGAAGGTGGCCCTTAACAAGTCGGAGGCCATGGTGTTTCATGGCCCCCGACGTGCGCCGGCGCCGGGATCACACATTGTGGTCAGTGGGGCCCGGATAGCTGTCGAGTCCACCATGAAGTATCTGGGATTGGTGCTCGACAGCCGATGGGAATTTGGGCCCCACTTCCGGCGGCTGGCGCCCAAGCTGATGGGTGCAGCGGGCGCGCTTTCGACGTTGCTTCCCAACTTGGGGGGTCCGAGCGCCGCCTGTAGGCGGTTGTACGTGGGAATCGTGCGGTCCATGGCCCTGTACGGGGCCCCTGTTTGGGCGTTGGACATGACGGCCAGCACTCTCGCCATTCTGCGCAAGCCGCAGAGGGTGATGGCCGTCAGAGTCGTCCGCGGGTATCGCACGATTTCCTACGAGGCGGCTTGCGTCCTGGCCGGATCCCCGCCCTGGGACCTAGAGGCGAAAGTACTCGCGTCATTATATCGATGGCGCGAGGAAGAGCGGGCACGGGGCTCGAGGCCGGCGCAGCGCGAGATCGCGCTGCGCCGAGAGGAGCTCCGTCAGGTCTTGGTGGCGGAATGGCGGCAAAGGCTTCTGCGCCCTACCGCCGGCCTCGCTACCGTCGAGGCGATCCGGCCAGTACTCGACGACTGGCTCGGGAGAAGGCACGGCTCCCTGTCGTTTAGGGTGACGCAGGTGCTGTCGGGGCACGGCTGCTTCGGCAAGTACCTGTGCCGCATAGACAGGGAGCCGGACGCTCGGTGCCATCACTGCGTCCACGGCGGGGAGGACACGGCGCAACACACACTCGCCGAGTGTGTAGCTTGGGAGGAGCAGCGCCGTGTCCTCACAAATGAAGTAGGAGGAGATCTGTCGCTGCCGGCCGTAGTGCGGAGGATGGTCGGTAGCGCAGAGTCGTGGGACGCAGTGGTGTCCTTCTGCGAGGACGTGATGTCGCAGAAGGAAACTGCGGAACGGGAGAGGGAGATCTCGACTCCCTTCCCCGGCCGCAGAAGGCGCACCGGGCGCAGGGGAAGGGCGGATAACGCCCTTTTCCGGCCCCCATGAATGGGTCCAGGGGCGAGGGACTTGGGGAAGTCCCCGCCCCCTATTCGATGGACCCGAGGCGGAGGCGCGTGCGGGTGTCGGCGCGCGCCTCTGAGGCGATGCACGGGGTAGTTAAACACCTCGCTACCCCGTGCAGGAGATGAGGCCCGGACAGACCGGGCCAGCACTAGTGTGGGGCTGCGGAAGAATCTGGATTCCCGCGGCCCCGCGCGCACGTGTGAGGAGACACCGGGGTGGTGGTTTTAGCCGGTAGGAGTCCGGCATGCCCCTCCGCCTTTCCCCAGGCGGAGGTAGTCCATGAGGATTTCCCCACCCCGTAAAAAAAAAAAAAAAAAAAAAAACTTTGAACCATAGGACCATGTGCGAATCGATAGAGATGTTTGTATACTTTGATTTTATCAACGAGCGCTTGATACTTCAAGTTACTCGCGTTAATATACGAAGCTAAATACGCTCAAACCAAGTTAAGTACTTGAGATTATTCACAATAATAAGTTCCTCTGAATAAACTGAGATTAAACCCAGAATTATATTATATACCACAATATATTCTGAAAACAGTTTGCGGTTAAAAACGTACATAAAACAGGAATTGAAACATTTCTTAAATCTTTTTTATACTTTAGATTTCTGTATTATAACATGAAGTAGAACCATTTACGAAAATTGTACGGACGAAAGAGTATGAAATTTGCCACAGTTGAATATTATGTATGTTTATAATAATCCTTGATACATGCTCTAAATTTATAAAAAAAGAAAAAAGACATTACGAATCTAGTCTTTCTACACGCACACATATGTAGGTGTATACACAAATACTCTTTTGATAATAGTTAAAGTTTGTGAGTGGTCAATTGTTCGTCGCAAATGGGGTTCGAACATTCCACGGTTTGAAATTTTGTATTTATTTTGCTAATATAAAGGTCAATGACATTTACAAAAAAGGAAGAGTTTAAAAAAAAACGTAGTTATGAACTTATGTCACTTTAAAAAGTTTTATATTTAAATAAAAATATAATAAAGATATTTTTTATTCCAGTCTTCATTTTTGGTATTATTTTATTTAACTATTATATATTATGTATGTTTGGTTACGTTACTATGTGCCTAAACGTTAGCTAAGTGGCATCATATACGGAGAGTAACCTAGAGTTTCTGGGTTCGAATCCTACGCATATATATGCGCCGCTTTTCTTCGCAGTTTTTCTTCATCTAATGTGGATAATATAATTGCCATGTACCCATGATGATGAAAAACAGTGTGAGAAAATCTGGATACCGAGGTCACGTCTATGTAGTTCGCCAATCAGCTATAAACAATTGTGATGGGTCTACTGTCCATTCTCTCTAGAGGTAGATTATGGATTGTTATTCCTGTTCTATTTTTAAATTAATTATAGAATAATGCAATTAATTTAACGGTACAACCCTGGTAAAATTTGTGATTATAGAAATGTTATACCTCTTTAATGATAATGGTACCAACGTTTGATTTTGAGGTAAAAGTTTCAAGATACAAACAAGGTTTATGATAGTCTCTTCTGATATACATTCTTAATACAAGGCCATCTCTCGGAATTTTGTCGAAAGTGTACAAGGACACATCCATGTTAATAAAACTAAAACCTAAATTTCAAGGCTGTTCAGAAACCTTGATAATAATTTATTGAGCATTGAACAGATGGCGCTACCTGAGTCCCATAGAATATTTTGCATTACTTTGTTTCTTTTTCGTCTAATTAAGATTATTACTTGTAAATAACACACAACAGAATAATTCAGTTCTCTTTATAGTATTTTATTGATTTTAAAAACCCACTTATGTTGAAAATGGAATAAATTATATTGTTATTAACTTTATTCTTTCTGTTTTGAAATCTTTTTAAGAGTATTTTCCATGATAGAATGTATATTTATAAAAAAAAAAAACACTTTTACACAGTCGACCAACTTCTCTTCTTTACAACATTAATGATTTTAATGAGATGAATTAGATTTTTTAGACATGGACATTAGTGGCTATTTGGATAACTTGATATACATATATATATATATATATATATGTTCCAGGTGTCTAACATTTAGGGTTTGGCCAGCAAATTCAAGTCACGGGGATATTTTTGATTGTATTTGTTGCAACCCAATTTGTTCGAACATCTTTCCCGGTCCCACATATCCCTCGGTCCCCTCGGGCCGGGGGAACCCGACAAGAGTGGTTTTTCCCCGAGACCAAAAAAAAATTCTGTCAAGTTATGTGATGCATGTAAAAATGGTTGCACTTTGCCGAATCTTTTTTTGGCACTTATATAAAAATTTATATAAATGAATCGAAAAAGTTTTGAACTCCTCTTTTAGATTAAAAATATAATCACCAAGGCCAACTTGATTCGACAATAAAATATTTAAAAATAAGAATGCAAGAACGTGCGTCATAAATATCGTCATCCTAACTGATAATTATAAACGCAAAAGTGAGTTTGTTTGTTTGTTACGCTTTCACACCTAAACTGCTGAACCAATTTTGATAAATTTCGGTATAATCATAGATTGGACCTTGGAGAAGGACATAGGCTACTTTTTTAAAGTCATAGGACAGAACAACGTTTGCCGGGTCAACTAGTTGTAAATAATATTGAAATGTGTTTTGTATTTTAGTAGATTTATTTTTACTTTAATTATACAAATTAACAACTAAATATACCTTATTACTGTATCGCCTCATACTGATATTTATGTATAATGTTACAGGAGCTTGTCGATATTATGCTAAAGCGCATGGATTTAGACCTTGACGGCGTAATAAATTTCAATGACTTTCACACTTGCGTGATCCGGACGCCATCTTTACTGGAGTGCCTGGGTTATTGCTTGCCTGAGCGTCCGGCGGTGTACTCCTTCCTCGGAACGTGGTGTCCTAATTGGGGCAAAATGTGAAATATATACATTAATTGGACTTGTTTTCTTTTTTGTTACAACATATACACAGATTGGAACATAAACTCACACTGACATATGGACACAGACCGAGACCAGCCAATGTATTATTTAGATGCATCCTACTTCATCAATGTAAGTAGTATTTATTAGGTGAATTAAAAAATATATAAATTGTGAAAAATATACTTTTATTTTAATTTACTTTTACTTTACTATACTTTTATTTTAATAATTTAACATAAAGTATGTTACTAAAGGAGTACACTTACTAAGGCGAGTGTCAATGGAAGTGTTGGAAGGGGTAGTCCTAGATGGAGACAAAGGTAGGGCCGGCACCGGCCCGGGCCACGAGATCGGCAGGCCATATATCCGTGGGCCCGAGCGTAGGCGATAGGAGAACAGCGGGGATTTTTAGTGGGTAGTCGGATGGTCGAACATCTTTCCCGGAGTCCCACATAACCCTCGTTCCCCGCGGGCCGGGGGAACCCGTCAAGAGAGGTTTTTCCCCGAGACCAAAAAAAAAATACAAAAGATGGACGTTTCAAGGCTAGATCAGGAGATCAAGAATACCGTAAACCGAAGGGCATGTATGAAGGGAATAATGAAAGTGGACGAAGCGAAACAAGTATGTAAGGATCGTAGCAAGTGGAAACAAGTGGTCTCTGCCTACCCCTACGGGAAAGAGGCGTGATTATATGTATGTATGTATGTATACTAGTAAAAAATATCATAAATAAAGTTATGTGTACATATGTACGCATGTAAATAATATATATACCTCTTTGATGTATCAGAACAAAAACAGCTAGATTTCGTCCCATTTGCCATAACTCTTAGTTTGTAAAAGGAATGATAAATAAGAAATAATTTATGATGTAAAACATGAAAAGAATATGTATACCGAATTTTTACAATGTGCTATCATTCACCACCATATATAATTTAAAATCACATTCACACATGTATACATATTTATGAATAAATATAATTTTTTACATTAATAGGAGTTATCCATGGAATAACACAATCCATATTACATTGTTGATATAAGGGACAGTGATCTAACGTATATACATCATTTAACACATAAAAATTAGTGACGTCCACAAGACCGCTCTATTAGCTGAATAGGTCTAGCCAGATGACTAGAGTGGCTGTATATACAGGTTCCAATTTTATGTCAAAGTAATCAAAGTCTACGCACCTCAACTATTATGGTCTTCACAATAGTCCATGACCTCTGCTGAAGAGGGATCCAGAATGTGCATGTCAATCTCCTAATACAAATAACTTTCTATATAACCACTTTCAATCACTGCACTTATGATACCCAGACAATTTACAAATTCTGCCAAGTTTTCTACTTGAGTTCATTTCAGGTCAGCCGAGTTCATTAACAAAACAACAAACAACAACATGATAACTCAAAAATGATTCACTTTTGCATAATGTATGCATATAGGGGTTAAAATTATCGCAAATAGTCACCCCTATATTCTTTACAGCGCTTTACATATGCGCTGTAAAGAATATAAATAAAATTATTGAAAAAATACAAAATACAAAGTTTCTTGTATTGTAATATTGTATTTACAAAATTTAACGACGTACAGTTGACGATATTATATAAAGTTAGAACCGATATTATAATGTAAAGTATCGTAATGAGTTCAATAGTGTCGTAGCCACTTTTATCAGATACTCCGGGAACACGATTCAGGTCGGGTCAAATTCCGCGATTCCTCCGGATTTCCATATTAACACTACTTCGAACCACATTTCCCTGTCTTATTGTTGCAGGAGTGCACTAGGGAATTTAATTTTAAATGTAACAGTTCACAAGTGTTAGAGAAAGTATTTATTGTAAAGTAGTAAATGTTTCGATTGCGTTTTAAAGTAGTAAGGTTATGCAATTCAGGCAGAACGAACAGAGTTTAGCTTAACATATTGCTGGCGATTGCTTAAATGACTTGAAAACCATATAAGCGATTTGCTGTCTAAATCATAATATTTCAGTTTAGAGAGAATCAGATTATATAATCTGATATCAGTGCAGGGGCGGAGAAAGAATACTAACCTCTGCGGCCGGCGTCGGCCTGTCGTAAAAGCCGACAAAACAACCCACCCTAGCTACGTGGTAGGGCTTCAAGCCCGTCTGGATGGCGACCACCTTCTTCGGTCTTAAGTATGCCGCCATAATAACTTTGTGTTGTGTTCCGGCATTAGTGACCCAAGTTCCTGTACCCTTATGGGACAGCAGCGTGTTTGCGATGCCACTGGCGTTGCAAACACCAATAGGCGACGGTAACTGCTGAATTCTAAGCGGGCCGTCAGCCTGTCTGCTGTCCTACAGCAATAAAAAAAATATTTTTTGAATCAATACTCTAGAAATGTCAAGAAGAACCAGAAGAGTGCACATTCCTATATTCTGAGCACATAAAATGTTGTCGGTGACGTCAAGCAAAACAGTCACAGTACTACGCCCTTTTCTAAAACCTAACTGCAATTCAGGTAAAACTTTATTGGACTCTAAGAAAGCACTTTTTTTATTGCTTTAGGACAGCAGACAAGCTGACGGTCCGCTTAGAATTTAGCAGTTACCGTCACGCCAGTGGCATGACGAACACGCTGCTGTCCTGTAAGGGTACAAGAACTTGGGTCACTAATGCCAGAACACAACACAAAGTTATTATGGCGACATACTTAAGACCAAATGTAGTCGCCATCCAGACGGGCTTGGGGCCCTACTACGTAGCTTAGGTTGTTTTGTCGCCTTTTACGACAGGCCGACCCCGGCCGCAGAGGTCAATATTCTTTCTCCGCCCCTGCACGGATAAAAACTTAACTGGTTACACACTACTCTTTCCAATATTTTAGATAAACAGGGCAGGATACTTATTGGACGTAGTCTAGTACGTGGATATCGTCGCATATGAAAGTTTGCAACTGCAGAACGAGGATGGACAACGAACAGTCGGCTTTAAGGGGGACCTGGTTTATTGATGCCGGTCACAAGGTACATAAGGTACTCATTGCGGAATATTTAGAGAACAGGTTATCATCGTCGGGCTGGAAGCCCTAGCGTTAGATAGGGTTGGTTTGCTTTGAAAACAGGCCTGGCCACAGGTGTCAGTATTATTACACCACCCCTGTACAGGGAAACATTTCTAACAATATTTAAGTAGTACCCGCCCCGCATACAGAACAATATTCAACAGTAAACACTTCAAATAATGCGACCGTGAGGAAAAAGATTTGTTTGTTTTATAAATTGTTTATAGACCTTGTCTGGTACGAACACGTGTATAACCTAGCAAGAGTGCATAACAAACTATCCAAGCACGAATACTTTATAATTCTTTATTATCAGTTAGCAAAAGTATAATTGAAAAAGCATTAGAGGGAGCAAAAGTTTGCGCAAGTGTTCCTGGAAATAGTACAAGGTCGCACGCGGTCGCATGTTATTATATTTAAATGTCTCAGTATATTGCGATGAGGTTAGACCTTCACAAACACTTCTTGAACAAATTTGCATTCTAAGTTTGCATTCCAAACGCCTTCATTTGAAATCAGTCAACACGAACGAGTTATGGTGCATCCGAACAGGAAACTCTAAAACATAGTTACAGGTGAAATATTGTCAAATTCAACATGACTTCTTGTTATATTTGTAATTTTAACTTCGTCAATTTTGTATACCATATTAAGGTTCACTACAGCAGAGAACGGAATATGGTTGTTGATGTAATTTAATAATAGAAATTAATATACTGACACAAATCACACAGCGCCATCTAGTCCCAAAGTAAGCAGCAAAGCACTTGTGTTATGGGTACTAGACAACTGGTAAACTACATATATTTTATTTTTGTAAATAAATACATGTTATACATAAACACCCAGACACGAGAGGGAATTGAACCTGTGACCTGCGAAAGCGTATCGAAGTGCGTTAGCTGCTACACCACGCAGGTCGTCAATTATTTAGAAAAGAAGAATATATCAGTCTAGTATCTAGATACTAGACTGATACTATACTTCTAGAAGTATAACAGAAGCACTCCCTTGCTTACTTTGGTAACACATAGTACTGTGTAACACAATTGTATCACCGTTATTTATCTAATAATTCTAGCGTCACTTTCAGTACTGAGTACGCAGTATGTTCAGTACTTACAGCTCACTTTAGTACACTGCTTTATGATAAGGCAGGAGCATGATAACAGCATAGCGTCCCACTGCTGCTTCGTGCCTCCCTAGTGGGTATGGACAGTATACCAGCAGGTTGGTTACACATACCAGTGGTCTCGAGATGCAGGTTTCCTCACGATGTTTTTCTCCACCGTCAGTACAAAGCAGATTAAGTGGCGCAATCCACCTGGAATTCGAACACGGGACCTCTGAATTGGCAATGCCATTTTTTTAATGCTGAGAAACAGGAGATAGGCTGGCGGCCTACTTAATAGTAAGCGGTCACCGTCGCCAATGAATTTTTGCGATGCTAGAGGCACCGCGAACACACTATAATCCCATAGCGGTACAGAGTCACTAATGCCGGAAGACAGTACAAGGTTTTTATGGCAATTGCAAATAGTTGCAATCCCGATAGGCTTAGGGCCCTACCACGTAGCTAGGGTTGGTTTGGACTTGTACGACAGGCCTGGCAAGGAAAGTATTCTTATTCTGCCCCCCCCCCCCCCTCCCCCCACTGTACGGAGAGTATTAACATATGATATATTTATTTATATTCAGTATTATATCCATCCTTTAACCTACAAATTGCATCTTGAACACTTCATTGTCTCCGGTATCTAGTTACCGGCCGCAAATTGGATTCCGCAGAAATACAAGCTTGGATATTATAACAGATTCTATCAATTGTGTGATATACAGATCTTAGGTTTTTAACCCAGAATTCATGCTTAACTGAGCCATCGCTTATACGGAGGGACGTGATCACGCCACAGGCCAAATACTCGCCACATTGGGCTAAGGGCTTTATATATGTACTAGCTGTGCCCGCGACTCCGTCCGCGTGGAATAGTGACTTTGGCAGCATTTTTTGGGTATATCTTCTGGTTTATTTTGGATTACAAATCCTATACACCCTAAAATATAAAATGAAATACCTATACAAACAGTCAGTGTTATCGAATGCAACTGTTACGCCATGCGCTTCCGGAATACCTGTGTTCGAACCTACAAAACCAGCCTAAGCTAAACCCTAATATGATTAATGATATAAATCTGAGGTTCACTTAAATTGAATAACAACCTATAAATCCAGCCTAAGCTGAACCCTATTTCATATGATTGTTAATATAAATCTGAGGTCAACTTAAATTGGTCTTAGAATTTCCGAAACTGATCATTTTTTTCTAAAATTAAAGTAGCCTAAGTTACTCCTTGTTACATCAGCTATCTGCCAGTGAAAGTCCCATCAAAATCGGTCCAGCCGTTTCAGAGATTAGCCGGAACAAACAGACAGACAGACAGACAAAAATTGTAAAAAATGTTGTTTTGGTATATGTACCGGGTATATGTCGGAATGCACTTAGTAAAAAGCGGTTATTTTAATATTACAAACAGACCCTCCAATTTTATTTATTTGTATAGATAATATACACTCCTTTGTAAAATAACGGACACCTTAGAGTCACGGGCTTTTCTATATATTAAGACTAGAAATTTTTATTATCAATGAGAATATAGTTTTTAACACTTAAATCTTGGAATCGGTGTTTTAGATAATGTAAACAGAGAGCCGTGTTAAAATGGACATTTTAATGGGTATAATGAAATTAAGACTACGAGTATTTTTATGGTATTTTAATATTATTTATTTATTTCCTGTACATTTTTATAAGTTTTTAAAACTTTAGTATAAATTATACACATCGTCTTGTTCTGTTATTAAAACTGTTATTACTTTTATTGTTATTAAGTATCAGGAACCCTCTCCGGTGAAGGCGTCTTGAAAAAAAGCCAGGTCAAGAGTACCGTAAACCGAAGGGCATGTATGAAGGGAATAATGAAAGTGGACGAAGCGAAACAAGTATGTAAGGATCGTAGCAAGTGGAAAGAAGTGGTCTCTGCCTACCCCTACGGGAAAGAGGCGTTATTATATGTATGTATGTATGCCGCTATAATAACCTTGTATTGTGTTCCGGCATTATGGTAGTGATCCAGGTATCCCTATGGTAAAGTAGCGTATTCGCAGTGCCCCTGTATACTTTCCATTCCTTCTAGAAGGAGGCCTGAGACCAGCAGTGGTAGTTATGTCCTGTGACAATATGGTCATTAAACTATATTTCCTCAACTAACGAATCCATAAACGTAGTAACCCGGGGCTCTAAAATAAAAATTTACATTTATATCTGATGAAACTCTCTTGTAATAGCTAATATACTATACAAAGGGAAACAGACATTATTATTAATTTAAGAAAATTCATCTTAGTAATGAAATACACAAAGTGAAACGTCAAGGGTATCTCAAATATGCTGAGGATTACTTTGTAGACATCTACGCTTTTAAAACTACTTGAATATAAAACATTTACGAGTAAAATATTAAAGCTCTAGGCTGAAGGAATATCAAGATTACATCTGAGTGGGAGATCTTAATTGAAAAGCTATTATATTATATTAAAATTAATGAAAATATGATATATTTATATCATATCCCTATATATATATATATATATATATATATATATATATATATATATATATATATATATATATATATATATATATATATATATATATATATATATATATATATATATATATATATATATATATATATATATATATATATATATATATATATATGTGGTCGCCATCCAGACGGGCTCGGAGCCCTACCACGTAGCTAGGGTGGGTTGTTTTGTCGCCTTTTACGACAGGCCGACCCCGGCCGCACAGGTTAGTATTCTTTCTCCGCCCCTGCACGGATATCTATATATCTATACAAATAAATAAAAAAAATTAATTAAACCAATTTTCCTTAAATTTCTGTTTTTTCTTCAAAAAAGTCTTAAAGTCCTTTCCAGTACACAAACTTAAACTTAAGGATATGACCCTACGCTGTTTTAAAGTTCACAAACCAATCTAGAGGTTTCAATTTAAATCTGTATAGAAAGTTTGCATACTTGGTTAAAATATTTATTTCAAAGTCGTCTATTACTTTGATGCAGTTTATGAGTCCGTCAGTGTATTTTAACAAAAGTAAGAAAATAGATAACACCCAATCGGGTATTATCTTTGTTGTTTTAACTAAAGCTTATCATATTTTTACCAATGCCAATTTTTTTGTGAAAACATTTATTAGCCACTCCTCCGACTGTGGGGAGTTGGGGCGTATATGGCACTCCATGAGGCTATCCACTACAAAACCAGTTGTACTCCTGTTGCCTAGTGCCTGGGTTTCCATTTTTGTATCACAAAAGACCAGACGAGTCTCTTACACGCTGTGCTCTACGGAGTTAGGATTTAGAGCCTTCTGCGACGTCCCGAGGGATACGCATGGGGGATAGACCAGGTGCGCTGTCCGTCTACGGCGGCTGGAGTTCTAGTCCTCCGTTAGCGGGAGGGGTTTCTGTTCCCACTCTCTGCTTGGTTTCTTCCGAAGCATTTTTTCCCGAGAGTACGAGCGTTAGGCGGAAGGTCAGTGCCATCTAAAACCCACCTACTTTTATCACCTTTACGGTAAAACAAACACAAAATGAATCTGCTAAGGCATTTAATTACAAAAAGTTATCTATACTACTATTATAAAGAGGAAAGATTTGATTGTTTGTTTGTTTGTTTGCTTTGAATAGGCTCCGAAACTACTGACCCAATTTAAAAAATTCTTTCATTGGTGGGAAGCTACACTATCCCCGGGTGACATAGGCTATATTATATTTTCAAAAAAATTAGGGATCCTTACTAAAACTCCAATAATGTAACCCAAAGTGTAAAAAAAATTACCTAAAATATTATTTAAATCGCGTGCGTTGCGAAAACTATTGATAATAGAATAAAATAATGTACTACAACTTTGCAGAACACATCATTATTTACAAAAAGTGTCGCGATAGCATATGTCTAACTATTATAGTTATGCCACAATAAGTGTTCTTTTATTTTAAAAATTTAATTGAAATGCCGCCCCTAGAAAAGGCTCTTTATTTGGATCTTGGTATTAATCCTTATCAAAATAAATCACTTCATATTCAAAAATGTTTCAATGCCTTTATATAACTTTTTGAATTATTCAATTCGGATATTCCATTCGAAAGATATCACGAGTTTAAAAATGTAAGTATTAGAAAAATGTTGCGTAGTCGCTCACCCTGTTCGGCTAGCTAGGCAGCACCATAAGCAATGTAGGCGTGCGTCACTGGGGTTTTTACAAAAATTAGAATACTTATTAAAAAATAACGAAAAATAAATAAAAAGTAATAACAAAAAAAATCATTAAAATAAAAGCTCATAGAAATAATAATATTCAAACTTTCTTTATAATTTTATTTTTTTAGTAACCTGACGCAAATAGAAGGGTTTGCCCTCAGGGGCGCTCCTCTGTCCGAGGAGTGCACGGGTGTGCGTACCCGAGGTGCCCGAGCATCCGTCGCTTCACTCCCCTCTCCGTTTGAGGCGACATCCTACCTTTCTTTCCGTCTACCTCTTACATCCTTTCCAACTTAGCTCTCTGTTCGTGGCGTGGTCCCCGGTGGGATGGTTGCGAATACTGATTTGGGTCCCGGGTTCTATCCTGGGACCTGATTTGGTAGTCGAAACCATGCCTATTTCGACTGCGCCTGCACAGAGAGTGTTCCCGGGGCGGGAATTGCATCCTCGCTGTCGGTTGGTCTTGCTGGGCCGGCTACGACGTCAGGCGACTCTGCTTTTTCTGGAGTGTCGTCTGGTAGTCGTACCCACGCCTGACTAGCACGCGACGGGGATGCGAGTCCCGTCCAGAATTGGCTGCGGACCTATCGCTCCCGGCCCTGGTTCTGTCCATGGTCGGGGGCGATCCTGGATGGACGACCGTCGACTCCTTTTGCGAGGCAGTAGTGTCTGCAAGGGAGGCGGCAGAACGGGAGCGGGAGTCCGCCACCGCACTCCCCTCCCGCCAACGTAGGCCGCGTCGTCGGCGCCGAATGGCGGGCAACGATCTCCGGCCGCCGTAGAAAGCGGCCGCAGGCGGCCCCTCGGGGGAGGATCCGCCGCTCGCACTATTGCCGCGAGGGAGAAGCCGCGTGCTGTTCCGCAGCCCCTCTCAACTCCTAGAGTTGAGGGGGGCTGATCCCCAACTCCAAGAGAACGCCGGGGGGACGAAACCCTGACCCCCTGGCGCCAGCACTTTAGAAGGGGCCCGCTTTAAGACAAAGCGTGGGCCGGCGCCGGCCCGGGCCACGAGATCGGCAGGCCATATATCCGTGGGCCCGGGCGTAGGCGATAGAACAGCGGGGTTTTTTAGTGGGTAGTCGGATGGTCGAACATCTTTTCCGGAGTCCCTTATATCCCTCGATCCCCCCGGGCCGGGGGAACCCGTCAAGAGAGGTTTTTCCCCGAGACCGAAAAAAATAGAAGGGTTTAATTTTTAATTTTTTGTTAAATACCCATGCGAAGCTGGGACGGGCCGCTAGTTCATATATAAAAGACCGTGTAAGATGTAGTGTAAACCGTGTAAGAAAGGAGTAGTACTTTTCTACTATGGTTAATTTTAATATAAGTCAAGCTGTTGTATTACTGAAGTGTTTGGCATCGAACGTTAAATGAAACAACCGTTTACATTGCGATCCGGCTTATTACTGGCGGGGGTCGCGGGGCAAGCGGCCCGCGCGCTTACATACACAACAATTACATTCGAAGCTTTAAATTAAAAGTTTTTGTCTATTACTAGCTGACCCGGCAAACGTTGTTTCACCATATAAATAAAAAAGTAGTCTATGCCCTTCTACAAGGTCCAATTTATGACTATACCGAAATTCATCAAAATTGATTCAGCGGTTTAGGCGTGAATACGTAACAAACAAGCAAACTCACTTTCCCATTTATTTAATTAGGATTAAAGGAAAAAAACTTACTGCATGTCGCGTTGAAACATTTCCTTGTAACGTCTATTTTCTTTTATTTCCTACAAAAGAAAATAGACTTAACTAAATTTAAACAGATTTTCTCGAAGTTGAAAGGAAAAATCAAATAGAACTGTTGTTGGCAGAACCAGTAATGCATTTATCGCGTTTAACAGTACAGTAGGAACGAAATGAAGTTTCTTTATATTTCTCATTGTCACAAACCATTGAATAAATTGTTGAAATAAACGTAGCATAAATTTATAAGAATGCAAGAATATTAAAGCCAGTAAAATATTTCCATTAGATTCTGTAAATATAGGATTTCATAAAAATTCTGTTGACCATTCGTTTACATAACTGGAAAAAGATTTGTATATTTGCATGAATTATTTATTAAAACATAATTATCATGGCCAACTTGAGTTGACGATAAAATCTTTTAAAATGAGAATTGAAGATCAATTCGTTATCTATACAAATAAATGAAATTGAAGGGTCTGTTTGTAATATTAAAATAACCGCTTTTTACTAAATGCATTCGGACGTATACACGGTACATATACCAAAACAACATTTTTTACAATTTTTGTCTGTCTGTCGTCTGTTTGTTCCGGCTAATCTCTGAAATGACTGCACCAATTTTGACGGGACTTTAACTGGCAGATAGCTGATGTATTAAGGAGTAACTTAGGCTATTTTTATTTTAGAAAAATAAAATAGTTTTTGTTAAAAATGATAAGTTTCGAAAATTTTAAATTCCAATTTAAGTTGACCTCAGATTTATATTAACAATCATATGAAATAGGGTTCGGCTTAGGCTGGACATGTAGGTTTTATTTCTAATTTAAGTTGATTTATATCATCAATCATATAATGAAACTAGCTGTGACCGCGACTCTGTCCGCGTGAAATAGTGACTTTGGGCAGCATTTTTGGATATATAATAATAATAATAAATCTTTATTAAACATTGTTTACAATAAGAATACATGGGTGGTGGGAACCTTTTAGTAAGTATATAATACCTGCGTCAAAAGGTTCTGCTCTTAACTAGACTTTACAAATAACAAAGATATTATTTACAAATATAAGATTTACAAATAATAAAAGATTGATAGGTTTACGTGTGTGTGTATGCATGTATGTGGGTGTGTGGGTGTGTGTGTATTTTATAGTTGTGCAAGTTTGTCTTATAAAGACTTCTATTTCATCGTATGTTTTATTTTTTAACCAATTTAATATTTAAATTTTACAGTTATTTTTATTCATGGGATATATATCAAGTATTTCATTGATTGTATTATATACATTGGCTCCCTGTTTTACACATTGTCGAAGAGCAAAAGTTGTATTAATATGACAAGTACGAATGTTAAACTTTCTCCTATGTATTGTTAACTTTTTATTGTATTCTGTGCTATTGTGTTCTTTTAAAGTAAGATTAAGAATATACAGTTTTCTTATACTCAGGACACCACAAATAGAGTATAAGGTTTCAGTTGAAAACCTATAATCTTTAAAGAGCATAACTTTGAGAAGAGCCCGTTGGGCTCGTTCAACGTCAATGAATTTACTTTTGTTGGCCCCTCCCCAGATTGGTATACAATAAACTGTAACAGATTGAGCTAGAGTGATGTATATTCTTTGGATGCAACATATCTCAACGATTTAAATACCCAGATTAGTTTGCGTATGCGGTATATCTTATAGTATATTTTGTATTACAAACCCTGTTAATCCTAATGAAATATGCAAACAGTCAGTGTTATCGAATGCAACTGTTACGCCATGTAAGTAATTTTTGTTAAACATGATAAGTTTCGGAAATTTTATATTCCAATTTAAGTTGACCTCAGATTTATATCATCGATCATATGAAATAGGGTTTAGCTTAGGCTGGACTTTGTAGGTTCAAACGCACGTATTCCAGAGGCGCATGGCGTAACAGTTGCATTCGATAATACTGACTGTTTGCATATTTCATTTATATTTTAGGGTTTATAGGGTTTGTAATCCGAAATAAACCATAAGATATATCCAAAAAATTCTGCCCAAAGTCACTATTCCACGCGGACGGAGTCGCGGGTACAGCTAGTTGTAAATAATGTTGAAATGTGTTTTGTCTTTTACTACAATTATTTTTCATTTAATTAAACAAATTAACTAACTTTTACTGTATATATAGTATTACTAATATACACAGTAAAAGGTAGTAATATGGAGAGTATTTTATTCTCACTTTGTCTCCGTGCCGGGGCGTAGTAAGAAATTATTGACTCAAGTTCCTGTACTCCTATGGGGCAGCAGCGCGTTCGCGGGGCCCCTGGCGCCGCAAATATCCATAAGCGACGGTAACTGCCTACGGCTGAGTGGGCCATGTTTGCTGTTACTCAGCATATAAAAAAATTCTCCCCACATGACCGTGAGCTCGCAGTTTCGCAGTAACCTCTATTATATGCCCGACACTTATATTTCAGTATTTTTGAATAATTTCCTATAAGGTACAAAGCTATTCATATAAATAGCCCAAAAGTAAGACAGTTGTGACATGTGTAACATGAAACAAAGCTTTACCTTTGAAGGTATCTTAAGTCTAAGGTGATGAGACATCGGGGGTGAAAATAATGACTCCTACGTGCATGTGTGTTGAACTTGCACGTTGAAATATCTAGAGGGTTTTAGAATAAAAGCATTTACTTATTATACAATACAATATAAACAAGAATTTTACTTTTGTTAGTAAATTTAAGACGTATAAATTATGTACATGGTATTTGCACTGGATAGTTGTGTAGTCTAGAAAGCGTGACATGATAATTACCACAATAAATTCCGGTTGTAGCCCAAACTTCTGCTTACGTGCCTGGGGTCCGCTTTCCAAATTTTTCTACTTCTTTTTCTTCGTTGGCGTGTAAGGGGCCCCAACAACATCTTTTGGACCTAAGTCGACCTTACCTGCAAGTCAGCGCAGCCTGCTGATTAAAGGTCACCACTACTATCCCCACCATACTATGCATTGGGAAATTTTCTCACATAATGTGCATATTATTACTAGCATGAATACTAAAAAGATAAACCCTGCTACACAAATACCCCTAAATATCTTTTTCCTCTAATGGAACGTCATATGTTACTTCTGGGCCCAACAATAATATTTCGTTGGAGCAAGTTATTCTAACAAATAGATTATAATCGCATCACTCACTAAAAATTGATCTTCCAACCTCGCATAATGCTTACGGTTGTTTTAGTAGGTATATCACCCCTGACATTTCGTTGGCAATATTTTGCTAGCAGACGAGTTGGAGTAGCAGAGTGGTCATACTAAAGAGAAAGTCCCGAAGCGGGACTGAGTTTCATTACGAGTTAAAAAATCGACTAACGTCTATGAAAGTACCCACAGAAGTTTAATTAGACTACTCTTATTCCCGCAAGTATTTATCAGGATAAGTATATATGCTATACGTACGATGTTGATTACACTGGTCAACAGTGGTTTTGTTGCCCTTGATATAAGATTAATTTCTAATATGCTCTAATAAATTTATGCTCACAGTTCATGATACTATCAATGATTGTGCAAGATTTGCTCTAGTTTTTTTTTTTTGAATATTTGATTGTAATTTTACACTACAAAATTCAAAAAAAAAAAAATTATAATGTATATTTTTTAAATTATCAATAGTATGCATCAAAGTAAAGAGATAGGAAAATATTGAAAATCTATGTCATTCTTCATTGAAACGTCTTTTATGAACGTTTCTTCTACAATTTTTAGGGGACAATCTCTTCTTACGACCAGCAGTAAGCTGTCATCATGTGATAGTCTCGTCCCGTCCTTGATTTACTTTTAGGTCCTGGTGGAAGTGCTCGCCTTGTTCCTCACTATGATTTCCTAAACTATCAGAAAACCTATTCAGATGACTGTGGAGAAAATGCAGCTTTATACTCATATTTGCTACTGGATTCGAAAAGCTTATCAACATTTTTTTTACAATTTCTTCATAATTTAATGCTTTATAATTACCTAGAGAATTTTCTACTACCAATACCAAACTCTTCAAAGCTTCACTTTCCGGAACTGACATAACTGTTATAACATATTTGCTATATAATATATTTGCATCTTTCATCAATTGCCGAATTTGAGGAACATCAAATATTTTTAATTTTGTCATCAAATACTTTTAATTTTTCCCTAACAAACTCAGAAAAGTTTCTGTAAATATACATGAAACAATCGCCCCCTCCTTATCTAACACTTTAACAAATTGTTTATTTATACTTTTAATTTGGTCTCTGTTTAATAATAGTTTCTTTTTTACGTTGGCTTTACCGACAGTTAAGGTCTTTCTCAAAGGCCACATCCACACATATTGTGGGAACAAGCTATTATGTGCATGAAGTGCCTTTGCTCTACTGGCCCACAGACAACGTTACTACTGCCCAACGGTATTTTGTGTATCCACTTTGTTGACCAAGTAAAAAGTAATCATTTTCGTTTATTTCTTTAAAATATAGGATACGCTGAAATCATAAAAACTAGAGCACATTCATTATTTTCATGAATATATTCGTAAACTGCGCACTTGAAATCTTAGGAATTCGTAGAGATAACCAGGGCAACATAAAATTATTATTGTAGATTTGTGTGCCATAATAACCTTGTGGTGTGTTCCGGCATTAGTGGCCCAAGTTCCTGTACCCTTATGCGACAGCAGCGTGTTCGCGATGCCACTGGCGTTGCATACACCCATAGGTGACGGTAACTGCTAAATTCTAAGCGGGCCGTCAGCCTGTCTGCACAAACCTTTGTTAAGAAGTTTTTATATTATAACGAACGATGCATTTGTCAAAGAACTCTATTTGATTTCTGTTAAATTCTTATTCTATGAATTATTTATTAATTAATATAAAAATAGTGCCAGTGATGACATACGGAACACAGACGTGGTCGCTAACTATGGGCCTTATGAGAAAGCTCATGGTCGCTCAGAGGGCAATGGAGAGGGCTATGCTCGGAGTTTCCCTGCGAGATCGAATCAGAAATGAGGAGATTCGCAGGAGAACCAAAGTAACCGACATAGCCCGGATGATTGCAAAACTGAAGTGGCAGTGGGCTGGGCACATAGCTCGAAGGACTGATGGCCGTTGGGGCAGAAAAGTCCTCGAATGGCGACCGCGTACCGGAAGACGCAATGTTGGTAGGCCCCCCACAAGATGGACCGATGATCTGGTCAAGATCGCCGGAATAGGTTGGATGAGGGCAGCGCAGGACCGATCATCGTGGAGATCTTTGGGGGAGGCCTTTGTCCAGCAGTGGGTGTCTTCCGGCTGAAATTATGATGATGATGATGATAAAAATAGTGGATCAATTAAAATAATTAAAAGTAGTGGACTCATGTTAAATCGAACGTTTTCTATAATTAATTCTTTTTCTGCCTTTATCCCGAACTATCTGTTTTCTTCGACTTTCCTCTATTAGTCGTCATCACGCCCTTTTTTGCCATATCATCTCTTACACAATCCATAAATGTTTTCTTTGGTCTGCCCCTCCTTTTGTATTCATTTACTCTGATTTCTTACTAGAAATAAGATAAAAAGAGAAAAATACTTTTTTTATTATATATTTACTACTATGATACTCTTCATAAACTAGCATATTGAGTTAATAAAGTAAGCAAATAGTTATAATAATATTTCATATATAAAAATGTTTGTGTAGTTTTTACATGCGTTATTTCAATCTAAACGTGAAATTCAAGACAAATTGATCTTTTACTTTAGTACCTGCATATTGATTTTCTAAACACGTGATTTAGTATCATTTTACACCACAACCTTTGGCACGTTGCACGGAACAGCAATATCGTGGACAATCCGCAAGTGACAGAAAACGTGATCGTAATAGTGTCCGTTTCATTTCTGGAATATGCAAATCTGTTACGTGCCTTTCTTTATTGGATCCAGTGTAGGACTTTAGATAATTCATTTCGTTACATAAAACTGGGTATTATTATTATTAGCGTCACGAAGATGTGAAACGTTTATTCTAATACTTACATTTCTAAACTGGTGATATCTTTCGAATGGAATGTCCCAATTGAATAATTCAAAAAGTTATATAAAAGTATTGAAGCAGTCTTGAATATGAAGTAATTTATTTTGATAAGGATTAATACCAAAATACAAATAAAGAGTCTTTTCTAGCGGCGGCATTTCAATTAAATTTTTAAAATAAAAGAACACTTATAGTGGCATATCTATATCTATAATAGTTAGACATATGCTGTCGCGACTTTTTTTGTAAATAATTATGTGTTCTGCAAAGTCGTAGTACATTATTTCATTCTATCATTAATAGTTTTCACAGCGCACGCGATGTAAAGAATATTTTAAGTATTTTTTTCACACCTTGGGTTCACATTATTGGAGTTAGTTTTAGGTTAGGTTTGTGTTAGGTTACATTATTAGTAAGGATCCCTATTTTTTTAAATATAATATAGCTTATGTCACCCGGGGATAATGTAGCTTCCCAATAGTGAAAGAATTTTTCAAATCGGTTCAGTAGTTACGGAGCCTATTCAATGCAAACAAACAATCAAATCATTCCTCTTTATAATCTTAATATATTTTTTATAGCTAGAGTTCAGCAGACAGGCAGACGGCCTACCCTGGCAGAAATGTATATTACAGAAATGAAATGGACACTATTGCGATCACGTTTTCTGTCATTTGCGGATTGTCCACGATATTGCTGTCCTGTGCAACGTGCCAAAGGTTGTATACCAAACATTTCCGTTCGAAGCGCAGTCCATTTATTAAACTTGGATTATAGAAATCTATAAGGCGCCGAGTCATGGCCGTCTAGAGTTCACTAAATTAGTTTGCCAAAGAAGTTTCACTTATGACATGTTTACTTTGTACCCACGCACTTTTTTTATTGCTGAAGAACAGCAGACAGTATGATGGCCCACTTAACAGTATGTTGTTATCATCGCCTATGGGATACAGGATCCAGGGTCACAAATTCCGGAACACAACACAAGGTTATTATGGCGGCAAACATAAGGACCAAGGGCGGTTGCTATCCAGATGGACTTGGGGCCCTACCACGTATAGGGTTCCTACTGTTTTGTCGCCTTTTACGACAGGCCAACCCCAGCCGCAGGGTTTAATATTCTTACTCCGCCCTTACACGGAGAAGGTCTGCGTCTTTGCGGAATTCGAGTTGTTCAGTTCAGCTGTTACTAAAAAGTATCTACGATATACACACACCAGACATGCTTAATGTTCCACAGATATCGTTCAGTTCTTTCGAGGGTCTCTATGAGGCTGTTGATTGGTCATTTTTACTCTCATGTTGGCTGATCAGAGTGAGACCGTGTAGCCCTGGCCAGTGAAAAGAATAGGGTCACCCCAGGTCATTCTAAGGGAGTTGTGAAAGGCGACTGATGGACTACTCCTTTGCCAGCTTGCATGTGGAGGTAGAGGAGGTGGCTTGCAAAGGAAGTGCACCTCTCGGTTTTCCTCTAGAGGCTGGGAGGTCGGGCGCAGTCGCTCCCGCAAAAGCCAAAACTAGCCAAATAAATGTATATGGTACGTATAAGAAAAGGTCCAGTCACGGATAAGGCGTCGCCGCAATACGACGCGCAGAAGCTTCGCCACTTCTATGACAAGTGGACAAGGGCTGCCGTGCCGTAGGCGAGCACGGGTAAAGACGTTAGCCCAATCCAAACTCCGCTTCGCAACATGGAACATTGCCACGCTAACCAGACGCGCGAGGGAGTTGGCCGATGTACTCTCCAGGTGAAGGGTGACTGTGGCGTTCCTGCAGGAGACTCGGTGGAAAACCAGAAGATCCCGGTTCAAAAGGAATGGCTACAAGCTGATCTACACAAGTGCACCTGGTGGGGAGAATGGGGTAGCCATTGCGCTCTCGGGGGATCACCAGGACGACATCTTGGAAGTGAAACGCTGTAGTGATCGGCTTATGGTTGTGAGGGCACTTATCGGTGGAGTAATTCTCACTCACTTGATAAGTGTCTACGCGCCACAGGAGGTTGTAGCGACGCCGATAAGATAGCGTTTTGGAATCTACTCAGAGAAGTGCTTCGTGGGATTTCATTGTCACATGGGGTCGTTTTGGGTGGTGATCTGAACATGGTCATGTGGGTGAGGAATGTGGGGAATTTGAGCGTATTCATGGTGGATTTGAGTATTATTACTTCAGTCTTCAAAGGCATGGGGTCGGTGCAGGAGTGCGATAACTACCGTGGTATTAAGGTCCCACACCATGAAGCTTTTCGAGGGTTATCGACTCTCGGATTCACCAGGAGTGTACTGTCTCGGAGTATCAATATGGATTTCGTCCTGGTCACGGGGCCATGGACCCTATTTTTGTCCTAAGGATAAGGAACTATAGCTGCCCTTAGGAAGAATACGCCTCTGCATTGCCTGTTTCTGGACATGCCGAAGGTCTTCGACTGTATTCCTCGCGTGATGATCTGGTGGGCACTGCGATCTAAAGGGGTTCCAGAGACCTATATTGATATTATCCGAGACATGTATCGTGACTCCGATTCCGTAGTTCAGACCACTGTTGGCGACACGAAACCTTTCCCCATCACCGTCGGGGTGCACCAAGGATCCGTCCTTAGTCCGTTTCTGTTTAGCGTGGTATTGTACGAATTGTCAGACAGCATCAGAAACTCACATGAGCCCCCGTGGCTGCTCATGTATGCCGACGATATCGCGCTGGCGGATGCAGACAAGGGTAGGTTGGTGTAACGTGTGAAGGCGTAGAAGAAGTCACTTGAGAACAGTGGTCTGAAGCTCAATGTGGCGAGTACCGTGTATTTGGCCTATAACTCTACAAATCCCACACCCGTATACATAGGCGGTAACACGGTCGAGCGTATGGAGCAGGTGAAATACTTGGGATCTGTATTTCACGCGTCTGGTGACATTGATGGCGACGTCAAGGCACGCATCGCTGCCGCATGGACCAAATGGTGTGAGGTGACTGGTGTCATTTGTGACCCTAAAATGCCGGTTAAGTGGAAGAGCCATCATTAGGCCTATTAAGACCATCATTAGTCCTGTGCTTTTATATGACTGTGAAGCGTGGCCGGTGCTGGAGCGGCACAAGCAGGGACTGCGTGTCACAGAGATGAATATACTGCGGTGGATGTGTGGAGTGACGCGGAAGGACCGCGTTAGGAATTCCCGCATTCGCGGCAGCCTTCATGTTCGTGACATTACGGACAAACTGCAGGAGTGTCGCCTTCGCTGGAACGGCCACATTTTACGGCAACCGGCTAACTACGTTGGGAACAGATGTCAGGCCATGCCGCCTCCGCCGGGCCCCGACAAGAGGGGTAGACCAAGAAAGGGTTGGTTTGACGTCGTAAGGGGTGATATGCGTACCAATGGGCTCACTACCAGGGATGCAGAAGACCGTGCGAAGTGGAGTAGAAAAAGTCGGAAAGCGGACCCCGAGCACCCAAACGGAAGTTTTGGTTGCAACCGAGATTTGTCGTTGGGATGAAGAGAGGCTGATCTGACTGCGGTTGTAGCCTTTGTTATCTTATGTTTCGTACAACTATAGAGTGTCTCAATGCTTGACAGTGGCGCTGGAGTACACAAGTTGTTTTTTGCTTGATATTTACTATTAGAATTTAACTTCAACTATTGATAATTGATATACCTAGTCAGGTCATAAATTCTGTCACATGTTTAATGTAAAATAATTGTAACAAGTTTATTAATTATGTAACCATTCATATACCAAAATGAACTTAACAAAACATAGATTCTTATGACATTAAAGTTTATTCAAAATGACCTCCGTGATTTTGAATACAAGCCTTCAATCTGCGCGGCCAGTCTTCTATCGCAGCACGAACGAGGTCCATGTCAATATCGGCGGCTGCCTTAATCAAGGATGTCTTGAGTGACTCCAAATTGGGATGAGGCTTTGAGCACGCCTTTTCCTCCAAGTGTTGCCATATCTTGTAATCTAACGGATTCAAATCTGGACTGGAGGAGGGCCAGTCTTCGTGCCGGATGAAGTCGATTTCACGCGCCGCCAGCCAGTCTTGTGTGCTCTTCGCTCTATGAGCTGGCGCCGAATCTTGTTGGAATACCCAGTGCCTGTTATTGAACATGGTATGAGAAACAGGTTCCACAAGGTTCGTCAGGACTGTATTTTGATACACAACAGCATTCGTTTTTACACCTTTCTCACAAAAATGTACCTTTGTTAAGCCCCAATAAGAAACTCCCAACCATACCATGAGCGAGGATGGAAAATGACCTCGTTGGACACGCGGAATACGGTTGCTCGCTTCTTCACTACTGTGTGCGTACACCTTATCATTTTGTTTGTTGTAGCTCTCTTCTACGGTAAACATTTTTTCATCCGAAAAAAGAATTTCCCGATATTTTTTTCCCGCGTACCGCTTCAACAAAGCGCGGCATCTCTTCAGTCTCAGGTCCATTAGACGAGCATTCAAACGATGTCCTGTTTTTCTTCGATATGCCCGAAGCCCTAAGTCTTCATTTAACACCCTTTTCACCGTGGTTCTGCTTAACCCCATCTGAAGGGCCAACAGTTTCTGCTTACGTTTGGGATTTCTTTGAATTCGTGCCTTCACAGCTTTTATCACTGCTGGAGTCCTAACAGACCGAGGGCGACCACTTCTTGACCTGTCATCTACACTAGAGTCTTCATTGTATCGTTTGATGGTACGATAAACGAATCTTTTGGTAATATTCAAATTTTTCAGTATGTTAAAAATTTTAATTGGCGCGTAACCGCAACGATGCAACGCAATAACTGCAACACGGTCTTCTTTAAGCGTCCACTCCATATTTAAAAATGAGTAAAATTCTAAAAGTTATACATTTTTATTTTCATGAACAATTCGAAATTCGAATTCAATAAACTTTTTTGTGGCCAGCATTCTAAAAGAAAAGTTTTTACTGTGTGACAATACTTATGACCTGACTAGGTATATCTCCAATAGACCTAACAACGAAGGAAATTAACAACAGAATTACTTTGGCATGGAAAAGATACTGGTCTCTTAAGGAGGTAATGAAAAATCCACTCGTACCAATGAAAGCGAAGAGCAAAATATTTAATTCGTATATTCTGCCTGTCATGACATATGGATGTCAAACCTGGAGCTTAACCAAACACAACATACATAAACTAGAAACTTGCCAACACAGTATGGAACGAAGCATTCTTAACATCAAATTATAAGATAAAATAAAACTTGATACTATAAGGAAGAAAACTAGAACCACAGATGTTGCCTACTGTATAAAGAAACTAAAATGGAGGTGGGCAGGACATATGATTAGGAGTGATAAGGACAAATGGTCTAAGGACGTAACGGATTGGTGCCCGAGACAATACAAAAGAAGGAAAGGGAGACAGCGTCGTAGATGGGAAGACGATATCAAAAAAATTGCGGGACACACGTGGAAAAGGCAAGCGCTGAATCGCATTCAATGGCGAGCTCTAGGGGAGGCCTATGCTGAACAGCAAGACAATCTTCACGTACCGGTGTCAAACAATTAATATATTAAATAGGAATAATGTAACTATATTGTAAGATTGTTAAATAAAGGCTATTATTATTATTATTGATAATTGATAATAATAACTCTTTTTTTATTCGAAGTTCTGTGGTTTCGCATACATATTGAACATCCTATAGAAAAAAATGTAATGTATGCTAAATCACAGAACTCAGAATAGAAAAAAGGCTTATTATTATGTTTGTTGATAATCGAATTGTCTATACTACTATTATAAAGAGGAAAGATTTGATTGTTTGTTTGTTTGTTTGTTTGTTTGCTTTGAATAGGCTCCGAAACTACTGACCCGATTTAAAAAATTCTTTTATTGTTGGGAAGCTACACTATCCGCGGGTGACATAGGATATATTATATTTTCAAAAAAAATTAGGGATCCTTACTAAAACTCCAATAATGTAACCCAAAGTGTAAAAAAATTACCTAAAATATTATTTAAATCGCGTGCGTTGCGAAAACTATTGATGATAGAATAAAATAATGTACTACAACTTTGCAGAACACATCATTATTTACAAAAAGTGTCGCGACAGCATATGTCTAACTATTATAGTTATGCCATAATAAGTGTTCTTTTATTTTAAAAATTTAATTGAAATGCCGCCCCTAGAAAAGACTCTTTATTTGGATCTTGGTATTAATCCTTATCAAAATAAATTACTTCATATTCAAAACTGTTTCAATACCTTTATATAACTTTTTGAATTATTCAATTCGGATATTCCATTCGAAAGATGATATCACGAGTTTAAAAATGTAAGTATTAGAAAAATGTTGCGTGGTAGCCGCTCACCCTGTTCGGCTAGCTAGGCAGCACCTTATGCAATGTAGGCGTGCGTCACTGGGGTTTTTACAAAAATTAGAATACTTATTAAAAAATAACGAAAAATAAATAAAAAGTAATAAAAAAATCATTAAAATAAAAGCTCATAGAAATAATAATATTCAAACTTTCTTTATAATTTTATTTTTTTAGTAACCTGACGCAAATAGAAGGGTTTGCCCTCAGGGGCGCTCCTCTGTCCGAGGAGTGCACGGGTGTGTGTACCCGAGGTGCCCGAGCATCCGTCGCTTCACTCCCTTCTCCGTTCGAGGCGACAGAGTCCTGATTGGGGTCCCGGGTTCTACCCTGGGACCTGATTTGGTAGTCGAAACCATGCCTATTTCGACTGCGCCTGCACAGAGTGTTCCCGGGGCGGGAATTGCATCCTCGCTGTCGGTTGGTCTTGCTGGGCCGGCTACGACGTCAGGCGACTCTGCTTTTTCTGAAGTGTCATCTGGTAGTCGTACCCACGCCTGACTAGCACGCGACGGGGATGCGAGTCCCGTCCGGAATTGGCCGCGGACCTGTCACTCCCGGCCCTGGTTCTGTCCATGGTCGGAGGCGATCCTGGATGGACGGCCGTCGCTTCCTTTTGCGAGGCAGTAGTGTCTGCAAGGGAGGCGGCGGAACGGGAGCGGGAGTCCGCCACCGCACTCCCCTCCCGCCAACGTAGGCCGCGTCGTCGGCGCCGGAGGGCGGGCAACGATCTCCGGCCGACGTAGAAAACGGCCGCGGGCGGCTCCTCGGGGGAGGATCCGCCGCCCGCACTATTGCTGCGAGGGAGAAGGCCGCGTGCTGTTCCACAGCCCCCCTCAACTCCTAGAGTTGTTACAAGAGAGCGCCGGGGGGATGAAACCCTGACCACCTGGCGCCAGCACTTTAGAAGGGGCCCGCTTTAAGACAAAGCGTGGGCCGGCGCCGGCCCGGGCCACGAGATCGGCAGGCCATATATCCGTGGGCCCGGGCGTAGACGACAGGAGAACAGCGGGGTTTTTTAGTGGGTCGAACATCTTTTCCGGAGTCCCTTATATCTCTCGGTCCCCCCGGGCCGAGATAACCCGTCAAGAGAGGTTTTTCCCCGAGACCGAAAAAAATAGAAGGGTTTAATTTTTAAGTTTTTGTTAAATACCCATGCGAAGCTGGGACGGGCTGCTAGTCGTTAATATAATTAAATTTTCATGAAAAGAATTTTAAAAATATTTGCAAAATTTTTGAAAGTTGCAATTCCTTGTTTTCGAAAGAAGTGAAAAATGTGTATTAAGATATTCTTTTCTGAAAAAACATCAATGACATTTCTAAAAAATAACTTCAATAACCACGCTTTTATAGATTTTTTTTTATTGCTCTAGGACAGCAGACAGGCTGACGGCCCGCTTAGAATTTGGCAGTTACCATCACCTATGGGTGTTTGCAACGCCAGTGGCATCGCGAACACGCTGCTGTCGCATACGGGTATAGAAACTTGGGTCACTAATGCCGGAACACAACACAAGGTTATTATGGCGGCATACTTAAAACCAAAGGTGGTCGCCATCCAGACGGGCTTGGTGCCCTACCACGTAGCTAGGGTGGGTTGTTTTGTCGCCTTTTACGACAGGCCGACCCCGGCCGCAGAGGTTAGTATTCTTTCTCCGCCCCTGCACGGATAAAATCAAACTAAAGGGTAAGAAATAATTTTCAATAAATTTAATTTAAGGATAGGGTGATTAATAAAAAAATTTTAGTTCTTTTTAACTATATTTTATTTTAACTTTTTAGTTTGACCAACTATAAAATATAAGTGTGTTAATATAATTTATTTGTAGTCAATTCCTAACTGGTTTTTATTAATTTAACGCCATTTTCAGACAGTATTATTAATTAAACTCCAGATGGTGTTTCCGTAGAATTTTGAATAATTTTGATTGAGACAAGCGGTCACCCATCCAAGTACTGACCGCGCCTGACGCTGCTTAACTTTGGTGATCGGATGAGAACCGGTCCGAAAATTCATTAATCCTGAGGATCCTGGTAAGGATAACGATACAAACTATACAGATTATTGTATCGTCATCGGTCCTTGATAAGTGTGCAAAGTTTCAAATCAATCTGTCGTTTTGAAATGGGTTGAAAATCATATTCAAAGATTCCGTTACATAGATAGATAGATATATAGATACATAGATACACACCAAGCGAATAAAAGCGTGTTAAAAAAGCAATGTGGACGTTCCTTTTGAATGTATTTTATTATAAAAATAATTTACCCAACCCAATTCGTACAACCGTTGAAAAAGCCGGCTCGTATAGCCACGCCGGCTCGCTCTACAGCGTCAGCTGGATAAACAGGTTATTGTGTACCGCGAAGAGGTTAGGTGAGAGGTTAGAGAGGTGTTATAATAGGCATGTAAGAAATTTAGTAGTATTTCTGTACAGGAGGATGCAATACTCCAAGTATTTTAAATGTGTATATTTATATTCCGTTTTTAAGGATATATTAATATTAGTTCATTTGGACTTTATTCATTTTACAAATATATAACACGATTAAATGCAAAGTAATAGAAATACAAAAAGAGTCAATAGCGTAAAATAAAATATTTAGCGATGTCAGTAGTTGAGAAATATGAATGTATTGTGTTAGTTAATTTGCAAAAAAGATAGTAGACTGGCATGACTCTCAATAAAAGGTTATTGATTTCTATAGTAGTAACTAACCAGTTTTTGTTACGAAAAATATTTGTTATGTAAGAGGAAAATCCCCGTATACACTTGTGTTGTGATCACAGCGAGAAAAATGCGCACATTCAAATTTCCTGTCGTATTTACATACGACAGGAAACTTGCAGATGCAGTGCGTACGTACGTCCTCCGCTCTACGCTGGGCTATTTTTATCATTATACACAAATTTTTTTGGAAAGTACTCATTGTGTATGGTCATAAATATGTAGATTTTGTCATACAAAGTTTAGTAATAGTTTAAGGCCCAGGCCCCACCGCAGGTAGTACGCTTAGAGGCGCTAAAAGGCAAGCTTTCAAGCTTAATTGTCGAGACGCTTCGATACATAGTGGCCATACTGCCTGGCTACAAAACTCATGTCTGGTGATCTAAAATCCTGTTCTAAATAAAATTATTATTTTCTTTCTTTCTTTCTAAAGTGTAGTTGTAGACGTATAATTTGATGGAGTAGATAATTTTAATCTCTCTTAAAATTATCTAAAAAATTGTTTCTTACTGGTAGCACTATCGTCAAATTTCATTCACTTAACCAAAGGTATCGAACATGTTGGGTATATGATATTAACATGTTGAGATCCAGTGAAGGCGAATTCGTCGACTATTTACGTATGACACAAGATACCTTTAAACTTTAAACAGAGACTATTATTAATTCTTCCATGATGCATCTCAGTAACCCATGAAAAAAACCAACACGATCGTTCACGTTGTTAACCGCTAGGCGATTATCGAGGCGCCAAGCGACCCACTCAGCGAGCAGTGGGGCCGCGCACATAACGTGCCTTGTGTTGGTTCACTAGGATAAGTCATCGAAGCGATCAGCTAACCTCTTGCCGCTAAGCGTGCCACCTGCGGTGGGGCCTTGGCCTAAGAGTTTAAGCTTGGCTGTATCGCTAACTTTAGCTCCAGAAACCAGGGTCGTTCTGGAGTAGTAAAGAGCTTATCGTTTTAGGTTTTTATCAATCAATGAAAATCCCTTCTAAAACTGATAATGAATAATAGCATTTGTTAACGTTATATTATTCGCTTTAAGTTAATATAAACCGACGTATTTCTTGCATAAAATTGCATCCACTAACAAGCAAAAGGACCTTTGAAGCGATGTGCATGAACCCGTTAAAGGCAATCTACAACGAGAAATAACAAGCTTTCAAAGGAATATTTGTATTGCGTAAACTACAAACGCTGGTATTACTAAACTTTATGAAGTTAACATCTTTTTTTATCTCGGAGAAATACCCTCTCTTGACGGGTTCCCCCGGCATAGGGGGACCGAGGGATATGTGGGACTTCGGAAAAGATGTTCGGCCATCCGACTACCCATTGAAAAACAGGGCGGGCCTCTTCCAAATTGTTGGCGCCAGGCGTCAGGATTTCGTCCACCCGGCGCTCTCCTAAATCAACTTTAGGAGTTGAAGGGGGCCACACGCGGCCCTCACCCTCGCGGCAATTGTGCGGGCGGTGGATCCTCTCCCGAGGGGCCGCCTGCGGCTGCTTTCTACGACAGCCGGAGGTCGTTGGATGCCCTTTCGTGTACATAATGTACTTTCGTACACGTAAATGTGATACAGAGCACATCGGGATTGAGCTGCTTTATATGGGGTCTGCACATGTTCTCTCTTTCCACTCTCCTCTGTTAGCCGTCACTCGTTAGCTGACGACCTCAGTGTTGTAACCATTTACACACGTCGGTCGATAATAACGTGACATTGAAACGTGTTATGTATTTTAGTACATTTATTTTTATTATACAAATAACTACTAAATATACCCCGTCTTCATGCAGGGATATGTAAGAATACTAACCCCTGCGGCCGGGATCGGCTTGTCGGAAATGCGACAAAAAATTCGTAGCTGCGCGATAGGGACTCAAGCCCATCTGGATGGCAACCACCCTTGGTCTAAGGTGCCATAATAACCTTGTGTTCCAGCATTAGTAACCAAGGTTCCTGTACCTCTATAGGACAGTAGCGTGTTCGCGGCGCCCAAAGCGTCATAAACATCTATTTTATTATTACAGCTTTTTTTCACTGAACACTTTACAAAAATACATACACAAAAATGTAATTATTTCATTTCTATTTCATTGTTATGTGGCCCGCCTATGGGTAAAAGCCTCCTCCATTCCTTTCCACCTTTCCCTGTCTTTGACCGTATGCATACAACTTTTTCTAGCTGTGTTTATTACGCAAACATCTATAGGCGACGGTAACTTACGGTACTACTTATTATTAAGTGGGTCGTCAGCTTTTCCTATTCCTCAGCAATAAAAAATATACCTTTTTTTTACTGTACCACCCCATACACCCAATTGTATCATATCACTCTCATGTTTTACATTTTTATTGACTAACTAGCTGTGCCCACGACTCCATCCGCGTGGAATAGTGACTTTAGGCAACATTTTTTGGATATATGAGGTCAAATTAAATTGGAAATTCAACCTACTAAGTCCAGCCTAAGCTGAACCCTATTTCATATGATTGATGATATAAATCTGAGGTCAACTTAAATTAGATTATTAAATTTCCGAAACTTATCATTTTTAACAAAAACTATTTTTTTTCTAAAATAAAAATAGCCTATGTTACTCCTTGGTACATCAGCTATCTGCCAGTGAAATTCCCGTTAAAATCGGTGCGGCCATTTCAAAGATTAGCCGGAACAAACAGACAGACAGACAGACAGACAGACCGACAGACAAAAATTGTAAAAAGTGTTGTTTTGTTATATGTACCGTGTATACGTCCGAATGCACTTAGTAAATAACGGTTATTTTAATATTACAAACAGACCCTCCAATTTTATTTGTTTGTATAGATGGCAATCTCCTTTGTAATATATACCACCAATACGACGTGTGTTACATTTTAATTTGTACATAATTTAAAGCTTTAATTGTAACCGCGATTATATACAACGTTGGTGAACGTTCAGAGCATATAAAATCGAATTAAATAAACTCTAACTACTTGCAATTTAATTGTTTCGTAAATCTCATTTCTATTTCTATTACAAACTTTACCCAAACGAAATTGCAACAGCCAAGTAACAAATTATCGGTGCTGACCTTTACAGAAACAAATTCAATGCACCTCAGAAACTGTATTTCACCGTTTGAAAATCGGTTTCTCGCTCAAATCTTCAACCTTTACAATTCGACTAGATGGCGAGAGCTTGATTACTTTAAGGCCGTTTTACACCAGAGGAGCAAATGCTCATTATATCTCCATACTATCAAATTATTTCAATGTAAACAGACTTAGAGTATTCTTTCGTTGTTTCTTTTGTCTGCGATTACAAATATTCCTTGGAATACTCTAAGAATGCTCGCTTGCTTGATGTAAACGATACTAGAGCGTGCGAACAGTTGCTTAGAGCGTTCTTGCATGTTCGGACGTGCTCGCTTCTTGGAGCGGTCTTTTCAAATGTGTTCGAGCCATCTGGATCACTGATCTGAATATATACTCATCAATTTAACTATCTATAGATTAGTTTCAATAAAAGTGCGTATTTATTACAGAAGCCTACGAAAATTACGGGGGATCTGACGTTTAAACAACGTGAAAATAAAACTCGCAAACAAGATGCCTGAAAATATTACATAACTTAATGGTGAAAAAGTAAAGAAAATGGATTCGGACCGGCCATAATGAAGCATTACTAACTACAGGATTGACACGTATGAGTATTCGTTCCTGATCTAAACGTCTATCGTGCAATAATTCTAGTTTTTGCTTCTCACTCTTGCTCGTTCATATTTTTGTGTAACCCTGAGAAAGTTCGTTTACACTAAAAGATAAATAGTTGCTCTATATTCGTTTGGTGTAAACGCGCCTTTAAAAATAAATCTAGATCGCAAAGGAAATGATTTGCCCTTCAATGTCATACTTGCTCGAAGAACTTTTATTGCAACTGCTATTCAAGGTACTGTAAATATAACTTTTAATTTAAAACTTTTTAACTAGCTGAGAACTTGTATTGGAATTTTATTTTGAAGACACCTGTCTGTTATGGTATTAATGTTGCTAAATAAATGTACTTACTTCTGTTTTTAAGCTGCTATTTATCACACACTTCTGAATCAGGGACATGTTAGCTATGCGTGACTTCCATTTATAATAACAGCCCATAGCGTCTCACTACTGGGGATGTTTGGGCCTCCCCCTATAAGGAATGGAAAATTCGAAGGAAGGAAGGAAATAAGACTTGTGTAACCAGCCACGCTTGTATAAGGCGAATTGGTGTGTAAGACATACCGGAGATTTCCATATGCATGTTTCCTCACGATGATTTCCTTCAGCATCGGTACATGAAAAATTGACTAAACGATGAATATTACAGAGATTTATTTGAACCCGAGACGTCTAGATAGGCCTACGAGTGTAATACCACTGATAATGAGCTACTATGTACCTGCTATTTCTTATAATAAAAAAAATACTTAAATATACACTTCGCATCAAAAAAATCGAAACCCCTGAAATTTGGAAATTTAGAATGAGTTTTTTTTTTACTTTTAACTAAAAATATAAATAACGCCAGTTAATTGTGGATATTATATAATTAGCTGAAGAATAGGCCCCAGGGGGCATGCCTTTAGATGTGACATCAGAGTTGAGTGATAGTCTGCCAGCTATTTATTGGCGTTTTTTAAATAATATCAATCCTCTTTTTATGAGAAGTATACTTCAATTTATACTTAAAATACTTTGAAATTTAACGCATTTATTATGTTAGGACTAAACTGGCTACTCGTATTTGTAGCGTAATTTTTTAAATTATATCAATCCTCTTTTTCATTTAAATGCCACCTGAATAATACTTGAAGTAGTGTTTAAATTTTTTTGATGAGAATTATATAATAAGTAATATTAGTGGGGATATAGAAAGGTACTCTTTTCTTTTTGAACGAGCTTAAGGTGAGTGTGCGTATACCAAAGAAGATTGTCTTCAGTATACTGATATCCGCTTTTGATTTCCGATTTATCCGGAAAGCGGATAAAACACGTTACATTCCTTTTATGTTATTTATATAAAACTTTATTGAATTAATATTTTGTATATTTTATATAAACTAAATAATCATGGAAAACATTTATCAATATTGGTTTATCTACTTTTTGAGAATAAAATATAGTATAAATATAATACAATACAAACCTATTGGTCTAGTCCCAAACTAAGTAGCATAACACTTTTGTTATAGGTACTATACAACTGATTAACTATATATATACTTTTCTTTTGTGAATAATACTTACATAAACTATATATAACTCTTTATTCTTGATATTTATCAATGATTTGTGCAACCTCTATTCTATTAGTGAAAACTTTATTGAATTAATATTTTGTATATTTTATATAAACTAAATAATCATGGAAAACATTTATCAATATTGGTTTATCTACTTTTTGAGAATAAAATATAGTATAAATATAATACAATACAAACCTATTGGTCTAGTCCCAAACTAAGTAGCATAACACTTTTGTTATAGGTACTATACAACTGATTAACTATATATATACTTTTCTTTTGTGAATAATACTTACATAAACTATATATAACTCTTTATTCTTGATATTTATCAATGATTTGTGCAACCTCTATTCTATGAACCTTAAAATTACTTGATATGCTGACGATACAGCGTTAACTTTTTACAATGATACTTGGGAAAGTCTTGAATGTGTATCTCAGCAAGGTCTTGATTTGGTGGTGAAGTGGCTTCAATTTCATACTTTAACACTAAATATCAGTAAAACTAAATATCTAGCTTTCTCGATCACTTCAAGGACTCAACCCACCTTTCCTTTAAATCTAAGGGTACATAATTGTATTGTTCAATCGCAGAGGTGTGATTGCCCGGTTTTGGAATCTGTTGAATATATAAAATACTTAGGTATAATCATTGATAGAAACCTTAACTTTAAAACATATATTAGTATCTTAACAGGCAGAGTCCGGAAATTAATTTATATTTTTAGAATCCTCAGACACGTTGCAAATATGTTTATAATACGAAACGTATACTTTGCGTTGTGTCAAACAGTTTTAAGTTATTGCATATCTACTTGGGGAGGAGTAGGGAAAACCATGATTAAACCCCTGGAGGTAGCTCAGCGAGCAGTTCTTAAGGTGGCAACTTTTAAACATAGACTTTTTTCTACAACTGAACTTTACAAAACTTGCAAAGTGCTCACAGTGAGACAGTTATATATACTGCATGTAGTTATATTTCAGCATTGTGTCACACCATTTGTGGCAGTGAATAAGCGTCTTAAACATAAAGTTTGCACTCTTCCTAATTCAAATGTAGCTTTTACAAGAAAATTTTCTATTTATTTAGGACCTCTTATTTATAATAAAATAAATTATGATATTTCTGTCTATAGCCTGTCTTTGCCTAAACTGAGAGAGAAAGTTTGTACTTTCCTGCTTTCCAAAACTTATGATGAAACCGAGCAGTATATTGAATCATTAATATAACATCATAATAATATATAATTGTTTCCATACACAATCACACACACACACACACACACACACTCACACACTCAATCGAACATAGATGTGTAAAATGATGTGGAGCTTATTATTCATATTTGTATGTTTCGTTGCATTATTTGTAGGATTTAAATGGCCGTCGTTCCTTAACACAGGCTATAAGCTGGCCTATTTAGAGACGACGACCATTGCAGTTGAAGTGTATTGTTATTGTAAAATTGAATAAAGATTATTATTATATAAACATCCAGACGGGAGACGCATCGAAGTGCGTGCGTTAAGCGCTACGCCACGGAGCTCGTCAAAATGCAAATGAATTGCAGATTTATTCTTAGTACGAAATATGGATGAAATATTTGAATTTATGTTAAAATTGCATTGTCATGATATATTTATACACCTGTATCTTATGATTGACTGTAATTGTTTTTGCTTCGAAGTCTGTCTTTCGAGACTGAATTAAGCTGAGTGTAACGGCACACAATTTTTGCGCGCCCAAATATGTCAGTACCCTTCCTTGACTTGAATTCTTTTTCCTGGCAAACAAAGAACCAATAGATGAAATTTTAATAATACTTACGACATGCAAGCAAAATTATGAGTCTTACTTATTTGTATTTGGTAACAGACTGCTGTATACAATAACTTGAGTATTCCGTTCTGACAAAGTTGCATTGTAAATAATGTTAAAAAATTACGAATGAATAAAAGATGGTAATTTATGCAAGTTATTCTTCACCACACATGAAGACCTGATTCTGTCGCTAATAGACTTTTGACCCTAAACATTAAACGTAGCTAGTTAGCAACGAGGCGAAAATAATCCATTGCTAACCTTACAAAAAACATTTTAAATCTTTGGCTTTTAAAGACTAATGGTTATTTATATGTTACTGAACAATTTTGTTCTACGTGAAATATCATGTCTGTAATATGTTATTATGTATATATGTATACTAGCCGATCACGCCCGCTCCGCTGGGCGAACAACAGGTATAAGTAAATCGAAAAAAAAGAGCAAGAGTCGATGGAATCCAAAAAATAGCCTATAACTATTTATAAAAAATATCGCGTCGAATGGTAGTAGCTTCATCGCGATATGTTTAGTAGTTTTGTTGTGTTGGTGCGTCAAAGGAACCCCATTTTGGTTATACATGTATAGAGTCAACCACCTTTGGTCTTAATTATGCCGTCATATAACCTTGTTTTGTGTTCCGGCATTAGTGACCCAAGTTCCTGTACCCTTATAAGACAGCCGCGTGTTCGCGATGCCACCTGCGGTGCAAACACTTATAGGCGACGATAACTGCTAAATCCTAAGCGGGCCGTCAGCCTGTCTGCTGTCCTGTCCTACAGCAATAAAAAAGGCTGTTATGCTGCTTTCAATAAAATCTGCAAAAAAATTACTAAAGCAACATATTTGTTTTTATGCCGGGTAACGAGATTCTCCATGTCATATTGAAGTAGTGGCGAACTTCGTAAGGACCTTTACATTTGAGATATTCGGTGAATAACCAATGTACTGGCTTCCGGTTCATCGATTCGACTCATGCCGCCGTGTGGCCTTCTGCATCGACTGAGATGTCAATACCGCGCGTAGAATTGAAAGTAATAGAAAAGTCTACATACTTTTTAAAAGTCGATGAAATTTTTGAAGTTATATTTCTTTCGAACTATTTGGAAACAAATAAGAGAGTAAAATTTTTACGATGCGACAAGATAAAGTTTTCTGATTACAGTCACTTAAATTTTCGTAAAAATCTAACTATCTCCTCAGTACATTTCAAATAATTATAAATCCACAACACGTATTTTATATCAGTGGAGATAATGTAACATATGTAGATGTTTTTGTATTGATTTATTTTGCTTACTAATTTAATTCAAACTGAACTCGTCCTGAACTCGACTGAACTCGGCTAAACTACGGTATAAAAGAAGGATCCAATTTGACAATTATAAAGATGCGTTCTAAAGAACAATGTGATTATCCGTGCAGAAGCAGAGAAAGATTGCTAACCTCTGCGGCCGTGGTCGGCCTGTTGTAAAAGGCGACAAAACAATCCATCCTAACGTGGTAGGCCCCAAGCCCGTCTGGATAGCGACCACCTTTGGTCTTAAGTATGCCGCCATAATAACCTTGTGTTATGTTCCGGCATCAGTGAACCAAGTTCCTGTACCCTTATGCGACCCACCGTGTTTACAATGCCACTGGTGTTGCAAACACCCATAGACGACGGTAACTGCAAAATTCTAAGCGGGCCGTCAGCCTGTCTGCTGTCACAGCAATAAAAAATATTATATATACATACATACATAATTATATATGTATGTATAAAAAATATTAATAAATATATATATATATATATATATATATATATATATATATATATATATATATATATATATATATATATATATATATATATATATATATATATATATATATATCTATACTACTATTATAAAGAGGAAAGATTTGATTGTTTGTTTGTTTGTTTGTTTGTTTGCTTTGAATAGGCTCCGAAACTACTGACCCGATTTAAAAAATTCTTTTATTGTTGGGAAGCTACACTATCCGCGGGTGACATAGGATATATTATATTTTCAAAAAAAATTAGGGATCCTTAATAAAACTCCAATAATGTAACCCAAAGTGTAAAAAAATTACCTAAAATATTATTTAAATCGCGTGCGTTGCGAAAACTATTGATGATAGAATAAAATAATGTACTACAACTTTGCAGAACACATCATTATTTACAAAAAGTGTCGCGACAGCATATGTCTAACTATTATAGTTATGCCATAATAAGTGTTCTTTTATTTTAAAAATTTAATTGAAATGCCGCCCCTAGAAAAGACTCTTTATTTGGATCTTGGTATTAATCCTTATCAAAATAAATTACTTCATATTCAAAACTGTTTCAATACCTTTATATAACTTTTTGAATTATTCAATTCGGATATTCCATTCGAAAGATGATATCACGAGTTTAAAAATGTAAGTATTAGAAAAATGTTGCGTGGTAGCCGCTCACCCTGTTCGGCTAGCTAGGCAGCACCTTATGCAATGTAGGCGTGCGTCACTGGGGTTTTTACAAAAATTAGAATACTTATTAAAAAATAACGAAAAATAAATAAAAAGTAATAAAAAAATCATTAAAATAAAAGCTCATAGAAATAATAATATTCAAACTTTCTTTATAATTTTATTTTTTTAGTAACCTGACGCAAATAGAAGGGTTTGCCCTCAGGGGCGCTCCTCTGTCCGAGGAGTGCACGGGTGTGCGTACCCGAGGTGCCCGAGCATCCGTCGCTTCACTCCCCTCTCCGTTCGAGGCGACAGAGTTCTACCTTTCTTTCCGTCTACCTCTTACATCCTTTCCAACTTAGCTCTCTGTTCGTGGCGTGGTCCCCGGTGGGATGATTGCGAATACTGATTGGGGTCTCGGGTTCTACCCTGGGACCTGATTTGGTAGTCGAAACCATGCCTATTTCGACTGCGCCTGCACAGAGTGTTCCCGGGGCGGGAATTGCATCCTCGCTGTCGTTTGGTCTTGCTGGGCCGGCTACGACGTCAGGTGACTCTCTGGTTTTTCTGGAGTGTCGTCTGGTAGTCGTACCCACGCCTGACTAGCACGCGACGGGGATGCGAGTCCCGTTCGGAATTGGCCGCGGACCTGTCGCTCCCGGCCCTGGTTCTGTCCATGGTCGGGGGCGATCCTGGATGGACGGCCGTCGCCTCCTTTTGCGAGGCAGTAGTGTCTGCAAGGGAGGCGGCGGAACGGGAGCGGGAGTCCGCCACCGCACTCCCCTCCCGCCAACGTAGGCCGCGTCGTCGGCGCCGGAGGGCGGGCAACGATCTCCGGCCGCCGTAGAAAACGGCCGCGGGCGGCCCCTCGGGGGAGGATCCGCCGCCCGCACTATTGCCGCGAGGGAGAAGGCCGCGTGCTGTTCCACAGCCCCCCTCAACTCCTAGAGTTGTTACAAGAGAGCGCCGGGGGGACGAAACCCTGACCCCCTGGCGCCAGCACTTTAGAAGGGGCCCGCTTTAAGACAAAGCGTGGGCTGGCCCGGCCCGGGCCACGAGATCGGCAGGCCATATATCCGTGGGCCCGGGCGTAGACGATAGGAGAACAGCGGGGTTTTAGTGGGTCGAACATCTTTTCCGGAGTCCCTTATATCCCTCGGTCCCCCCGGGCCGGGATAATCCGTCAAGAGAGGTTTTCCCCGAGACCGAAAAAAAATAGAAGGGTTTAATTTTTAATTTTTTGTTAAATACCCGTGCGAAGCTGGGACGGGCTGCTAGTATATATATATATATATATATATATATATATATATATATATATATATATATATATATATATATATATATATATATATATATATATATATATATATATATATATATATATATATATAGATCACTGTGCCTTGTAAAGTAATATAGATTGGGTTGTTCCAAAGATAGGTCATAACAATGTAAAATTATATTTATTTATAAATATACATATATGTGATTTTAAATTACAAATGGCGGTGAAAGTAAGGCCATTGTACAAATTCGTGACAAAAGTAACTTTTATCTTAAATTTTTTTATGTACATTGCGTTATTAACGGAAGACAAGTGTGACTTGGCGTCATATTTTTTTATCTCCTAACTTTGATTCGGTTTGATGGAGTGTTATCGTTGTAACTAAGAGATGACGTAATTTACGTTCTTCATCGTCCCAATAAGAGGAAAAGGTCACGTAAAATTATGTTCTATTTAGATAATTCTTTCTACATGTACTTTTCTTCAAATCTTGCATTCATTTCTTCAAATTTAGGTAATGAAAATAACCGTTTAATGATAAATACGTAAGACAATGCTAAGCAATCAATATTCTTGAAATAAAATAAACATTTATATATGTTTAGATCAACAACCGGTGTAAAGAAGCGATAGGTATCACGTACGGAGTGACATGTACGTATTGTAATTGATCTTTTAACCTAATTTAGATCTCATTTGAAATTAAAATGGTCACATGTATAATCTTCCACTTTCCTGCACGAAACGATTTTCAAGATGATTGTTGTTACGTAGTCCCAACATTCGGAATGATCTTCTAAGAAGAAATATAAAAAGAGAAAAAAAATTTGAGAACAATTTACCAAGTGGCCCTAGAAATATTGCAGTAAGAGTCAAATAATTTATTAATAATTAACAAGTAATTAGAACTGATTCAGTCATAACAGACACCATATCCATAATCCCTATAAATTTATTTTTATACAAAATTATTTTATTTGTCTGTTAATGTCTCATAAATACATTTCGTATCATTTTCGTTTTCGTCACGTTTCATTAGAGCAAATCAAATAGTGGGAATACGACTAAACAAGACACGATTGAGCAGAAGGTATTATTTCGCTTCCATGAATCACGATAGACGATATGATATTCTTCATTTGAAGAATAACCATTTTCTGCGCATATTTATTTGATTTCTATTATTATTATATTATAATTGGAATAATATAATTATATTTCGTGTAATCGGAGTTTATTTTGTTCATTTGCGTTCTTCGTTCGAGTTTAAGTGGAGTGAACCACTCGTGGTTTATCATTTTTAAATCCAAAGTTTTAAGTTTAATGAATAGAATTCGCTTAATACCAATGAAGCGTAATGACAAAATAATGCACATTGTTGGTGTCGGTGAATGCCTGATAACTAGTCGAACGTTTCTGAAGTGAAAACTTCTTTAGCACCGTTGTGCACTTCTTTTTGTGTTGGGTAAAAAATGTTAAACTCGCGCCAGGTCACGTGTCCTGATCGTAATAATTCGGAAGACGTAAGACACAGTTTTGCTCAAGTAATACCAACCTTATTCATGATGACTTAAGGTTTATTTTACAATGTAACTTTTAAATTATTGCATTACATTACTTATACATATCTATTCGAATTGCGACTTTATTACAATGAAATATAGTTGAGGTTTTTGAAGTAAAGACTTCATTAGGCGCATTGAGCACTTTTTTGGAGAACAATTTTTGATTTTTAAAAAAGTGTTAATGACCAATTTAAACTTTAATCCTTGGTCATAAACACTTATAACATATATTGTTTTTATTTTGTAAATAAATACATATTGCCATCCGGACGGGCTTGTGGCCCTACCACGTAGCTAGGGTTGTTTTGTCGCTTTTTACGACAGACCACAGGATTTTGTATTCTTACTCCGTCCCTGCACGGAGAAATGCATTATCTCTCTTACAGCTTATTTTAAATTAAATAAAAAACACACACTACAATTCTTTTGACACTCACACATGCACTCGAAGAAAATTTCAGACTCATTTATTTATTTACTTCAACAATGATCATACAGCATACATTTCAAACTTACATACTAATGTATAATGAACAGGAAATTGGCCAAAATAGATCACACTTTGTAGACTATACTCTGTAAAGAAGACAATAAAAAAAAGTAAATAGCATGAAATACTACTAATTTAAAATTTTACAGAGGAAAAGGAAAATACAAGTTCAATAAAAAAACAAACATTATTTACGGAGAAAATTAAATTACGTATTGCCACACAGAATTACTAATAAAGAGGGTATTTAAATATACCGTGAGTGCGGAATGTTTATGTTTTGTGTAGTGTGAGAGTGAATAAATTTCTCAGTTTTTAAAATTTTAATCCCTAAATAACCAACAAATAAATATCGTCTCTATACCAAGTCTTATGAACACAAATTTTGCATTTAAAAATTTAAATACACAAATTTCGTATAACATTTTCAATGAAAACGCAGCAGAGACTGGTTTTATTAAATCCGACAGCTTTCGTAGTCCATTTATATTTGCCTTTAAGCTAAATTCGTGTATTCTGCTCGTGATATTTTTCATTTGTTTGACCATTTAATGGACACGTACCAAAAGAGAATTTCCATGTTTGGTTTATTCTGTATTTCATGTCCTTGAATACGAATCAGCAATCAATATCAGCAACTATGTTTATCTTTGCACAGCATTTATTCTCTTTTTATTACCAATATTTTGAATCTGTTATCATCCACTGATAAAGGTTCTTGTGATTTCTTTTAGGATTATGTAATTAATTTTATTACTAAGTCAGTGTTAAGTAATCTTGCATTAAATAAACCATTTCATTTCAATATTTAATCAGCCAATTAGACCAACATTTTTCCATGTATTGTTTTCATGTGCGGCGATACGTTAAATAATTAACTGGTTATTAAATAAAATGTTTGATGTTGCATTTTTGACTTATTTTGAAAAAAGCTAATAAACATGATAATTCAAAAATGGCTCACTTTTGCATAATGCATATGGGGTTAAAATTATTGCAAATAGTCACCCCTATCACCTCCTAACGATAACCCTGTATAATAATAATAAAAAATATCAGTTCTCTTTTATTTTTTTAAAATAGAAGTCATTAGTTTGCATCGTGTCGAGACGTGTTCTGTAAATGGATAAAATTTAAGTTCACGTGGTAATAAAATATCTCTGCTTGAAATTTTTTACTACGGAGCTAGTAAATCAAGACTTGAGAGCAACATTAGGGTCATGCTCCTCCATATTCTGCGGTTGCTCGTTGGTGTGCTGAGTACAATGAGTGAGAGGTGAATTAGTTAATATTACAAATAATAAAACTTTGACAATTTCTTATGGCAAAATTTTCCGAAAATTACCTATCTTGTAATTTGTGATAAATAAATTAAATTTGGACACATAAGGTATGATTCCGAACTACGCTGCACGCAGCAGTGCTGCCGCGACGCAGCTGCCGCGGCACTGCAGCGGCAGCAATGCAGCGGCAGCGGCGGCACTACCGGTCCCCATACAAACTCTATCGCGCAGCAGTGCTGCCGCTGCATTGCTGCCGCTGCATTGCTGCCTAGCTCGGAATGTACTCTCATACAAGCTTATAGAAATTGTATGGGGACCGGTAGTGTCGCGGCAGCAGTGTCACGGCAGCACTGCTGCGTTCAGCGTAGTTCGGAATCATACCTTTATGTGTATAATTAATTAGTACCAATTGGTAATTATGTATACAGCAGAGTGTTCGTGTGTTCCCTTAGCGTCGCAAACGTTTATAAAGGACAGTAACTGCTCACTATTAATAGGGCCGTCAGCTTGTAAGCTGTCCCTCAGAAATAAAGAAAAAATTCAGAGAAATTAACGAGATACCCTCGAAACAGATACTCGCAACATAATGCAAGTACTGCTAATTATTATTAAAAAGAATAACACCGTTGTTTATTTCAAGAGCATAATTAAAAATACGAGCATGAAATATTGTTCCCAGAGGTGGTTTTGTATCTTGTTAATAAGCATCATAATTCTACTTTATCCTTGGCGTGAAATAGTAAGCCTGCCCTGCCCTACACAACTATTTAACATTACTAAGCCACTGTTATCGCCGTCAGCTACTGGACTTCTAGAAAACTTATACAAGTAAAAAAAGTGCGTGCACGCAATTCACATACGGTGGAATTAAAAATTCAGAAAAATTAGATTATATTTCAAATATTAGCGTGTAAAAGATACGAAAGTCCGAAAAAAGAGGAGAGGAAGACATTTGTATTCAGGAAATACTGTATACATTTATTCTATTTAATTTTTTAGCAGCCTAACTCTTATTTTTGAATATGTATATCTCTTTTAGGTGTCGCTTTTTCGTTTCATCAAATTTTCAAATCACAACAGATCTAAAGAAGTTTCATTTCAATATGAACGGGATAAGATTATATTACAAAACAATCAATTTGCCTGTGGTTAACTTTTTAACACGCTTTTATTAGCTTGGTATGTATGTACTCGTGTATACTATCTATGCAACGGAATTTTGAACATGTTTTTCCCTTCAAATCGTCGGATCGATTTGAAACTTTGCACACTTATCAAGGACCGATGACAGTGCAATCTGTATAGTTTGTATATTTATCCTTACCAGGATCCTCAGGATTAATGAATTTTTGGAACTGCTTCTCATCCGATCACCGAAGTTAAGCACCGTCGGATGCGATCAATACTTGTATGGGTGACCGCCTAGGAACACCACGTGATGGTGGCTTTTTGCTCTTTTTTACACGCTTTATATTAACTTGACCTATATGTAACGGAATTTTACAAAACGCCATCTGGAGTTTAAATCATAATACTGCCAGAAAATGGCGTTAAATTAATAAAAACATTTACCGATTAGGAATTGGCAACAAAGAAATTATATTAACACGCTTTTATTTTATAATTAATCAAACTAAAAAGTTAAAAATAAGTTATAGTCTAAAAAATTCAAAAACACGCTTATATATAAAATCAAACTAAAATGTAAAAAATTCTTTTAAATAAATTGAAATTAAGGATAGTCTGATTAACAAAAGAATGAATTTTATTGTAAAAAAGCGTGGGGGTGCCTTCTAAGATATTTTCAAAATGACTACTTCTACCAATATCTGTCAGTAAAATATTTATAACAACTGACAAGTAACAAGACAGACCCACTTCTTTACAATATTTTATTTTGTTGATCACACTATCCTTAATTAAAATTTATTGAAAATTATTTTTTTACCTTTTAGTTTGATTTTCTATAAAAGAGTGTTTTAGTGTTTTTTTTTTAACTATAATTTATTTTTATTAACTTTAAATTGCATAAACGAGCAAAAATTCAAAATATTCATCAGAATTCTTATCAAAAATATATAGAAGAAGGTAAATACGGCTTGTTGTCTACAAAATTTTTGCGCATGTGGCGTATAACTTATTTTTATTGGTTTTATAGCTAGAAACATGAATAAGAACAAGAAATAGTTATGTATTTAACTATGTGTGAAAAATAAATAAAAAGGTAACTTAATAAAAATACACACAAAATTTGTACATAGAAAAAACTATTCAAATATAACGAATGTCCATTTATGATTTATTTGTCATGAAATAGAATCAAACTATTTAAAGATTAACAGATTTGCTTTTCCTGTCATGTTTAAAAGAAGGTTCTCTTATCAACGTCCAAGTATAACTAAGAATGTAATACGTGCATCTTTAGACATTCTACATGCGATGATGCAAAAATTTGAAATCAAATCGCCATAATTTTCAGCTCTATGGTTTATAGCTTAAAACTGTTTCAAACTTGTTCTCCTCATTTCTAAGCAATCGCGATAAAATATCACTATGCATTTTTTTATTTGAGGGTCTACAAAGATTCCTGCTTTAATTTTCGTCTTTTCAGAGGGAAGTTATAAATATGCTATAAATATTTTAAAAGCAAATATTTTCGACGTCGTATCACACTAATTTTATAAAATATATTAAGAAAATCCCATACGCAGGAAATTTTTATTTATTTATTGACCGTTGTTCTTACCACAGAACACAATTATAACCCATAAAAAGCATTTTCTAATCCGATCGTCATGTTTTTTAGTCCAGCTTTAGAAAAAATAAAATTAAATAATATTTGCGTCATTCTTTTTTCTAATAAATATTTTTATTTGTTATTACAAAAAATATACTGAATAAAAATATGTATTATTTTATTGCAAATCTAAGCACATATTCTTCTGCAAATTTTTGATATATGCAGTCTAATTAATCTTAAAATTTAATTTACAAAATTCTGAGTACATATTGTGAGTGCGTTATTAATATCGGTGGAATGATATCATTTCAATCGTAAGGGTAAGAAAAAATAAGTTGGGGAGATGGGTGCGCAAAGGGAGCGCGAGTGAGGCAGGGAAACGGCACTCAAATTGCGGCACCTGCCGTAGATAAGCCTCCGCTGGCAGCCTCATTGTCGTACTGGTACGCGTCGCAAGCACACGTCACAGTCGACTTTGCTCAGTTTTGCCTTCGTCTACCATTACACTTTTCGTGAATGTTTATTAGTTAATAAAAATCGGACATTTTAATTTTCTTTTAAAAGTGGGTAAATAATATTCGTTTAACAGATAAATTAAAAAAACAAAATGTTCTGTATTTGGGAACAAATTCTAAAAGTGGGGGGATTTAATTGCAACATGCCAGAACCGGAACCTGGGCCTTCGGGTGAGTATTAGATATGGGATATAAAATTAAGTCGTCCGCTACTTAGCGTTGGATGCCGTCGGAGCGTGAACGGAGAGGGCGCGTAAAAGTTTATACGCACGGCATGGTGCGTAAGACGAGTAGAGCACGGCGCCGCAACAGATAGGGCGGTATCGAGGGATTGATATGATCATTTTTACTTTTCATCTTAGCGATCATAATCCAAAACCCCTACAACCCCCATTCTATCTGTTACGCATGGGGCATAACAGATATACATATGCTTCAAAAGATTTTGGAACTTGCGCCAGTATAGAATTTATTGTACTAGTACTACAATTTAAAAATATCTTCCGTAAAATGACAAAATTATCTTTTCAAGAAGCAATCCTTGATAATGATTCTTGTATTTACATTTTTCTTGCAAAGAAAATAGCAGTTTTAACACAATTTGAACACGCTCAAAGTCTTCTTGAGCAATTTCAAAAGATATACTTATTATTTTATGGGTTGGAACTAATTAATTTATGTTCTATGAAAATTTGATCAAACTTAAGTTTTTTAAACACAAAAAATTTAACAGTATCTTTTTAAACGAATGCATTAACTAGTTCTAAATTATACGGTCCTAAAATCGAAATTTGCAATTAACTCCCTATCAATACTTTATAAAATTTGAGTTTGTACTTTAAAAATGAAGTTTTTGCACCTAACTATTATTGAAAAAAGGCTAATTTTATATTTTAGAATTCTTCCAAAATAATGAGAGAACTAAAAAGCACAAATTTCCATAAAGAATAATGAAATAAACGAAAATATACCGTATTAATTATAATTACTATTAAGGAGAAGTAAAGAAACAAACAAATTTATAGGTATAATAAAATATTGTACCACTTAATTATTATATTATTATACTACACATTTTAAAGATTTATTACTCATAAATTTTTTTTTTCTAATATAATGTATTAATCATATTTTAAAATCTCTAGCTTAGTATCTGTAGAGATTATCTTAATTGAAATACAGAAAATAATCAGTATATTGGTACATTATACCATACAACGGCGTTATGGACCAATCATTTTGAGTTTACTTAAAATGCTGTCTTTCAGAAGTTTTTTATATTCCTATACTCCGGTTCGAAGTTTGATGTGGAAAGTGTCGGTAATAATTAATTGCGCACTGCTGCTTATTCGTATGCCGACGGAACAATTTCTACCAAAGGCTCTTCCGATATTCAACAGGTGTGCTGACTCGAACAGCCCAGCCGTTGTGAAACCGAATAATTTTTAGATATTTGGAAACATGTACTTTCAACTACAAATTAATTTTATTATATATCATCCTGCATCAATTTTTTATTTATTGCCGATGAACCTATAGATGTATGCGACGTTAAGGCCACCGCGAGCACGCTGCTGTACCATAGGAGTACAGGAACCTGGCTCTAATGCCGGAACACAACACCAAAGTTATTATTATACTGTACACCAAGGGTGGTTGCCACCCAGGCGTGCTTGGGGTACCTGGTACGTAGCTAGAGGTGGATTGTTTTGTCGCCTTTTACGACACGCTGACTCCGGCCGCAGGGTTTAGTATTCTTATTCCGCCCCTGCACGGACGATGCAAGCTGTTTGTGCTTTGAATTTTTATCTCATCTGCCCATGTTATGATTTTTAGGTACAGAAATATATTAACAGGTTTTCCTTTGAAATAGTTTTATAAATTTTATTTAGTTTAAGTTTTAAAACCATCATAAACCAATATCCGGTATTCCTCGGCAGAACTGCGTTTTTACGTAATGCTCTCTCGAACGAACGTAATAAACTCTTCTAAAGAGATCTATCAAAGATTTATGATGAAATAATTGTTGTATTTAGAAATAAAAATTTCATGTTATGTATTTTATTGGTTTTACAATGTTAATTGATATCTATACTACCCACCTTTCACATACTTGAGCTAGAGCTTCGGGAGTTTATTATCACTAGATAACTTATGGTATATATGGCGTCATATTAAATTATTCATATATGAATCAATCTTGATTCATAAAATAAAATTATTCATAAAATATATATATATATATAGGTATATATATATATATATATATATATATATATATATATATATATATATATATATATATATATATATATATATATATATATATATATATATATATATATATATATATATATATACCTATATATATATATATATATATATATATATATATATATATATTTATATATATATATATATATATATATATATATATATATATATATATATACATATATATATATATATATATATATATATATATATATATATATATATATATATATATATATATATATATACACAGTGGTGGTCGTATAACTAGAAACACAACCAACGGTCCTTGATATAATGTAAGACACACACAGAGAGACACACAAACACAGAGACGCACACACACACACACACACACACAGACACACTGTCACGGCGACCTGACGGTCGTCGACAAATGTGGAGAGAAATTAAATGATTATATTTGAATACCAGTTTATTGGAGAGGAAAATTACTAAAGTTATAAATAATAATTAAATCAATGAAAATAAAATAGGATAACCGATAATTATAAAACAACGGAATGTGGGGTCGCACACAGAGAGTTCTATATTGGTCGTGGCCGTAAGGGTGACTTAGCTTGGCTTTCGTCCTGCGCCTGCGCCTACTGTTGCAAGTGGTCAGCAGCTCCTGCCCGTACTGAGGGTGGCTGCCTCGCGACCGCTGCGAATGATGGCTGCGATAGGTTGATTTACAGAAGGACCTTCTGGGGCGTCGGCTCTCAGCCCGTACGGTGGACCCTCTTCTGAAACGCGTCGAAGAAGCTTCTGTAGCGCGAAAGACCCGGCACCCTGACACCCTGGACGACCAGGAGTGGTGTCGGTATCCTTCGCCATACATTATTAAAACGCGAAAGTGGAGTGATGATAGTCTATGACCGGTCTTATAGTTACTAATCAAGAAAAACAAATATTGAATAATAAAAAAAATGAAAATTGTCTAAACCGGAGTCAAACTATTATTATTCGGACTATCACCATTCCACTTCGCCATAAACACAAAGGAAAGTTTACAACTAATCTGAACAAAATGGGTAGTTCAGACGATACGTCGGTGGCAACAACATTAAATGGTTATTAATACTACATATTGTTTTATCTTGTAGATTTACAAGATAAAAACAGATACAACTAAAAAATACATACAAGCCACGACGTAAACGCTGCACAAGGACTACAAAAAGGATTTTTTAATTATTATTTTTTCATAAAAGAAAATTCTAAACAATAACGCGGCGAGCACGTTCGCCTGAACACCAAATAGTAAGGTTATAGATTACACACGCATGTCACCTCCCGCAACGTTTCTTTACTACAATAGAACCAGCTTACAAATTTTTAAATATTGAAAAAGAAGAAATTTTATTTCGAATTAATTCTAGGCACAAAATTAGGCAATAGCGACCGACCCTAATGGACTTAACATTAAAAACTCACCTGAGGGATTATGCACTAAGACTTGAGATTACTACGTTTAGAACGCGCACACGTTTTAGACAAGGTTGGTACCGGGTGGACGACCTCTCGTAACCCCTGTGATGTCAGCTAAAAAGGCTTTTCTATTGCTGCTTTGCCTACGAACTACGAGCTCCCACCACGAGAGGACACCGCCCACTTTTTCGAGTGATTTGTCAATTTGTGTTCTTTGGGTGTGGCATGGAAAAGTACTGAGCAAGGCAAATTCAAAGCTACCTACATTTTAAGTTGCACGATCGAATTATTAACTGGTTTTTACATTAGGATACCCTCCATTAGAAATTATTATCCTGTTTATTTGCACTAAAATACTCACTATTAGAAGTAATAATTATCTGGTTTGTTTACGCAAAAACACCCTCGATATTGGATGAATTCATTCGAAATTAATTATAAATAATTATTATGTATTTAGGAATTGAATATTTCTCTCTTGTTACAACGTAACAACACACAGGCGCACACACTCACACACACACACAGACACACACACACACACACACACACACACACACACACACACACCACACTCAGACACACACACACACACACCGACACACACACACACACACACACACACACACACACACACACACACACACACACACATACACAGAGAGAGAGAGAGAGAGAGAGAGAGAGAGAGAGAGAGAGAGAGAGATAAACACACACAGACACACACACGCAGACACACATACACACAGACACACAACACTCACACATACACACGCAGACACACACACACACAAACACAGGGAGAGACAATCTAACACAGACAGACAGACACACACAGACAGACACAGACGAACACACACACTCTCAGACACACACACACAGAGAGACACACAAACACAGAGAGACACACACACAAAAAAACACACACACACACAGAGAGAGAGAGACAGACAGACATACAGACAGACACACACACATAGAGACATACACACACACACACACACACAAACACATGCACACATACACACGCACACAGACACACACACACACACACGCAGACAGACACACACACAAGCGCGCGCACACACACACACACACAAGCGCGCGCACACACACACACACAGGCACACACACACGCGCTCGCGAACACACACACAGATACGCACACACACACACACACTTACAGACTTACACTCATTTTGTAATTAAAAGTAAGATATATTTAATATTTTATGCATTTA
>OY856371.1:10259546-10305001 GCA_963693495.1 Malacosoma neustria
TTGCGGTTACGCGCCAATTCAAATTTTCAACATACTGAAAAATTTGAATATAACCAAAAGATTCGTTTATCGTACCATCAAACGATACAATGAAGACTCTAGTGTATATGACAGGTCAAGAAGTGGTCGCCCTCGGTCTGTTAGGACTCCAGCAGTGATAAAAGCTGTGAAGGCACGAATTCAAAGAAATCCCAAACGTAAGCAGAAACTGTTGGCCCTTCAGATGGGGTTAAGCAGAACCACGGTGAAAAGGGTGTTAAATGAAGACTTAGGGATTCGGGCATATCGAAGAAAAACAGGACATCGTTTGAACGCTCGTATAATGGACCTGAGACTGAAGAGATGCCGCGCTTTGTTGAAGCGGTACGCGGGAAAAAAATATCGGGAAATTCTTTTTTCGGATGAAAAAATGTTTACCGTAGAAGAGAGCTACAACAAACAAAATGATAAGGTGTACGCACACAGTAGTGAAGAAGCGAGCAACCGTATTCCGCGTGTCCAACGAGGTCATTTTCCATCCTCGCTCATGGTATGGTTGGGAGTTTCTTATTGGGGCTTAGCAGAGGTACATTTTTGTGAGAAAGGTGTAAAAACGAATGCTGTTGTGTATCAAAATACAGTCCTGACGAACCTTGTGGAACCTGTTTCTCATACCATGTTCAATAACAGGCACTGGGTATTCCAACAAGATTCAGCGCCAGCTCATAGAGCGAAGAGCACACAAGACTGGCTGGCGGCGCGTGAAATCGACTTCATCCGGCACGAAGACTGGCCCCCCTCCAGTCCAGATTTGAATCCGTTAGATTACAAGATATGGCAACACTTGCAGGAAAAGGCGTGCTCAAAGCCTCATCCCAATTTGGAGTCACTCAAGACATCCTTGATTAAGGCAGCCGCCGATATTGACATGGACCTCGTTCGTGCTGCGATAGACGACTGGCCGCGCAGATTGAAGGCTTGTATTCAAAATCACGGAGGTCATTTTGAATAAACTTTAATGTCATAAGAATCTATGTTTTGTTAAGTTCATTTTGGTATATGAATGGTTACATAATGAATAAACTTGTTACAATTATTTTACATTAAACATGTGACAGAATTTATGACCTGACTAAGTATATATATATATATATATATATATATATATATATATATATATATATATATATATATATATATATATATATATATATATATATATATATATATATATATATATATATATATATATATATATATATATATATATATATATATATATATATATATATATATATATATATATATATATATGTGTGTGTGTGTGTATGTATGTTTGTGTTAGGGGTTATATGTGGGTGGGGGTTGTGGGAGGTTAGTGTGATGCGGGCTTGGAGTGTATGACGGTTGTGTACCTGTGTGTATGCGCGCGTGCGAGTGCGTTCATTCGTGTGTGTGCATGCATGCATGTACATGTTTGCGCGCGCGTGCGTGTGTGTGTGTATGTGTGTGTGTGTGTGTGTGTGTGTGTGTGTGTGTGTGTGTGTGTTTGTGTTTATGTGAGTTTGTGGGGTGTATGTAGGTGCGTGTGTGTGTGTGTGTGTGTGCGAGTGGACTGGATTTATTCATGTATAAATAATAATATTTGTTATAATAGGTTTATACTAGTATAGTCATAGATAGTATTTTTCATTTTCTATACACTTTATATTAACTTAACCTGTATGTATCGATGTAATGAAAGTGTACTTTCCTTAGTTTTGAATTTGTCGCGCTTCTCATGCGAGGCGCGCGGTCTTTATTATTTTAATATAAGTAGGTAGGATTTAAGAGATGAACAATAGCTAACGTGCGAAATATAAGACAACTTGTTATACACATAATTAAAAAATAAAAGGTCTCTAATAAAAGAATCTTATAATTACAGTGCAGTTTATAAAAAAGTGTTAATAGTAGACTTTAATTGTCGTTTCCTGTTTTTACAGGTAAGACTGTGAATATGGAAATTAAATAATTGTGAATAGTGTATTTGTAAGTATTAATTGTTGAACAATTCAATTTTCTTGCTTTTACAGAGCAACACTTCGTTTATTTTATCACCACACATAATAATTGTCTTATATCTATATAACAATGTATCTGTATAACACAATTTTCGGACTCGAATTGTAATCACTTTGAACGATTAAAAAATTCAATATTTTGTCAAGACCTGATGACTAAACAAATTTAATAATTTTGTCCCATAGTCGTTATCAGTATCATTAAGATTGACGCTTTCCATCTCCTGCAATGTCATCTGGCATTTAATTAATAGTTTTATTGACGCCATCTTCCGGGCGTTTAGCCGTGGCGTTAAATTAATAAAAACATTTATATTTTCATTGAATATACAGAATTGATACACTGTTACATGAATACATAGATAGATACATACAGGTCAAGTTAATATACAACGTGTAAATATGCGGTCATTTCTAATGAATAGTAAAATCTAAAGGTAAACGTAAATAAGAATGAAGTTCATACATGCGAATGTTTCCTGATATAGAAGATTTTATTTGAGATAAACCACTTTAAAAGAGAATCAACAAACATTGTGTATTGTTACGCCCCAAGAGGGAAGCTTGCTCTTTAGAAATAAACTTTATTGAGTACATACAATCTGAAATCTGAACTGCATAAAATATGAGGTTACTGGTTACCATCTAATCCATTATGCCAATATATGTCATATAAAACAAATCTTGTGCGTATACAAGCGGTCGCTATGTACTTTTAGATTGTATGAGGATAAACGTGTAGGTTATTTAAACTTTTATTCGAAAGTGTCTTTTTTGTATACATTTTTTTCTGAGTTATTTTGCTCAGTCGAGCTCAGTCAAGCTCCGATCAATTTGAGTCGAGTTGAGCTTTTTGAATTGAGTTGGTAAAAAGAATATATCGTCGGCTTACTACAAAATGCAAAAACACTAATTTCTAGCTGGCCAATTTTAGCCGTTACGTCTTTGGCTAAACAGCATAACCACTAACTAATTCCATAAAACTAAACTTAAATAAAAATATATCAACAAAACTGGGTAAAACTATCACATGCAGAAATATAGTTAGAATATATAATAGAAGGAGCTATGAGATGTAGACTGCAATATTGTTTTCGAGTGTTTGGACGTGAATGTTGCAACTAAAAGGTTTTCAAGTATTTTATCAGATGTAGTAACCAGCAATTTAAGCAGAAAAAATCGAATAATTAAACCTTGTGTAACCCCTGGGTTTATCAGATGCATGAAACATCGATGTTCACTTCATATTCATGCGAAATAGGAGACATATACTTCAAATAACCTAAAAACGCAATCAAAACTTTTTTGTTAATCTTTTGCGTAAAATAAAACAAAATGCTGCCGAAACGCCATCTGGGGTTTAATTAATAACACTGCCAGAAGATGGCGTTAAATTAATAATAACACTGCCGGGAGATGACGTCAACTAAAAATTAAAAATAAATAATAGTTTAAAAAACTCGCTTTTACAATTAAACAAACTAAAAAGTAAAAAACTAAAAGGTGGAAAATAATTTTCAACTAATTTAAATTAAGGATAGTGTGACTAACAAAAAAATTAATTTTATTGTAAAAAAGCGTGGTGTGCTTGATGTCAATTGTTATAAATATTTTATTGACAGATATTGGTAGAAATTTTGGAAAATATCTTAGGATATATTTTTATTATAATTATTTTTTTAAATATTGTAGATGTTTAATTTCGTAATATTATCAGTAAAGCTATGCATTTTTAATTTAATATTTATTATTGGAACTTTTTTTTCTATATGTATATAAAATTTGATTATATGAAATGTACTTAGTTCATTTGCCACTTAATGTAAATCGATTTCCAAAATACAGGTTGTACCGAGTAGTTAATGTTTTAATTAGTAGCTGTTCGTGAATAAATGACATTTAATTTGATATTAGGATTTTTTAAATAATATACGACGGTGATTACTATTTAAAAATGGATTCGTTACGCTTTTATTTTTATACAGACTTAAATTAAATTACGTGGAATCAAAATTTTAATTTTATATACAGGGTGACTTTGACAAACCTGTCCAAATTTTTTTACGCACTAAACATCATTTAAAGAACCCATTTTTGCAAAAAAAATTGTATGTCAAATTTTCACCATATAATATTTCATAATTTTAGGATCATTAATTCAATCGTACAGAATAGTGCTATGGTGCAACCTTCGTACGTTAACCTGTTATTACCTGTCTATGTCTCATCATCATCATCATCCTAGCGTTAGTCCCGGTTGCCACCCAAACTTTCGTTTCGGTGCCCGGGGTCCGCTTTCCGACTTTTTCTACTCCACTTCGCGTGATCTTCAGCATCCCTGGTAGTGAGCCCATTGGCACGCATATCACCCCTTACAACGTCAAGCCAGCACTTTTTAGGTCTACCCCTCCTGCCGGGGCCCGGCGGAGGCGGCATGGCCAGACATTTGTTTCCCACGTAAGTGTCCGGTTGCCGTAAAACATGGCCATACCAACGGAGCCGACACTCCTGCAATTAATCTGCAATGTCACGGACATGAAGACTACCGCGAATGCGGGAGTTCCTAACGCGGTCCTTCCGCGTCACTCCACACATCCACCGCAGCATATTCATCTCCGTGACACGCAGTTCTTGCTTGTGTCGCTCTAACACCGGCCACGCTTCACAGCCGTATAAAAGGACAGGCCTAATGATGGTCTTATAGACCTGTCCCTTCAACTTTACCGGCATCTTGGGGTCACAAATGACACCAGTTAGCTCACGCCATTTGGCCCACACGGCAACAATGCGTGCCTTGACGTCGCAATCGATGTCACCAGACTCATGAAACACAGATCCCAGGTATTTCACATGGTCCGTGCGCTCGACCGTGTTGCCGTCTATGCGTACGGGTGTGGGATCTGTGGAGTTACAGGCCAAGTACTCGGTCTTCGCCACATTGATCTTCAGACCACCGTTCTCAAGCGACTCCTTCCACGCCTTCACGCGTTGCACCAGCCTACCCCTGTCCGAATCTGCCAGCGCGATATCATCAGCATACATGAGCAACCACGGGGGCTGCTCATGTGAGTTTCTGATGTTGTCTGACAATACGTCTAATACCACGCTAAACAGAAACGGACTAAGGACGGATCCTTGGTGCACCCCGACGGTGATGGGGAAAGGTTTTGTGTCGCCAACAGCGGTCCGAACTACGGAAACGGAATCACGGTACATGTCTCGGATGATCCCAATATAGGCCTCTGGAATCCCCTTGTACCTCAATGCCCACCAGATTATCGCGCGAGGAATACAGTCGAAGGCCTTCTGCAAGTCAAGAAACAGACAATGCAGAGGCGTATTCTTCGCCCTGTATTTCTCCGCGACAGTCCTTAGGGCAAAAATAGGGTTCATTGTCCCGTGACCCGGGCGAAACCCATATTGACACTCCGAGACAGTGCACTCCTGTCGAATCCGAGAGTCAATAACCCTCTTGAAGAGTTTCATGGTGTGGGACATGACCTTTATACCGCGGTAGTTACCGCACTCCTGCACCGATCCCTTGCCTTTGAAGACTGGAGTAATGATACTCAGCCTCCATTGGTTCGGGATCGTACCGGTGAGGAGTGTCCAGTTAAAAAGGTCGGTTAAAGTGCCCACACCACGAGAGCCCATCGCCTTCCAGGCTTCGATGGGGACTCCATCGGATCCAACAGCTTTCCGATTCTTCATGCGGCGAAGACAATTCTGGACCTCTGCAGGTGTTATCAGTGGCACTAGTCCTTGGTTCGGAGGAAGATCTGGCGGCTGCACCTCTTTATGCTGCTTGTTCAGCAGCTCGTGGAAATATGAGCGCCATCTCTCCTTCACCGCGAGGTCCTCGCATAACAGGTTGCCCCCGGGGTCTTTTACACAGCGGCACTTGGAGATATCCTGTGCCGCTTTGACCCTGGAGCGCGCCAACTTATATATGAGCTTCTGCCCCTCAGACGAGTCCAACTTATCGTAAAGTGGTTGTAAGTGGTCTCGTCTGGCTCTGGCTACAGCTTTCTTGGTGGCGCGTTTGGCATCTCTGTATGCGTCGCGATCTTCAGGAGATCTGGACGCTTGCCACTTCTTAAAGAGGGCTTTTTTCGCCCTGGTCTCCCTCTGGACTGAGTCGTTCCACCACCAAGTCTCCTTGTCACACTTGCGTCCGCCCTTAGACACGCCAAGCACCTCTCTCGCCGACCCAAGGATAGCTGCCTGAATCTTGTCCCAGTAAGATTGAACCGGTTCACCCTCACCTCCAGCGCACTTGTCGCCGATGGCAGAGGCGAACTCCTGGGACTTGACTTCATCAAGCAGCCACCACCTGATTCGGCGTTGAAGGCGGTCGACACATTTGCCTTTGGGCTTTACGCAGAGGTCCATGACAAGAAGACGGTGTTGTGCAGTGAGACTCTCACCGGGTATGACCTTGCAGTTGGCTACTTTGCTGATGTGGTGTCTCCTAGTGAGTAGGAAGTCGATTTGGGTAGCATTCCTCCCGCTCTTGTATGTGATGAGATACTCGGGTCTCTTTTTGAAATGCGTGTTCACGATGGCAAGGTCGGCAGCCGCACACGCACTGAAGATGTCCTCCCCTTCCGCGTTGCGGCTACCGTACCCAAATCCACCGTGAACACGCTCAAATTCCCCACATGACCGTTCAGATCACCTCCCAAAATGATCCCCTGTGATAATGGGATTCCACGGAGCACTTCTCCGAGTTGATTCCAAAACGCTATTTTATCTGTGTCGTCACAACCAGCCTGTGGCGCATAGGCACTTATCAAGTGGGTAACTACCCCATCGATAAGCACCCTAACGACCATAAGCCGGTCGCTATGACGTTTCACTTCCAAAATGTCGTTCTGGAACTCCTCCGAGAGCACTATGGCAACCCCATTCTCCCCACCCGGTGCACCTGTGTAGATCAGCTTGTAGCCATTCCCAATGAACCGGGATCTGCTGGCCTTCCACCGAGTCTCCTGCAGGAACGCCACGGCCACCCTCCGCCTGGAGAGCACATCGGCCAACTCTCTCGCGCGTCCGGTTAACGTGCCAATATTCCACGTTGCGAAGCGGAGTTTCCTTTTGGATGGGGCTAGTGTCTTTAGCCGTGCTCGCCCACGGCACGGCAGCCCTAGTCCACTTGTCACAGGAGTTGGGCGAAGTTCCTGCGCGTCGGTTTGCGGCGACGCCCTATCCGTGACACATCCTTTTCTTGTTTGTACCATGTTTTATTTGGCTTGTTTTGGTTTTTACGGGAGCGACTGCCGTCCGACCTCCCAACCTCTAAAGGGAAACCTAGAGGTGTCCTTCCCTCGCCGCATGCAAGCTGGCAGAGGGAGTGACCCATCAGTCGGCTTTTACGACTCTCTTGGGATGATTTGGGGTGGCCCTATTCTTTCTTCGGCCGGGACCACACGGCATATTACCTGTCTATGTCTCTCCCGCGTAAATTAGTAGTGTGTATTCGCTCGCCCGGTGCAAGGCCGCCGTCCTCGGACTTTTACTAGGTCAGATGGAAAGGTCATTGACACTCTAGCGCCGTATTATGTAAATTGCGAGTTCTTTGAATGACTTTGTGATGCTGATTACTCAGCATTTTTGTACTATGTGATACAAAACTAAAATACATGTTTCTCACAACTTTTACTAAACATTCTTTTGTGTGAATTTGGACGGGTTTGTCAAAGTCACCTGTATAACTATGTTGTTGACTGATAGCAACCTAGCGTTGCCTAAGTAACGAGAAATCAACGGGAGGTAAGTTAAAATAAAAACGTATTTCTAATTGACATTAATTTTGATTGGTCTGAAATGTGTCGCTTTCCCCCCACAAAATATGCATGAAAATTGAACTTTCGGCCTCGAAATGATGAACAATAGTATACGCACCACGGGAGGAAAGTATATCATTTCAACCCGCGCCTCTATCACCCTCGCCTTTGGCACGGGTTGAAATCAGCTACTCGTGTTTTCCTTCCTCGCTGCGTAATGTACTATTAGAGAATACTTCAACTGAAAATATACTCAATATTGTTAGATAACTAACATTTTGGTTATTTAAAATATTTCATGTATTATATAGTATGTATTTCCTGTAGTATCATAAATAAATAAGACACTAAATAAATTTATTTATTTGTTTATTTTTTCAAAAAACATTATTTACATTTATTGCCAAGTAGTAAACAAGCACTATACATTAAGTAAATGTCCAATTAGTTTCACACTGAAACTGAGACTAGGCAATACAATCGTGATTAAACGGTAATATGATGATGAACGTCGTGTCTGTCGTTAGTAAAATGAATAGTGTAGGACAATGCCTGCAATCTGTAATCATACGATGCGTTTACGCTATTATTCAAGCGTCAAATCAATGGCCACCTGTTCTTATTATACTAATACAATCGAGCAGATTAATAACTCGTCTCGTCGTGTATAGTAAGACTGTCAGATGGCCAGCTATATTTTTTATTGCACTGATAAAAGTTTACTTAACGACTTAGCTTACATTTTTCTTCAATTTCTGTGGCGCAACGGCTATCACATGTCAGAATGCTTATATCCTAGTCTCGTTGTTTGTACAATATATAATAGGTATTTATTTATAAAATTAAAGTGTATTTTTTTATTGCTGTAAAATAGCAGACAGCCTGACTCGACTTAGAATTTAGCAGTTACCATCGCCTATGAGTGTTTGCAATGCCAGGGGCATCGCTAACACGCTGCTAGCCACGTAGTGGTACTGGAACCTGGTCAATTATGCCGAAACACAATTATTATGGTTTTTACTACCCCAAAACCAGGGGTGGTTGCCATCCAGTCGCCTTTTACAACATGCCGACCCCAGCCACAGAAGTCAGTATTATTTCTCCGCCCCTGAACGGATATCAGTTGTCTAGTACCCAATAAACAAACCCTTCGCTTTGGGATTAGATAACGCTGTGTTAATTTTCTCAAAATATAATATTGTAATGCTTGTGTGGAGGATGCGTTTAATTGAAACGTTGGAATTCGAATACTGAACTATTTATTACTTCAAAAGAACACAGTTTAGAAAGATACACAAAGGAAACAATCATTATAACACTATATTATGGTTTTTGTGTGTAAACCAGTTGCGAGCGGAGCGCGAAAACTCTCTTCGACTACTGGCGGCGCGCGGCGTCATGTGTGACAGAGACCACTCTGCTAGAGAGGGATATATATATATATATATATATATATATATATATATATATATATGCTTTGCGTGAGCGCGGATTGGCAGAGACGCGCGAACGAATTAATTTTAGTATATGAGAAATGATATTGATGGCGCGCAATTATTTTGGCGCTTAATCCCTGCAATATTGTTTTTTTTTTTATTTATTGGTAAAACATAGAAATTTTTTCGTTCAATGATTTTTTATGCATTTTATACACGCAGTATCAAATTTGATCACTGTATTTTCTAAAATTATCCTATATATTAAGAAAACAAGATATTTTCACATAATATATTTTATTTCACTACTTAATTGTAAAGCCAACGCTTGCACCGTCAACCGACAAACATAACTTTAAGTTGTAACTCACTACGCCGCAAATTTACAATTTGCTCCGTCGTCAGTGCAAACTAGTTAGGAGTTACGAGTATAATAAATAGTTTGTATATGGAATGAAAATTTGGTTCATTTCAATTTTATGAAAACCATCAATTGAAATACGAACATTTGTTTATAATTTTTTCTAATGTCGTCGTACGAATTTGTTAATGTTTTTCAGCATACTGTATTTATAAATCACATTTTAAATTTAATTGTAAAACACAGATAGTATTTTACAATTATTACAATATAAATTTTTTGTAATTTTTCATCTGTATTATATAATATGGTTGATATTTTAAACAATGAAGACCTCCTGACGTAAATGATAATGCACGTCGGTACGCTTGCGGTGGTCACGGGTTCGATTCCCGTCAAGCGTCTGTGTGTTTATGTATAATATGTATTTATTTACAAAAGAAAAGTATTTATGATGGTGTAGATGGTGCTGTGTTAAATGTTCTAATCAAAGTAATGTTATTTAAATCCTTTAGATACCCTACAAATAATCTTTACTCTGAATGCGAAGTTTTGTCCATCCGAAAAATATTTGTATTGAACGCCGTAATGTTAGTGCTTGGCCAGACTGCACACGCGGGCGCGGGGCGGTCGCGGCGCGGCATACTTAAACATATGATACCTTATTTGAGTGTCCGTAGTGGGTACGCGGGCGGTTTCATATATTTAAGTATGCCGCGCCGTGACCGCCCCGCGTCCTCGTGTGCAGTCTGGCCAAGGCCTTACAGCACCACTCACTTATTTTCGATTCAACCAAAATCACTCGAAAAAACATCCAGTTTGTAGTTTAAATATATTCAAAACAAATTATGTACATTTCAATGCTTTCTTGGTAAATTTTTATACAACAAATTAAACAAAGTTCTTGACATATATTACTAAACATGTACCACTGTAAGAAAATACTAACAAACTGCTCATAAAACAAAGTTACAACGATGTTGAAAATATGTTCGTTACATTAATTTAAAAATCACATTGAAATTTTTAAAAACCTTAGTAACACAACTAATTCCAAAATACACTAGAAATTAACTTTAAAATTTATAAATATACTAAAAAAAATCATAAATAAAAATTAACTTTAAAAATTTTAAAAGTCCACATATTATTGTGTCTAACCAGTTTGAGTCCGTAAAAACGCTCAACTACCCTAACACAAAAAATATTTCTTCGTCACGATATTTAGATTTTAAGACTAAACAGAATTCTGAAAACTATCACGATCGATGCTTACGTTATCACTTTTTGCCACTTGAATACAGAAGATCCGTAAGTGATGTCTGTTTACTTATTAACATAGCAAATGGATCATCCGACTGTCCCGAACTTTTAGCTAATATAGGATTCCGTACACAGCATAAAAATTTTAGAAAGCGACAATTGTTAAGTGTGCCATTTGCACCTACTAATTATAGACAAAATAGCTTTTTTATTCGAGGTGCAAATGAATTTAATCAATTAGATGCCCAGCTCGATATCGATTTATTCACAACTACAGTTAACAGATTCAAAGTAATGATGGGTAAATACTTTTTCGACACTGTTGAACATTGAATAGAAGTCGTTATTAATTTTTTCTTTTCTTTTTACTGTGTAGAGTAGTAGTTAATATCTAAATGTTAAGACTTGTAATCTGCAATAGTTTTTAAGAATGTTAGATTATATATACATATTGTAATTTTTATTAGCCTGTAAGTCTTACTAAAAATAAATAAATAAATAAGGAAGGTATGTGACTTAATCTGTATTTTAATAAATAACACAAATTAAAGAGTATTCTTTACTTCATGTAATATGTTGTGTGTATGTAAATGCTTGAACGGCGTTATTTACTCTACAGATGCATCAAACAAATTGACTTAAATTTTAAGTGTTCTGACAGCGTCCCATAAGTTTATAGCAGAATATAATTTACATAATGCGCTTTCTCTTACGGACTTAATACAAGTTGATATTGCAGCGGTTTTCACAGCGCCAACTTCCGTCAGCTGTATTTCATTTTCAGGTATTTAATTTTGTTCGTTTTATAAAAGTATTAAAAGATAACTATTTTAACTGATTATTTTCTGGTTTAAATTTGAATTACTTATTTTGTTATTTTAAATTAGTTTCGTTAATAAACTATACATCGTCGTAGTCAAATAAATATTTAGGAATCTTAAAAAACAAACATTTTCACTAGGACTTTTATGTTAATACTTAGAATATGGTTTTTCTTTTTTTTTAATTCCAAATATTTTATTCATTTTTAAATTCCACAGTTCAGTTAATTAAGATAAAAATGTAAATAGTTTCTAATTTTGTAATAGTAAGTAAAAAGGGTAATTGTGGAACATAACTTAATTAATTCACAGCTGGGGGAATATCTTATCTTAAATAATTACTTATATAAATAGTGTTGAAAACAGTGAGAAGGGTTCAAGCAGTCAAGAAAATTATACTAATTACGAGTAAGATTATTTGTTAACTCTTAGTTATATTCGTAATACACAACACAATTAACTAAACTTAAATATTTATTACATAATCTTTGATTATTAAGCTCAGTCTACACATATTTATAGATACGAGTATAAGTTACGTTGAATCTGCCTTTTGTAGATGTTAGAAACAGCATGCTAGCTATGCTGTTTTGGAAATCAAAATAAGAGTACGTGTTTTTCTTAGTCTACTTACCTCTCTATTACAATCTATTTTAATTGTGTTGCTGACTCTAAAGTCCGTAACACAATACCGCAACGCACCTCAAGATAGATGCGCCACACCATCATAATTCCAATTTTAAACTTATCAAGGGACCGCGTGATAAAAAAAACAAAACACCTTAAGAATATTTATTTAATTACAAACATCATTCCTTATGACTTCCGCTCTAAAATCACTTAATTATTAAAATATAACAAAAACCAATGGATGGTTGATGATGGTTGGATGGTGGTGACGGCCCACTTGATAGTAACCAGTCACCGTCGCCAATATATGTTTGCAACGCTTGCATGCAGCGAACCGCAAACTCGCTGCGGTCTGTTTAGAGGTACTGGTACCTGGGTCACTAATACCGCAACACAACACAAAGTTATTGTGGCGGCATACTTATAGACCAGAGATGGTTGCTATCCAAACGGGCTTGGGGACCACCTAGCCATGGTGGTTTTTTCATCTTTTACAGTAGGCCGACCCCAAACGCAGGGGTCAGTATTCCTACTCCCCTCCTGCACGGGTAAACACAACATTTCCAATGACCTTATGGATCTTTCCATATATGATCACCTCTCCATTAAAAGTTACTTCACATACACAGATGTTTGACTTGTTACTAAAAATACCAAAATCGATATATTTATTTATAAATCGGAATCCATTTTAAATAAACCAATTAAATTGACTGAGATTTAAATGACCGTGGTGATTTAGGTTACCTAGGCTGTTTGATAAGTCCTTTCAAAAACTATATATAAAACCTTTTTTCTGGTAAATGGCATTAACACTGGTGAAGTTGCGTGAAATAGCTGAGAACACAGGCATCTCCACTGAGCGAGTACATAAAATCCTTCATGAAGATTTGGGTATGACAAAGCTGTCTGCACGATGGGTGCCACGTTTGTTGACAATCGAATTTATTTAAAAAATAATTTTTTTTTAAAAAGAAATATATTTTTAACTTTTTAAAACGACTTTTCAACAGCCCTCGTATGTTACTTGAAGCTAAAACAATTTATCACGTTCTGTGTATGAGCTCTGACAAATAATTACAAATAACCACACGATACCGTCATATTCGTAGTATCCAACTAGTCCTTTGTACTTGACAGCGTGTGTGATTAAACGGACATAGCACAAAGCTTCACATACCCACTCTGAGATTGTGGACTGTTAATACTTATATTTCTTCAACGTAATTAATTAATTTATAGTTATTACTTGAAAGTTGCGTCTACACATGCAAAAACTTTGTAATGCCAAGATAATCGACTTTAATATTAAGTGTTTTGGAACCATGTCGGTAATTTACCTGTGTTTTGTGCCGAATAAATTTGGTTAACGTTGGTTTTTAAGTTCCAATTCAATTTTTTTTATCTAAAATAAATTTCTACCTAGAACACATTGACGAACTAAAATTACAACCGCTTCACATCATGTTTAACTGTTACCAAGAGAAGAAGTGGCAAAAAATCATAAGAATAAGAAGAATATATATATCTTCTATATAAAAAAATGGATCTTCGAAATTTATGTACGCTCATCACTTTCGAATGACTATACCAAATTGGATGGTTCTTTGTTTTATGTATTCGTTATTGTTAGGACAAGGTTTGTATAAAATGAAAATTGCACAAAAGTTGTTTAAATTAATTATTTTAATGTTATTTTAGAACATAGTCGCACTTAGGATAGCAGATCAATTGACAGTTGACTTCAAACTTCACACTGATACATCAATTCTTCGAAGTGTTTTGTGTATTTAGTGATTTATTATAGTAATATTTATTATTATCGATAAGAAAATGCCACCAGTGAGGCGTCAAAATATCGGCCGTAGCACACGCGACGCAAGACGCGTTCAGAATCTTCGAAGCAATGAAACTGAAGAAGAGCTGTGTTATGGGTACTACATCACTGATACACTACATATATAGTTGTTTTAGTAAATAAATACATATTGCCATCCAAACGGGCTTGCGGCCCTACCACGTAGCTAGGGTGGGTTGTTTTATCGCCCTTTACGACAGGGCGACCCCAGTCGCAGGGGTTAGTATTCTTACCCCGCCTCTGCATGGGGAACTTGGGAATTGATCTATCAGAAAATCATTCAAATCCAACAATTAGGTGAATTACAATTTATAATATAATTTCGATATCTAAATATTTAAACTTCAAATCCCTTTCCTTTTTTATTGCAGACGAACAGCAGACAGGCTGACGGCCCCTTTAATAAAAACCAGTTACCGTCGCATACAAATGTTTGCGACTCTAGGGGCACCGGGAATACACTGCTGTTCGTACAGAAGTTTATTTTCTGGAAAGTTCACTCAATACCGCTTAGTAAGGGTTGCCTTTCAAGAGTCTACATTTACAATATAAAAAACGCGTATTACAAAAAACAAATATTCCAAGTCCTAACCCCCTTACCCCCTCAACCGTATAACTCAAAGGAAAGGCATCATATATATTACATTGGAATCATAAATATTAGACTCTAGGAACTGTCACAACTCTCGCGATGGGTGGATTCGAAAAGAGAAATGGTTCATAACTCAGTCAAGAGAGGGCGCCACTCTATAATATTTTTTTCAAATCGACCTTCTCTTTTTTTATTGCTGTAGAACAGCAGACAGGTTGACGGCCCACTTAAAATTTAAAAATTACTGTAGCCTATGAGTGTTTGCAACATCGTGAACATGCTGCTATCCCATAAGAGTACAGGGACTTGGGTCAGTAATGCCGGAACACAACACAAGGTTATTACGACCAGAGGTGGTCGCCATCCCGGCGGGCTTGAGGCTCTACCACGTAGCTACGGTGGGTTGTTTTGTCGCCTTTTACGACAGGCTTACCCTGGCCGCAAAGGTCAGTATTCTTTCTCTGGCCCTGCATGGATAAATGTCTACATGGGTAGATTTAAAAGAATACAATATACATTCACGCTTCCCTCTTATATCCATCTCCCATGGTCTCCCTAAAGACACATCATAATAGTGTTCACAGTATTGTGCTGTTATTAATAATACCCGTATCCGAGAAATCTGTCGATCTGTTACGTTTCAACCGCTGAACCAATTTCGATGAATTTCGGTATAGAGATAGTTTTGACCTCGGGGAAGGACATCGGCTACTTTTTATTTATATAGCAGAACAACGTTTGCCGGGTCAGCTAATATATATATATATATATATATACATATATATATATATATATATATATATATATATATATATATATATATATATATATATATATATATATATATATATACCTAGTCAGGTCATAAATTCTGTCACATGTTTAATGTAAAATAATTATAACAAGTTTATTCATTATGTAACCATTCATATACCAAAATGAACTTAACAAAACATAGATTCTTATGACATTAAAGTTTATTCAAAATGACCTCCGTGATTTTGAATACAGGCCTTCAATCTGCGCGGCCAGTCGTCTATCGCAGCACGAACGAGGTCCATGTCAATATCGGCGGCTGCCTTAATCAAGGATGTCTTGAGTGACTCCAAATTGGGATGAGGCTTTGAGCACGCCTTTTCCTCCAAGTGTTGCCATATCTTGTAATCTAACGGATTCAAATCTGGACTGGAGGAGGGCCAGTCTTCGTACCGGATGAAGTCGATTTCACGCGCCGCCAGCCAGTCTTGTGTGCTCTTCGCTCTATGAGCTGGCGCCGAATCTTGTTGGAATACCCAGTGCCTGTTATTGAACATGGTATGAGAAACAGGTTCCACAAGGTTCGTCAGGACTGTATTTTGATACACAACAGCATTCGTTTTTACACCTTTCTCACAAAAATGTACCTCTGTTAAGCCCCAATAAGAAACTCCCAACCATACCATGAGCGAGGATGGAAAATGACCTCGTTGGACACGCGGAATACGGTTGCTCGCTTCTTCACTACTGTGTGCGTACACCTTATCATTTTGTTTGTTGTAGCTCTTTTCTACGGTACACATTTTTTCATCCGAAAAAAGAATTTCCCGATATTTTTTTCCTGCGTACCGCTTCAAAAAAGCGCGGCATCTCTTCAGTCTCAGGTCCATTAGACGAGCATTCAAACGATGTCCTGTTTTTCTTCGATATGCCCGAAGCCCTAAGTCTTCATTTAACACCCCTTTCACCGTGGTTCTGCTTAACCCCATCTGAAGGGCCAACAGTTTCTGCTTACGTTTGGGATTTCTTTGAATTCGTGCCTTCACAGCTTTTATCACTGCTGGAGTCCTAACAGACCGAGGGCGACCACTTCTTGACCTGTCATCTACACTAGAGTCTTCATTGTATCGTTTGATGGTACGATAAACGAATCTTTTGGTTATATTCAAAGTTTTTCAGTATGTTAAAAATTTGAATTGGCGCGTAACTGCAACGATGCAACGCAATCACTGCAACACGGTCTTCTTTAAGCGTCCACTCCATATTTAAAAATGAGTAAAATTCTAAAAGTATACATTTTTATTTTCATGAACAATTCGAAATTCGAATTCAATAAACTTTTTTGTGGCCAGCATTCTAAAAGAAAAGTTTTTACTGTGTGACAATACTTATGACCTTTTATGACCTGACTAGGTATATATATATATATATATATATATATATATATATATATATATATATATATATATATATATATATTTAAATTAATACAAAATAATTTTAATTACGTAGTTCAAAAATACCCTGACTCCCACCCCAGAAAATAAATAGCAATTAAGGTTTATTTGGATAATCTCAGTACGATGCCGCTACACAAATTAGTAATGCGCCTGGCGGCCATGTAGGTGACGTCAGTACCGTTAGCAACGTAAAATTATAGCTGCTGGAAAAAAGGACTATGCAGGAAATTATACAGGAAGTGTGAACATATTACGTGGAATAATTAAGGTAAAACTAGGGTACCGATTTAAAAACTGTTACCAAAACCGATTGCATTTAATTGAAAGAACAATATTGACCAATATTCAAGCTTGGAGGGCTAAATATATACGTCGCATGAGACTAAATGACTTGGCGCTGACAAAAAACAAGTGATTTATATCGGCGAGATACACATGGGATACACGCCCATTACACAGGCAAAAAGTGTTGGCAGTCCGACACGGATGTTGGAGTGAAAAAAAATGATAACCCTGGTCACCGCTGGATTATATAGAGTTCATGTTGGGAGTGCGTTAGGATTTGTCAATAACGCTCTTTTAATGTTTAATGCGGATACAAAAACAGACGATCATCATGACCAGATGAATACTCAAAATTTTACGAAATGGTTACCAGAAAAGCTTATACCCAATATACCACCGAACCGTATTGTTGTAATGGACAACACCTCTTACCATAGTAAAGAGGAAGAAAGAACTCCCACCATGACCTCAAAAAAAAACAAGTGATGGTTGAGTGGCTCCAAGCACATAACATTGAGTTCCCGGAATATTTCACAAAACCGGAATTATATTTAATAAATAGCGGCCCGCCCCGGCTTCGCACGGGTTCTTAACAAAAATTTCAAAATTAACATAATCCCTTATATTTGCCTCAGATTATTAAAAAAAGAAAATTATAAAGAAAGTTTGAATATTATTATTTTTATGAACTTTTATTTTAAAGATTTTTTTTTGTTATTACTGTACTATATTTCTTTATTTCACAAATTGAGGTCACAGGTGTACGATGGCAGTCTAACAACTTCGTGACTATGATCAACCAATAATTTATCAATAATGTATTTCTTCGGCGTTTGGTGATGTTTTATTATTAAACTATTATTACTATTATAAAGAGGAAAGATTTGATTGTTTGTTTGTTTGCATTGAATAGGCTCCGAAACTACTGAACCAATTTTAAAAAATCTTTCACTGTTGGGAAGCTACACTCTCCCCGGGTGACATAGGCTATATTATATTTTCAAAAAAATTAGGGATCCTTACTAAAACTCTAAGTAACTCCGGCCGCCGTAAAAAGCGGCCGCGGGCGGCCCCTCGGGGGAGGATCCGCCGCCCGCACTATTGCCGCGAGGGATAGTGCGGGCGGCGTGCTGTTCCGCGGCCCCCCTCAACTCATGTTGATTCAGAAGAGCGCCGTGGGACGAAATCCTGACCCCCTGGCGCCAACAATTTAGAAGGGGGCCACCTTAAGACAAAGAGCGGGCCGGCGCCGGCCCGGGCCACGAGATCGGCAGGCCATATATCCGTGGGCCCGGGTGTAGGCGATAGGAGAACAGCGGGGTTTTTAGTGGGTTGTCAGATGGTCGAACATCTTTCCCGGAGTCCCACATATCTCTCGGTCCCTCCGGGCCGGGGAACCCGTCAAGAGAGTATTTTCCCCGAGACCAAAAAAAAAGGCAAGGACCGAACAAACATGTTCGTAAGTAGGATTTAGTCTGCGAGTGAGTGAAATTGAATACGAGTATTATCCGTGCAGGGGCGGAGAAAGAATACTAAACTCTGCGGCCGGGGTCGGCCTGTCGTAAAAGCCGACAAAAAACCCACCCTAGCTACGTTGTAGGGCCTCAAGCACGTCTGGATAGCAACCAGCTTTGGTCTTATGTATGCCGCCATAATAACCTTGTGTTGTGTTCTGGCATTAGTGACACAAGTTTCTGTACCCTTATGGGACAGTAGCGTGTTCGCGTTACCACTGGCGTTGCAAACATCCATAGGCGACGGTAACTGCTAAATTCTAAGCGGGCCGTAAGCCTGTCTGCTGTCCTACAGCAATAAAAAAAGTAAAAAAAAGATTATACAGTGTTTCCTATAATCTTCATCTCCTCTTCATTCGGGCTCTCATAGCTTTGATGCACTATTATATGAAATGTGATCTACTTCATTACATTAAACTTTCTCCATGTGTAAATTGCACACACAAACTTTTATTTACATCAATTTTCTTTTAAGACACTTTTCTTTACCAAAAAGGCACCAGAAAGGTGGTCCTTATCTATGAAGTATAAGACTAGGAGTTTTTACCTTTTAAGCCTTTAATTAGATGGCCCGAACCAAAAGGTCAAACCAGCTTTTATACTTAATAAAATGAGAAACGTAAAAGTGTTTCATAATTTTTTCTTTATAATTTAATATACCTATATTTAATAGATGCCAGTTTCCTTTGTGAGAAATTTCTTTATAAGAGATTCTTTATCTAATTAAAGATGCCAGTTTCCTTTGCGAGAAATTGATCAAAAGTATGGTTTATAATATGATGGGATAGTCTCATGTCCGAGGTTAAATTTTGAAGGTTTTAAAGATAAAAAATGAAATACAATCTTCTTGTGATAATTATATATTATTAGTTATTTAACTATTAAATAGTATTAATTAAAACTAATGTATAGTACAATAATATCCGACCAACTCTATAGAACTGGAGAACTCTTGGACTTAGAATTTGTCAGCGAGTTGTTTTCCTCGGATCCCTATTTACTGACCAAGGAGGAAGTATATTAGAGATCAAAAGAAGAGCATAAATGGCCAAAACTGCAATGACCTAGCTGACACGCATATGGCAAAATTGAAAGGTCTCCAACGTGACGAAAATGAGACTAGTCCGAACATTGCTCTTTTTAATTTTTCTCTACGGGGCAGATCATAGACAATTAGGGCATCAAAGCACAAGAAAATAAATGCACTCGAAATGTGGTGACAATCTGGTCCGAAGATTCTTAAGTACTTTGGTTACATTGCCCGACGACGGCCGGATAACTTGGATAAACTATTTGTTAATTTTTTTTTAATTGCTGTAGGACATCAGACAGGCTGACAGCCCGTTTAGAATTTAACAGTTACCCTCGCCTATGGGTGTTTGCAACGCCAGTGGCATCGCGATCACGCTGCTGTCCCATAAGGGTACAGGAACTTGGGTCACTAATGCCGGAACACAACACAAGGTTATTATGGCGGCATACATAAGACCAAAGCTGGTCGCTATCCAGACGGGCTTGAGGCCCTACACCGTAGCTAGGGTGGGTTTTTTTGTCGGCTTTTACGACAGGTCGACCCCGGCCGCAGAGGTTAGTATTCTTTCTCTGCCCCTGCACGGATAAAAATAAAAAATATCATTTTAGTTAGGTAATGCAGGATTCTTCAAGAAAAATTAGGTAGCTGGCTCTGATGATTTCTCCACCTGAGATCAAGTTTACAAAAAGATTATTATTCAGAAAGGTTGTCATTCTGTCCCGTAGCAGATTTAAATGATTGGAGTAAAAAATAAAATGGCGGCATTGTAAAAAATTCTAAAATCGACTTTCTTTTCAGTTTAAAATCAAGATAAAAAAATTGTGAATAACAAAATCTAATTCTAGTACCGTACAGAGCCATTCATGTGTAGGACGTTGTGTAAAAACTTAACCTAATCGGTCCTATAGTTTTTTTAATCATCCGAGCCGACATAAAAAACAGTTTTGATGAGAATGCGTTTAAAGTTTGGAGAAGAAATTTTCATTGAAAATCTATACTTATATTAATCATCTATTTCAGGTGCGTACAGGATACCTTCGGTTTCTTCATAAGCATCATTTTTAGCAACTCTTGCTGATCTACGTACAATTTTCTTACTTTATAAGGTCATATAGGGTTATAGGGTGGCAAACAATAGTGCAGGTATGACTACAGCTGCACGGCACGCTCTCCCCTACTATTTGCTAGAACTTTAAAACTACTTAGTGTTTCGTTCTAAAATTTTCTAAGTCACACATGGAATTTAAAAAAATCGATGTTTTGAAAATCGAACACGAGACTACCCCCTTAAAATGTGAATCCATAGAAACGTGAATTTGTAAGAGCGGGGTAAATTAATTTCAAATTAAGAATTTGTTTGTTCTTGGCAAGCTTCTGCGTGTTTGCTGCCTTGGGGCATGGAGCAAAAAAATTTAAATTGCTTTTTCTTAATTATACAACTGCTTATGAATTTATTTTAATCATAATAAATACTTAGTTCTTTGATATTTTTTTGTTGAGTTCATAATGAAGTATTATTACACTTGGAGACTTACCTAGGGGTCATGGTTTCGATTTCCACTATGGCATGCATATATTACGCAATTTTCTTGGCTAATCCTCATATTATAATCCTATCAATCCTAAACAGTTACTACAAGTATAGCGGGTATACATTGGCGTAGCGAGCGCCCCCCCCCCCCTCCCCCCACTCGAAAACCATATAATATTATATGTAAAATATACTCGCAAATTAATAAATTAATAAAGTAAAATAAATAAAGGCATAGGCTCAAGCTAGGCTTTAAATTTGAGACAAAAAATGTAGTTGAGAAAACAAGACTAGATTTTGAAATGTATATGATCATCTAGGATTAGTTCAAAGAAGAAAGAAAATAGAAAAGACGTGCCATTTATGTTATGAATATATTATTACAGTTTGATTTAGACTATTATTGTTCCTTTTTCCTTTTTATTTACGAATTAACATTTATGATATTACACTGGCACTAAATTTAAAATATGTTTTCCAGAAATCAATTATAATAAAAATTATCCAGCTATTTTATATTTTGCGGACCATTTGGTGCCCCTTTGTGAGTAGCGCCCGGGGCATGATGACCCCCTTGCCCTCCTCCTCGCTACGCCACTGGGTGTATGGTGCGTTCCCTTTTAAGGGAAGATCGAGCCCCACTGTGGAACTTACGGGATACCTTTGTCAACTATTTTCATTTTTTGCGAATGAACTAATTAAATAAAATTAACTAAATTAAATAAAAAATTAAATAAAATTCGAGATGGTTTTCAACCATTTATTTCACTAAATAAGCACAAGTAAATAGATTTATGTAAATTTAGTTCTTACAGCGGCATACTTCAATACTTCAAGTATTTAATTTTTCACACTTTTAGTAGTTTCACCTGTAGCTTTGCTTGTTTGTAACCGACTCCTTTGAAATCGATTTTGACCCAGTTTAAACGGTCAGATTTCATTTAAACGCACTTATCAAGGACCGGTATTATAATTTGCGCGTGATAAAATTATTTTTCCAACCTGGAGTTTAAAAGAAAGGTTTTTATTGCTATTAAATTAATTATTTTTACCATTATATCACTATCGATAAATATATAAAACGAGTTTATTAAAATGTTGCAATATTAGATTCTACATCAATATAATCCAATTTTCGCGAATGCTGTGTCATAATTAAAACTTGAAATTCAATTTATTTCTGAATTTCATTTTACTGTTCCCACAGCTATTCAAAACTAACTTATACACGTTTGTTAAAACGAATAAACCTACCTCAATGTTAGAGCTTAATAATTTCCTTTGACGATTTCGTTTGCTATTGTGTTTTATAAAGGAGACACTTTTTGTTTTGAACAGTTTAAATGTTTCCTTTCACAACCTCTGTTTTCATAATAGCCAACGCTATACAATGCAACAAAGATATATTTAAATATAAGTTTATATCTGCATAACTCGCATACAACCTTCATGTTGACACAGTTTTTGCATTCCGGAACGTCTGCGGGGTTCACAAATCGATTCAGACAGACAGATTCGATTTCCTAGAATGTGGTGTTTATATAATATGTATGTAATTATTTACAAAAGTACAGTATATTAGTAGGACTTGAATTCCCATAATACAAGCTCTTTCCTATTTACTGCGACACTATATACCGTTGTGTATTTGTTAAACTGTTTAATTTTTTTTTTATTGCGTAGGACAGCAGACAGGCTGACAGCCCGCTTAGAATTTAGCAGTTACCGTCGCCTATAGGTGTTTGCAACGCCAGTGGCATCGCGAACACGCTGCTGTCCCATAAGGGTACAGGAACTCGTTGCAGTATATGAATGAAGAAAAGCATTAAGTTAGTGAACTTAACTTGCTGCTTTATTTTATCAACTTATTTGCAGTTCAGATAGAAGAAATCATTCGGCTATTCTTTCGGGGTTGGATGGTCAGACGAAATCTGCTCTTATTAAAACTGACTTTACCCACATTTCTATTTATTCTCTCGTGTTTTTCTGCTCAAAAAACAAGTTCGGAATAGCATCTCATAAGTTTACCTGTAAACGGTATTCAGAAGCTTACCTAGGTCTTTAGTCTTTAATAGTTTTGTTCTAGAATAATTAAAAGATATTATTATCCTCTCTCAAGGGGCCGCCCGCGGCCGCTTTCTACGGCGGCCGAAGGTCGTTGCTGGCCCTCCGGTGCCAACGACGTGGCCTGCGTTGGCGGGAGGGGAGTGTGGTGGTTGACTCCCGCTCCCGCTTCGCCGCCTCCTTTGCGGACATGACTGCCTCGCAAAAGGAGGCGACGGCTGTCCATCCAGGATCGCCCCCGACCATGGACAGAACCAGGGCCGAGAGCGACAGGTCCGCGTCGATTTGGGCGACGAGAGCGCGGCGCTCCTCGCGGCATGCAGGGCACACGGCGACAGTGTGGTCCACCGTGTCCTCCCCGCGCCACAGTAGTGGCACCTCCCGCCCTATGTGACACAGGTACATCCCGAAGCAACCATGCCTCGAGAGGACCTGCGTCAGGTGGAAGGTCAGGGTGGCGTGGCACCTTCCATCGGCCAGGACGGACCTCACCGCTTCGATGGTGGCGAGGCCTGCGCTGGGATGCGCGAGGCGCTCCTTCTACTCCACCTTGAGTCCACTACGTCGCGCAGCTTCGCCCGCCTTACTTCAATTTCGCGAAGCGCGGGGCGAGAGCCACGCTCGGCCGCGTCCCAGTGCCACTGGTACAACAGCGCCAGGACTCGGGCCTCGAGGCCCCATGGTGGGGATCCGGCCAGCAGGGAGGCCGCTTCGAAAGACACCGTGCGGTATCCCCTTATCGCCCTGACGGCCAGGACGCGCTGTGGCCTGCGTAGCAGCGCCGTCGTTTTGGCCGTCAGGCGATCTGCCCAGATCGGGGCCCCGTGAAGGGCCATCGACCGTACGGTTCCCTCGAAAAGCCTGCGGCACACTGCACCCGGCCCGCCGACATTCGGCAGCAGGCGGGAGAGTCCCGCCGCCGCCCGTACTAGCTTCAGCGCCAGGCGCTCGAAGTGCGCTGCAAAATGCCATCATCCGTCGAGCACCAGTCCAAGATAATTCATGGACGGCCCGACGGCGATGCGGATGTATCCCACCGTTATGCTCAGGCCCGGTGGCGGCCTCTGGCGGGGCCCATAGAATATCAGGACCTCCATCTTGTTCAAGGCCACCTCCAAGCCTAGTCGCCGGATTCTTGCCACCGTATGCGCCACCCCAGCCATGCCAAGAAGGTACGCCTGGCGGGGGTTCCTCCCATGCGCTGTGACGAGCGTGTCGTCGGCGTAGCAGATAACGCCGCCTCCGGAGAGGAGTAGTATATTTTAGGGTTTATAGGGTTTGTAGTCCAAAATAAATCATAAGATATATCCAAAAAATTCTGCCCAGTCACTCACTATTCCACGCGGACAGAGTCGCGAGCACAGCGAGTTATTTAATAATAATAAAAAAACATGCGAGGCAGTCTTTGGGGAGTGTCGATAGAAGAGAAAACTAAATAACTTGTGAATTGTATCGTCGAGCTATTGAATTATTATTTACGAATTATTTTGGTTTATAAAAAAGTGTTTATGGTCAAGGTTTAAATTGGTTATTAAAAATTATTTACAAACCAAAATATGTTCACGCAAAAAGTGCTCAACGTGCCTAAGGAAGTTTTCACTTTGAAAACTTAATTGTATTTCATTGTAATAAAGTCGCAATCCAAATAGATATGTATAAGTAATGCAATTGTTAAAAATTAGATTATAGAATAAACCTCAAGCCATTACTAATAAGGTTAGTATTACTAGAGGAAAAATAGCTCAAGGAAAGCGTGACGATGACGCGAGTTCCATGATTTTTGTTCACCCAAAAAGTGCTCAACGCGCCTAACGAAGATTTCACTTCAAAATCGTAATCCGCCAGCATCGCGTCCATAAATTCAAACTACCAGTGGTTAAGGAGACAGAAACAAGAATTTCCTCACTATATGTGCCGTGCTCAGGAGAACCGCCTTCTATGTTCGATCCTTCACCCATTTACTTAGCGAAAACCTCCAGGTATTTGTTAAGGGTCTTCGCTATTAGCCCATTTACTGATACCACTATCAGCACGAAGCTCCATGTACACAGCTGTATCGTGGGCGAGATCTAGATACTTCGTTGTCTTACGAGCATCTGTACATATCGTATGTACATATCGTTACTACATGACATGATTACGTCCTACCTATTCTATTAGGATTGAGAACGTAATTGATATTTTTAGTAAAACGAATAGAAAATTAATAAATATTACAATATATAAAAATAGATTTATTAAAAGGATATAACGTAACGAAGTAACATAACTTTATTAGCCATCTCCTTGTGGAAGTATAAAAATGTTGCTATAGTATTGCACTGCGGTGCAACCAGCTATATCTCGCAGTTTTATTCTACGAGGAGAGCTAATAAAGTGTGCATATAAATTACTTAGCTGCAGCAACAATTGTGTTAGCTTGTATCAAAGCACATAATGGAATTTCACTATATCGGGAATACTAAATGACACGCTTCCGCTACCAGCTACTTTTTAATTTTACTTTTTTAATTACGATATTTTAATATTTTAAAGGTTATTTTTTGCTTCCTGCTTCCAGCCTCGTTGGGACAGGCATTTTGAAAACCCTTGGGCTTCATGGCTAATGGCTACCGAACGACCCCTTCCACCCCTTTTGGGACGGTATTGTTGTCGGTGTCGTTAGAAGTGTCGCAACGTAACTCAGGTGTCTTGCGCCCATGTCAGGCAGATTGCCATAGTCTATTTACTAGTTTGTATTTGTTGCTGCATATTGTTGTAATACAATTTGTACTCAAGAACTTCGTGTTCGAAACTTCACATACCCCCAGTTACAATTGGCGCCCAACGTGGGGCCCGAATTCAAACACCCCGTTACAGTGTTTAATAACGTCTGAAAATCATGACAACGAAAGGTCAAGTGGACAAGAGATGTTTATAGCAAATCGTTGTAATCAACTACTCGTACTGAAGTTTTAGTGACCAATATCAATTAATAAAAATCATGAAAAAATTATTGATTTCAATGACTATATCGATAGACTAAGCTAGATAGTGGTTCAAGACTTGTAGGCCCAACCAAGTTCCTTTAACGGACGAGATTCTAACGCCAAATGTCCAACCTCTACATGTATTATATTGGGTTAGAGTTTGTGCTGAGATAGGTTAGATCCTAGTTTCCCAACGTGAGGTCCCGTTCCCCATAGGAGGACAATTCGAAAACGGACTCGACACGAGTTTAACCCTTTCGCTCCGGGCCATTTAAATGCAATGCTAGATTACGGTGGCAAATTTAACGATAAAAGCAAATTCATAATTGTTTATTATTTCAGTAATTATTTACTGTAAATAATTATTAGGTAGAATTTCGCTTGACGAGACCAAGCCAACGCAGGCTCCGCGGGGAACCCCGGACGTTTTAAAATCTTGCTAAACAACGCAGTTGTTCGCACCTCAATGACCCATTGCAACTTCTGTAGTGTTTCACAGCATTCAGTTGGTGTTAGTTTGAAATAAGTGTCCGTTAAAACTGTTGTAAAAGTTCATTCAGATATCCATTGGTATTTGATTTTATACCCCCCCCCCCCCCTTAGCCACATGTAGCAAATCAAAAATCGAGTTTCCAATCATTTGTAGATAGCAAGTTAAAAATTATTATTATGCTCGTATTTGTTTTTATTTATGAAGCGCTTGTCGTCAAAACTCCAAAAGTGCATGTAAATCTATAACTTTTATCTAAATTTATCCGTGCAGGGGCGGAGAAAGAATACTGACCTCTGCGGCCGGGGTCGGCCTGTCGTAAAAGGCAACAAAACAACCCTAGCTACGTGGTAGGGCCCCAAGCCCGTCTGGATGGCGAACACCTTTGGTCTTAAGTATGTCGCCATATTAACCTTGTGTTGTGTTCCGGCATTAGTGACCCAAGTTCCTGTACCCTTAAGGGACAGCAGCGTGTTTACGATGCCACTGGCGCTGCAAACACCCATAGGCGACGGTAACTGCTTAACTCTAAGCGGGCCGTCAGCCTGTATGCTGTCCTACAGCAATAAATAATAAAAAAAATTGTAAACTCAAAAATTATCAACAGATTTTAATAACAATGTTGCACCAGAAAGGCTTCCTTCCTTTCTATTAAAAATATTATAAAACACTAGCTGACTTGGCAGACGTTGTTCTGCCATACAAAATAGAAAATGAACTAAAATTAAAATTATGGGGTTATGTTCTGATATGCGAAAAATAAAAATCCCAGAACTCGATCGCAGCGCCACCTACTGGATCCAGTTGCGAATGTAAACCATTTTCGAATCAACTTGAACACACACAAAAAATTTCAACAAAATTAGTCCAGCCGTTTAGGAAGAGTTCAGTGACATACACACGCCCGTAAGAATTATATATTATAAAACATTACGCAAGTAAAGTCGGAGTGGTTTGCTAGTTATCAATGAAATCTAATCTTGATTTTTTAGTTAAGATTTTACATTACATGTGATACTCATTATTAGAATATGGGGTATTCAAACAACACTATCATTAATAGTGACATATGATCGAATGTTTTATTCGTATATAATATGAAAGCTTTTGGACCATAACAGTAGAATAATAAAAATGTACACTTTGCCTACATAACAACGTATTGAAATTCAATTTTCGTGATGACTACTTGTTGAGTTGCGTGGGGATGTGTTGAGAGAGGTCGAGATTTAGGATAGGGTCGTTGGGTGGTGGGTGCGAGTGCAAAACGATATAGGATTGCTGTTTGTAAAAAAATAACACGTACATATCTGTTTCGTAATGTATAAAAATTTCCAAGCTACCTTTATGTTTGTACATCAAACAATATTTTACATGTAGTGACCTAAATGAATTATTTAAATTAAAAATATTGTATTTAATACTAATATTATAAATGTGACTCTCTGTCTGTTTGTTGCGTTTTCATGCTTAAACCACTGAACCAATTTTGATGAATTTCGTTAGATTGGACCTTGGAGAAGGACATAAGTTACTTTTTCTTGCGAAGATAAAACTTGTTGGGGATAAAATGGAGGTGAACGTAATTTAGTTATTTTAAAATTTATATAATAGAATAACGATTGCTGGGTCAGCTAAATTAATATACTAGTGGTCGCCCAGGGGTCATAATTCGACCATAATTCATTAAATTTTTAAGTTTGAACATTATTAGGGTTTTTATATGAAAAACTATTTATTATAATATACCTAGTCAATCCAAGGTATCATAGCTACACACACACACACACACACACATATATATATATATATATATATATATATATATATATATATATATATATATATATATATATATATATATATATATATATATATATATATATATATATATATATATATATATATATATATATATATATATATATATATATATATATATATATATATATATATATATATATACCTAGTCAGGTCATAAATTCTGTCACATGTTTAATGTAAAATAATTGTAACAAGTTTATTAATTATGTAACCATTCATATACCAAAATGAACTTAACAAAACATAGATTCTTATGACTTAAAGTTTATTCAAAATGACCTCCGTGATTTTGAATACAAGCCTTCAATCTGCGCGGCCAGTTGTCTATCGCAGCACGAACGAGGTCCATGTCAATATCGGCGGCTGCCTTAATCAAGGATGTCTTGAGTGACTCCAAATTGGGATGAGGCTTTGAGTTGCCATATCTTGTAATCTAACAGATTCAAATCTGGACTGGAGGAGGGCCAGTCTTCGTGCCGGATGAAGTCGATTTCACGCGCCGCCAGCCAGTCTTGTGTGCTCTTCGCTCTATGAGCTAGCGCCGAATCTTGTTGGAATACCCAGTGCCTGTTATTGAACATGGTATGAGAAACAGGTTCCACAAGGTTCGTCAGGTGTTGTGTTATGTATTTTGATACACAACAGCATTCGTTTTTACACCTTTCTCACAAAAATGTACCTCTGTTAAGCCCCAATAAGAAACTCCCAACCATACCATGAGCGAGGATGGAAAATGACCTCGTTGGACACGCGGAATACGGTTGCTCGCTTCTTCACTACTGTGTGCGTACACCTTATCATTTTGTTTGTTGTAGCTCTCTTCTACGGTAAATATTTTTTCATCCGAAAAAAGAATTTCCCGATATTTTTTTCCCGCGTACCGCTTCAACAAAGCGCGGCATCTCTTCAGTCTCAGGTCCATTAGACGAGCATTCAAACGATGTCCTGTTTTTCTTCGATATGCCCGAAGCCCTAAGTCTTCATTTAACACCCTTTTCACCGTGGTTCTGCTGAACCCCATCTGAAGGGCCAACAGTTTCTGCTTACGTTTGGGATTTCTTTGAATTCGTGCCTTCACAGCTTTTATCACTTTATCCTAACAGACCGAGGGCGACCACTTCTTGACCTGTCATCTACACTAGAGTCTTCATTGTATCGTTTGATGGTACGATAAACGAATCTTTTGGTAATATTCAAATTTTTCAGTATGTTAAAAATTTGAATTGGCGCGTAACTGCAACGATGCAACGCAATAACTACAACACGGTCTTCTTTAAGCGTCCACTCCATATTTAAAAATGAGTAAAATTCTAAACGTTATACATTTTTATTTTCATGAACAATTCGAAATTCGAATTCAATAAACTTTTTTGTGGCCAGCATTCTAAAAGAAAAGTTTTTACTGTGTGACAATACTTATGACCTGACTAGGTATATATGTATATATATATATATATATATATATATATATATATATATATATATATATATATATATATATATATATATATATATATATACCTAGTCAGGTCATAAGTATTGTCACACAGTAAAAACTTTTCTTTTAGAATGCTGGCCACAAAAAAGTTTATTGAATTAGAATTTCGAATTGTTCATGAAAATAAAAATGTATAACTTTTAGAATTTTACTCATTTTTAAATGTGGAGTGGACGCTTAAAGAAGACCGTGTTGCAGTTATTGCGTTGCATCGTTGCGGTTACGCGCCAATTCAAATTTTTAACATACTGAAAAATTTGAATATTACCAAAAGATTCGTTTTATCGTACCATCAAACGATACAATGAAGACTCTAGTGTAGATGACAGGTCAAGAAGTGGTCGCCCTCGGTCTGTTAGGACTCCAGCAGTGATAAAAGCTGTGAAGGCACGAATTCAAAGAAATCCCAAACGTAAGCAGAAACTGTTGGCCCTTCAGATGGGGTTAAGCAGAACCACGGTGAAAATGGTGTTAAATGAAGACTTAGGGCTTCGGGCATATCGAAGAAAAACAGGACATCGTTTGAATGCTCGTCTAATGGACCTGAGACTGAAGAGATGCCGCGCTTTGTTGAAGCGGTACGCGGGAAAAAAATATCGGGAAATTCTTTTTTCGGATGAAAAAATGTTTACCGTAGAAGAGAGCTACAACAAACAAAATGATAAGGTGTACGCACACAGTAGTGAAGAAGCGAGCAACCGTATTCCGCGTGTCCAACGAGGTCATTTTCCATCCTCGCTCATGGTATGGTTGGGAGTTTCTTATTGGGGCTTAACAGAGGTACATTTTTGTGAGAAAGGTGTAAAAACGAATGCTGTTGTGTATCAAAATACAGTCCGGACGAACCTTGTGGAACCTGTTTCTCATACCATGTTCAATAACAGGCACTGGGTATTCCAACAAGATTCGGCGCCAGCTCATAGAGCGAAGAGCACACAAGACTGGCTGGCGGCGCGTGAAATCGACTTCATCCGGCACGAAGACTGGCCCTCCTCCAGTCCAGATTTGAATCCGTTAGATTACAAGATATGGCAACACTTGGAGGAAAAGGCGTGCTCAAAGCCTCATCCCAATTTGGAGTCACTCAAGACATCCTTGATTAAGGCAGCCGCCGATATTGACATGGACCTCGTTCGTGCTGCGATAGACGACTGGCCGCGCAGATTGAAGGCTTGTATTCAAAATCACGGAGGTCATTTTGAATAAACTTTAATGTCATAAGAATCTATGTTTTGTTAGGTTCATTTTGGTATATGAATGGTTACATAATGAATAAACTTGTTACAATTATTTTACATTAAACATGTGACAGAATTTATGACCTGACTAGGTATATATATATATATATATATATATATATATATATATATATATATATATATATATATATATATATATATATATATATATATACTAGCTGACCCGGCAAACGTTGTTCTGCCATATAAATAATAAAATGTCAAAAATTAAAAAAAAAATTGGGGGTGGGTCACCCCTAACATTTAGGGGGATGAAAAATAGATTAAATATTACTAAATTTAATAATACTAATGAAAGTTTTTTTTCTATTATACATGTGTATATACTATTAATATAAAAGACAATGTAGTACATATTTTTCAGCTGCTCATAAAAATATTTGCCTTCGGAATTTCGCATATCGCGGTTAAAAGCATTAGTAAATACGTTATGGTGAAATGCATATCCTATAAAGCAATTAATTTAAATCGACATTCAGAGAGTAGAAAACAGATCGTTTTAATCTATCAGAAAGAGATATTACCAGTTTAGAGGTAAAACGATTGAAAAGAGGTTATATAGTCGTGAATATTGTCACTGTAAAAGCATGCGTAAATACCGTCATTTATGAATGCAAATAAGAAATTTCAAAGTAAAACCACTGCGAGAGTTTTATGTCGGTTTATGTACAGATCGATCGATTTATATGGGAATATTTCCTGGAAGATGCCAATGCTTTCAAAACCAATCCGAGTGTCTATAATTTCAAATACTTTCCTTTCTTTCTAAGAATATGTTTCTGTTAAATATTACTTTATTAAAACTCAGATGTATTCACTAAAAATTTACTGTATCTGTGTGAGAATTCATGAAAATTTTCTTGATAAATTACTAAATAATTAGAATTAATTAGTTTCGCAAGTTCTTCATTCTCATTGAGTTTTGTAAAATTAATCAGTTTACTGTGTTCTTATGAAATTATTTTTATCAGAGGATCAAGAGTATATTAAAATTTTAAATATTTCGAATCTACATATGAAACACGGATTATTAATGAAAAATAGTTTTGAGGTCAACTTAAATTGGAATAAAACCCACAAAGTCCAGCCTAAGCTAAACCCTATTTCATATGATTGATGATATAAATCATGCTTAACACTATGCATAGCACAAACTTGGCTTTTTGCATGGGACTGCATGATGCTGTCCTTTGATTATAGACGTGTATATAATCAAAGGTGCTGTCTAATGTCTAATATTAACATTTAATTATTTATTATTTTTACCAACTAGTTTCTGTTGGAACGTCTGCCTACCTAGTAAATTACGAAAGAGAGCTTTTATCTCAAATAGCTCTCTGTCAAATACAAAAAGGAATACCATCGACGTAAATGATCGCGCAGTCTTTTAATTCATCATCTATGGCGCCTCATTCAAATTGGAACGGATAACGGTTTGAGCTTAAGTCTAGTTAAACGATATCAAGATAAACTAACTAGTTGACTCGGCAAACTTTGTTCTGTCATAATAATTAAAAAAGTAGCATATGTCTTTCTCCAAGATCCATAACGTAACAGACAGACAGTTACTTTCACATTTATAATATTAAGTATGGATTGTAATAAAAAATGCTAGCGTGAGAAAATACACGATGTCATGCTTTCTGATTAGTATCTGATAAAACGTCAATTTATGAAATATGAATAGAAAATACTTGCCTCTGCGGCGCGCGCGCCATACGAGCGTAGTTTTAGGGCGCCCACCAGGGCGTGCATATGATGTTGGCGCCGCCATATTAGGTAGCCACCCCCGCACCGGGTCGAGGCAGTGGCAGTCGCAGCACGAACGGACGCGTGCGCATAGTAATAATCCGCGGCTCTCGCTCCCTCCTCGTTTTCAAGTCTATTTGTATACTTATATATATATATATATATATATATATATATATATATATATATATATATATATATATATATATATATATATATATATATATATATATATATATATATATATATATATATATATATATATATATATATATATAAATTTATTTATTTATTTAATTATTTATACATGACATACAAATTTTAAATATAAAAGATTCATATCACAGCAGTTCATGTACAACAACTAATTTGACTTAGAAAAAATCACACTGGCCCCTGAACTAGTGAATACTGTATCTCAGTGGGCCAGTATTTTTAAAATAAGAACTAATATATAATAATTACCATTATATTAATAATTAAATAATATATAGTAGTTAAATGAGATATAGTAGTAAAAATAAATAATAATTTAAAATAAAATATTAATGAAAGAAGAAGGGAAAGAAAAATATAGATACATATATTAACTGAAACAATGATTGTATGTGAACATAATGTATGTAAGTTTATATATAAGTAAAATGTAATATTATATTTAAATAATTGCTTTGATAATCTCTTCTGACTGTTGATAATTCAGCTCATACAAATAATCACTCAAAACTTTCTTACACCTACCAATGGGAAGTTTGTTTAATTTAATTACTTTGCTAATTTCGTTATATAATTTAGGGCCCAGATAATCCGCGAATTTCTGCGCAAATGATGTTTTGCAGCGTGGAATGTTATAAACAAGGTCTTGCCGTCGCTTAAATATAAGATTAGGTGGTTTGACGTGGATATTCAAAATTACTGATTTTATAAACATTTTTCTCACCGACAAGACTTTATTTTCTTTATAGAGCAAAGTAGTAGGATATAAGAAGCCTTTATAGGTCATCACTTTTAGTAAAGATCTTTGAGCTCTTTCGATAACTAACATTGAGGTTTTTGATGTACCACCCCAAGATAATATTCCATAGTTAAGTAGTGACTGACATAGGGCATAATAAATACTGAACAATAGCTTAGGGGGACAAACATTTCTTAGTGTTTTAAATATGAATATAAATTTTCTTATTCTATTACTAGTTTTACTGATATGTTTTTTCCAATTTAAATTTTTGTCTATTACAACGCCAAGATATTTAATACTATTGACACAATCAATATAGTAGCAATTACAATTTAAATTTGTAGGTCTTCCACATATGTGCGATTTTATATTAATTTCATTAAAAAGAGGTTGGGAATTTTCATTAATACTGAAAGTCATTACTTTTGTTTTTTCTAAGTTTAATGTCAGAAGATTAACATCAAGCTTATACTTATATATATATATATATATATATATATATATATATATATATATATATATATATATATATATATATATATATATATATATATATATATATATATATATATATATATATATATATATATATATATATATATATATATATATATATTGTGATAGATAAATACGCGGATAGACACATTATTGGTTTAAACTGTGTTTTCACTTACTTACACCCAAGCATTAACCTTAAACCTCTTAAATTCCTCGGCTTTATTGAAATTATTTCACTTTGCGGCGAATTGCCAATATAGGTACAAGGACCGTGTCAATAAATGATTTGTATTTGCGGTTTTAACGCTAAGACCGCAAACTAAATTGCAGTTTATGTATCAAGGACATCACTCGTGTGATTAAAACCACAGTGGAAATGGTCAATTCCAAGTTCATTTGAGATTTAATGAATGTATCGGAAATTGACATTATTTAGCGACAGTATTTCAGCTACCCTTGATGCTTTTTTTACTGCTGAGCAAAGCATATAGGCTGAAGGCCCATTAAATAGCAAGCAGTCACTGTGGTCCATGGATGTATGCGACACTACACGCGAACACGCTGCTGTCCCTTACGGGTACTTTTCTAATTAACTCCGGCTTGTGATAATTTTTAATGAACTTTGTTCTTACTTAACCGTGTTTAGAATTAAAATCTGATGGTGATCTGTCACCATTCTAATATATCGTGATGAAAACCCTTCACCTTATTATCCATGCAGGGGCGGAGAAAGAATACTAACCTCTGCGGGCGGGGTCGGCCTGTCGTAAAAGGCGACAAAACAACCCACCCTAGCTACGTGATAGGGCCCCAAGTCCGTCTGGATGGCGACCACTTTTGATCTTAAGTACGGCGCCATAATAATCTTGTGTTGTGTTCCATCATTAGAGACCCAAGTTCCTGTACCCTTATGGGACAGCAGAGTGTTCGCGATGCCACTGGCGTTGCAAACCCCCATAGGCGACGGTAACTGCTAAATTCTAAGCGGGCCGTCAGTCTGTCTGCTGATTTACAGCATTAAAAAAACGAGATTATAAATATGTGCAATCTGTTTATTCAGCTTGAATAAACCTAATGGATATAACATTCATCCCTCAGTGGGAATCCTCAGGCTAGCAATGAAGCGTTTCTTTCCTAGCTTAACTAAAAGTGTCTATTTAGCAAAACAGGCATTTGCCTAATTTGTCATCCAGTATATATGTATTTTTTTCATTTATTATTTATAATGTAATTAAAAAATGTCGTGTACTTATACGAACATACGTAAGAAGTTTCTTTGGTAACGAAGCGAAGGGTCGACAAAAATAGCAAAACGCTTGGAATTATTTTTAGTATGCCTTACGAGTCAATACTTGTGTGTATTGAAATTGAAAAAATAATATTTTTTATGATACGTAGGCATCTCGTGTAGGTTGTGTATAGTATATGACGACTCAATTTATCCTTGTTATAATTTTAGCAATTACAGAGGTGGAACAGTGTTTCTTTTTTTTTCTTTGCCATGTTTCTTCAACGTGAATCGACGGGTACATATCGATGATATCGGTATGCATATTTCCTCACGATATTTTCACTCCTCGTCACGTGGTATAATAATATGGACATTAGGAGGGCAGTCTACCTACGTGAATACTTTATGGGAAGAGAACCCGCGACCTTTTAGGTTGGGAACAGAATTAATATCACTTAGTTTTCCCCTTGCATTCTACGGCCTACGTACGGCATACGTAAGGCCAAGGGTGATTGCTATCCAGACGGGATTGAGGCCCTACCACGTCGTCTTTTACGACAGGCCGACCCCAGCCGCAGGGGTTAGTATTCTTACTCCGCTCTTGCACCGAAAAAAAATCCAATATATTTTTATTTTGTAAATAAATACATATTACACACACACACACACATATGCAGGCACACACACACACAGACACACACACACACAGACACACACACACACACACAGACACACACACACACACAGAAACACACACACACACGTACACACACACACATACACATATACACACACATACACACATACACAGACACAACACACACACACACACACACATACACCAGACACAACACACACACACACACTCACATACAGTGAGACACACATACTCGGAGAGACACACACACAGAGACAGACAGACACACACATACACACACAGACATACAGAAACACACACACACACAGAGATACACATACAGACACACACACACTCTCTCTCCCACACACACAAACACACACACACACACACACACTCAGACACACAGATACACACACACAGACACACACACACATACAGACAGAGACACACACATAAACACACACACATACATAGAGAGACACACACACAAAACACACACAGAAAAAAAACACACACACACACACACGAGACACACACAGTCAACACACACACACTCAGACACACACACACACACTCTCCACTCTCTCTCACATACAAAACACACACACAGACACACACACACACACACACACACACACAGACATACACACAGACACACACAGTCACACACACAGACACACACACAGTCACACGAGACATACACACAGATACACACACAGTCACACGAGACATACACACAGACACACACACAGTCACACGAGACATACACACAGACACACACAGTCACACGAGACATACACACAGACACACACACAGTCACACGAGACATACACACAGACACACACAGTCACACACACACACACACACACACACACACAGAGAGACACACACACAGAGTTACACACACAGACACATACACAGAGTTACACACACAGACACATACACAGAGTTACACACACAGACACACACACACATAGACACACATACAGTCACACACACACAGTCACACACACACAGACACAAACAAACAGACACACAGTCACACCAGACATATACACAGACATACACAGTCACACAGACACACGAACAGTCCTAAACACACACGCACACACCCTAAGAGAAACACACACAAATACACACACAAACACAAACAGTCACACACACAACACACACACCGACACACACGCAGACACACACACAGAGATACACACACAGTCACACACACACACAGTCACACTAAACAACACACATACACAGTCACACACACAACACACACACACGAGACACACACACACAGTCACACACACACACACACTCACACACAGACACACACACACACTCTCCACTCTCGCTCACATACGAAACTAACACACACAGACACACACAGACATACACAGAGACACATACACACCACACACACACAGACACACACACAGACACACACACAAACACATACACACACACAAACACATACACACACACACAAAAAAAACACATACACACACACGGACACACACACACACTCTCTCCACTCACTCTCACATACAAAACACACATAGACACACACACACAGACATACACAGAGACACATACACACCACACACACAGACACACACACAGATAAACACACACATACACAGACACACACACAGTCACACGAGACATATACACAGACACACACAGTCACACGAGACATACACACAGACACACACACAGTCACACGAGACATACACACAGACACACACAGTCACACAGACACACACAGTTTCACACACACACAGTTACACACACACCTACACTGATACACACACACGCACACACCGACACACACACACACACAGAGTTACACACACAGACACATACACAGAGTTACACACACAGACACACACACAGACACACACACACACATAGACACACATACAGTCACACACACACACACACACACAGTCACATAAAGAGTCACACACACACAGTCACACACACAACACACACACAGTCACACACACACACACACACAGTCAAACACACAGACACAAACACACAGACACACACTCAGACACATACACTCTCTCTCTCACTCACACACACACATACACAAACACATATACACACAACACACACACAGATACACACAGACACACACACAGTCACACCAGACATATACACAGACACACACACAGTCCTAAACACACACACACACACACACACACACACCCACACAGATACACACACAGACACACAAACACAAACAGTCACACACACAACACACACACCGACACACACGCAGACACACACTCAGAGATACACACACAGTCACACACACAGTCACACAAACAACACACACACAGAAAAAAACACATACACACACACGAGACACACACACAGTCACACAAACACACACACACACACACAGACACACACACACTCTCTCCACTCTCGCTCACATACGAAACACACACACACAGACACACACACAGACATACACAGAGACACATACACACCACACACACACAGTCACACACACAGTCAAACACACACAACACACACACAGAAAAAAAACACATACACACACAGTCACACACACACACACACTCAGACACACGCACACACACACTCTCTCCACTCTCTCACATACAAAACACACACACAGACATACACTGAGACACATACACACCATACACACAGACACACACACAGAGACACACACACACACAGTCACACGAGACATACACACAGACACACACACAGTCACACGAGACATACACACAGACACACACAGTCACACAGACACACACAGTCACACACACACCTACACAGATACACACACACGCACACACCGACACACACACACACACATAGACACACACACAGACACACACACAGAATTACACACACAGACACATACACAGAGTTACACACACAGACACACACACACCGACACACACATAACACACATACAGTAACACACACACAGTCACACACAGACACACACACACTCCGACTCTCACACACACACACACAAACACGCACACACACACAGTCAAACACAGTCAAACACACAGACACAAACACACTAACACACACTCAGACACACACACACACTCTCTCTCTCACACACACACACACACACACATACACAAACACATATACACACAACACACACACACACACACATACACACAGACACACACACAGTCACACACATAGTCACACACACAACACACACACACACATACACACACACAGACACACATACGTACATACAGAGAGACACATATACACACAAACACAAACAGTCACACACACAACACAAACACGGACACACACGCAGACACACACACACACACCTTCACACACATAGTCACACACACAACACACACACACATACACACACACAGACACACATACGTACATACAGAGAGACACATATACACACAACACACACACAGATACACACAGACACACATAGTCACACAGACACACACAGTCACACAAAATAGGTCACACAAACACCCACAGAGATGCACACACAAGACACACACACATAGTCACACACACATAGTTACACACAGATAGTCACACACAGATAGTCACACACATAGTCACACACATATAGTCACACACACACACATAGTCACACACACATAGTCACACACACACAGTCACACACACAATACACACACACAGACACACTCAGACACACACACACACACACACACAGAGTCACACACACAATCACACACACAACACTAACACCTACACACACACACACACACACAGTCGAACACACACACACACACAGTCAAACACACAATCACACACACCTACACACACACACACACAGTTACACACACGCAAACACACACACACAACACACACACAGAAAAAAAGACATACACACACACGAGACACACACACAGTCACACACACACACACACTCAGACACACACACACACACACACACACTCTCTCCACTCTCTCACATATAAAACACACACACAGACATACACTGAGACACATACACACCATACACACAGACACACACACAGAGACACACACACACACAGTCACACGAGACATACACACAGACACACACACAGTCACACGAGACATACACACAGACACACACAGTCACACAGACACACACAGTCACACACACACCTACACAGATACACACACACGCACACACCGACACACACACACACACATAGACACACACACAGACACACACACAGAATTACACACACAGACACATACACAGAGTTACACACACAGACACACACACACCGACACACACATAACACACATACAGTAACACACACACAGTCACACACAGACACACACACACTCCGACTCTCACACACACACACACAAACACGCACACACACACAGTCAAACACAGTCAAACACACAGACACAAACACACAAACACACACTCAGACACACACACACACTCTCTCTCTCACACACACACACACACACACATACACAAACACATATACACACAACACACACACACACACATACACACAGACACACACACAGTCACACACATAGTCACACACACAACACACACACACACACATACACACACACAGACACACATACGTACATACAGAGAGACACATATACACACAAACACAAACAGTCACACACACAACACAAACACCGACACACACGCAGACACACACACACACACCTTCACACACATAGTCACACACACAACACACACACATACACACACACAGACACACATACGTACATACAGAGAGACACATATACACACAACACACACACAGATACACACAGACACACATAGTCACACAGACACACACAGTCACACAAAATAGGTCACACACACACCCACAGAGATGCACACACAAGACACACACACATAGTCACACACACATAGTTACACACAGATAGTCACACACAGATAGTCACACACATAGTCACACACATATAGTCACACACACACACATAGTCACACACACATAGTCACACACACACAGTCACACACACAATACACACACACAGACACACTCAGACACACACACACACACAGAGTCACACACACAATCACACACACAACACTAACACCTACACAGTCACACACACACACACAGTCGAACACACACACACACAGTCAAACACACAATCACACACACACCTACACACACACACACACAGTTACACACACGCAAACACACACACACAACACACACACAGAAAAAAAGACATACACACACACGAGACACACACACAGTCACACACACACACACACTCAGACACACACACACACACACACACTCTCCACTCTCTCACATATAAAACACACACACAGACATACACAGAGACACATACACACCATACACACAGACACACACACACAGACACACACACAGTCACACGAGACATACACACAGACACACACACAGTCACAGAGACATACACACAGACACACACAGTCACACATACACACACACACACCTACACAGATACACACACACGCACACACCGACACACACACACACACACAGACACACACACAGAATTACACACACAGACACACACATATACACACATACAGTAACATACACACACAGTCACTTAAACAGTCACACACACACAGTCACACACACACACACACACAGTCACACACACACAGACACACTCAGACACACACTCTCTCTCTCTCTCTCACACACACACACACACAAACACATATACACACAACACACACACATAGACACATACACAGACACACACACAGAATTACACACACAGACACATACACAGAGTTACACACACAGACACACACACACCGACACACACATAACACACATACAGTAACAAACACACACACACAGTCACATAAACAGTCACACACACACACACACACACTCCGACCCTCACACACACACACACACATACATGCACACACACACAGTCAAACACACGGACACAAACACACACTCAGACACACAGACACTCTCTCTCACACACACACACACACACACACACACACACACACACACACATACACAAACACATATACACACAACACACACACACACACACACAGATACACACAGACACACACACAGTCACACCAGACATATACACAGACACACACAGTCGCACAGACACACACACAGTCCTAAACACACACACACACACACACAAACACACCCACAGAGATACACACACAGACACACACACAGTCACACACACAACACACACACACACACAGACACACATACGTACATACAGAGAGACACATATACACACAACACACACACAGATACACACAGACACACATAGTCACACAGCCACACAAAAAAGGTCACACACACACCCACAGAGATGCACACACAAGACACACACACATAGTCACACACAGATAGTCACACACACATAGTCACACACATATAGTCACACACACACACAAGACACACACACACACATAGTCACACACACATAGTAACACACACATAGTAACACACACATAGTAACACACACATAGTCACACACACACACACAGTCACACACACAATACACACACAGACACACTCAGACACACACAAAGTCACACACACAATCACACACACAACACACACACCTACACACACACACACACACACACACACAGTCGAACACACACACACAGTCAAACACACAATCACACATACACACACACACCTACACACACACACACACACACACAGTTACACACACGCAAACACACACACGAGACACACACACAGTCACACACACACACACACTCAGACACACACACATACTCTCTCCACTCTCTCACATATAAAACACACACAGAGACATACACAGAGACACATACACACCATACACACAGACACACACACAGAGACACACACACACAGACACACACACAGACACACACACAGTCACACCAGACATACACACAGACACACACACAGTCACAGAGTCATACACACAGACACACACAGTCACACAGACACACACACCTACACAGATACACACACGCACACACAGAAACACACACACACACACACAGACACACACACAGAATTACACAAACAGACACATACACAGAGTTACACACACAGACACACACACCGACACACACCGACACACACCGACACACACCGACATACTGACAGTCACACACACAAGACACACACACACATAGTCACACACACATAGTCACACACACAAAGTCACACACAAACACAGTCACACACACAATACACACACACACACATACACACTCAGACACACACACACTCACACACACACACAGTCAAACACAATCACACACACACACACAGTCAAACACAATCACACACACAAACACCTACACACACACACACACACACACACACACACACACAGTCACATAAACAGTCACACAAACACACACACACACAGAGACACACTCAGACACACACACACTCACACACACAATCACACACACACAAACACCTACACACACAGTCACATAAACAATCACACACACACACACACTCCGACCCTCACACACACACACACGCAGTCACACACACACACACACACAGAAACAAACACACAGACACTCTCAGACACACACACACACTCTCTCTCACACACACACACCTACACAGATACACACGCACACGCACACACCGACACACACACGCACACACACAGACACACACACACACTCTCTCCACTCTCGCTCACATACGAAACTAACACACACAGACACACACACAGACATACACAGAGACACATACACACCACACACACACAGACACATACACACACAAAAAAAACACATACACACACACGAGACACACACACAGTAACACACACTCAGACACACACACACACTCTCTCCACTCACTCTCACATATAAAACACACATAGACACACACACACAGACATACACAGAGACACATACACACCACACACACAGACACACACACAGAGAAACACACACATACACAGACACACACACAGTCACACGAGACATACACACAGACACACACAGTCACACGAGACATACACACAGACACACACACAGTCACACGAGACATACACACAGACACACACAGTCACACGAGACATACACACAGACACACACAGTCACACGAGACATACACACAGACACACACACAGTCACACGAGACATACACACAGACACACACAGTCACACAGACACACACAGTTACACACACACGCACACACCGACACACACACACAGAGTTACACACACAGACACATACACAGAGTTACACACACAGACACACACACAGACACACACACACATAGACACACATACAGTCACACACACACACACACACACAGTCACATAAAGTGTCACACACACAGTCACACACACAACACACACACAGTCACACACACACACAGTCAAACACACAGACACAAACACACAGACACACACTCAGACACATACACACTCTCTCTCTCACTCACACCGACACACACACACACACACACACACACACCGACATACAGACAGTCACACACACAAGACACACACACACATAGTCACACAAACATAGTCACACACACACACAGTCACACACACACGCATAGTCACACATACATAGTCACACACACACAGACACACACACACACACACACACACACTCAGACACACAGACATACACACAAACATACACACACAGACACACACACACACATACACACAAACACAGACACAACACACACACACACACACACAAAGAGACACACACACACAAACACACAATACACACACCCAGAGATAGACACACACACACACACACACACACACACAGATACACATGGAGACACACAGTCACACAGACACACACACAGTCACACATACAATACACACATACACTCACAGATACAAACACA